>JAFEMH010000172.1:610000-969920 GCA_022495995.1 Adenophora triphylla var. japonica
GAGCGTAGATGTTAAATCGTGCTAGTGGTAATGTTAAAAAGAGTCAATACGTATATTAAATAGTCTTAATATATATTAAAAAGTGTTAGTGACAGTATCGAAAGAGTATCAACAACGATGTTCATACATGTTAGTGTGTGAATAAAATTTAATTATATTTAAAAAATACCACAATGTGTTATTAAAATTAAGTTATGGTTACCGCCTAACTTTATACTCAACCCATTGATCTGCGTAACTTTGTTCTTAATGAATCATCTATAACTATATAAAGGCTGAAGTGCAAAGTACTTTAGCACATTCTTCATTTTTCCGCTCAAACTAGAATCGAGACTAAATAGAGGTTAGGTTCATTACTCATTTACTAAACATACCTCCTTTAATAACCCGAAATAAAATTTGAAAAATCTGAGAGATATTAATCCCACATTGTTTAGGAATTGAAATGCTAGAAAATAGAGTAGTATATATTGAGAGCCCTTAGTATTTGAAAATCAATTGGGATATTAATCCCACATTGTTTAGGAATTGAAATGCTAGAAAATGGAGTAGTATATATAGAGAGCCCTTAGTATTTGAAAATTAATTGGGATATTAATGCCACATCGTATAGGAATTGAAATGCTAGAAAATGAAGTAGTATAAATTTTGGGGCCTTTGGCTCCTTAGTGAACACCAGCTTTCTTGGTGTTGGGCGCGCCTAGGTCACGCCTAGGGCGCCTAATCACCGTCAAATGGCTCCTTAACTAAGACATTTCATAGCTCCTTAATTTCTCAAGAAAGTTTTACATTTATTTAGTATATATTGAGAAGCCTTAGCATTTGAAAACAAAATGGAATATTAATCCCATATCGTCTAGGAATTGAAATATTAGGAAATGAAGTAGTATATATTGAGAGACATTAGCATTTGAAAATCAAATGAGATATTAATCCCACATCGTCTAGAAATTGAAATGCTAGGAAATGGAATAGTATAAATTTTGGGGCCTTTGGCTCCTTAGTGAACACCAGCTTTCTTTGTGTTGGGCGCGCCTAGGTTACGCCTAGGACGCCTAATCACCGCCAAATGACTCCTTAACTAAGACTTTTCATAGTTCCTTAATTTCTCAAGAAATTTTTCCAACTAAGACTTTTCATAGCTCCTTAATTTCTCAAGAAAACTTTCCATTTATTGAGAGGTATTAGCATTTGAAAATCAAATGAAATATTAATCTTACATCGTCTAGAAAATGGAATAGTATATATTAAGAGGTCTTAGCATTTAAAAACTAAATGGGATATTAATCCCACATTGTCTAGGAATTGAAATGCTAAAAAATGGAGTAGTATATATTGAGAGGCTTAGCATTTGAAAACCAAATGGGATATTAATCTCACATCGTCTAGGAATTGAAATGCTAGAAAATGGAGTAGTATATATTGAGATGCCTTAGCATTTGAAAATCAATTTGGACATTAATCCCACATCGTCTAGGGATTGAAATGCTAGGAAATAGAGTAGTATATTGTTGGGTATGCATATTTTAACCCTCCTATTTTGTATTAGATTTGATTAATACCATAACCTCCTATTTATTTTATGGACTTTAGGACCCTATGTAATGAAGCTTAGACTTTAATTTTTTAGCTAAGTCCATTTTATAGAATAGGTTAAATTTAGGCTTGAAGACTGACACAAGAATCATTGGATCTTAGGATTGCAGTTTCAAGGGTTTCAGAACCGCTCTTCTAGAACCGCTTGGCAGAACCGCCTTTTTGCCTTGTGATTCCCTTCATCTGAAACCGCTTGATTACCAAGGTGCAAACCGCACTCTTGTATATCCTTCTTCTGGTGGAACCGCTTTCATGTCAAACCGCTTGACCCCAGAACCGCCCCAATGATTGGCTACTTGAAGTGAACTCTTTTGACCGTTGGAATCCACGTCAGCAATATCAAAAGTCAACTACCATATCTTGTCACGTGACTACTTTTCAGACAAGATCTGCAAGGATCTTAAAAAGGTGACAGATGTCCTAACTACCTTGATTGCAGCTGAAGCGATCAGCTTTTCCTGCAACAACAGTTCCAAAGGACAAAAGTAGTTGATGTGGACCAATGGGATTGCATCAAGGACTGTCCTTACAACAGCTGTATCCAACGGCTAGTTTCTTGATGCTTGGGTATAAATACCCCTAATCTTCACCATTTGAAGATTGCTTGAAAAATTGAGAAATTGCTGTGTTCATAAGAAGTTGAAGCTCTGCCCAGAAATTCTTAGTCCTTTGAATCTTCATCTTCATACTTCAAGAAATATTCCCCAGCCCAGAAATCAAGCCTTAACACATTCAAGAATCATTGAGCTCTACATCTCTCAGATTTAAAGAGCCTTGATCTTGTTCTCACACACACACCTCACTTGTTTAAACACATAGTTTATTCATTTGAGATACACTGGTTATAGTCTAGGATTTGTTCTTCATAGAAAAGATTTTAGTGTACTTTGTAATCTCAAATACTCAATATAAAATCTCTCTTAGAAATCCAAGACTAACCATCTTGGTAGTGGACGTAGATCGTTTATCGATTGAACCACTCCAAATAGCTTGTTCATATACTTTACTGCATTTATATTTTCTGTACTTGCTAATTATTTATCTCTGTCTCTGTTTGATCTTTATATAGTTATCCTTTATTGTGAAATAGTGTTTGGAGTTAACATTGTCAAAGCCTCACTTTTTGCAAACTGCACCTTCTGACAACCTCACTATCAAACCGCTTTGCAAAACCGCCTCTCCCAAAACCGCTTTATAACTCATATATTCCGCTGTGCATTTTACAACTCTACTTGCAGTTTCTTACACACTGCAAGAGGTTTTGTAAGCTTAGAGGTTTAGTTTTTAAAGAGGGCGAAAAATTTGAAACAGCTATTCACCCCCCCCCCTCTAGCTGTATTTTCACCCTTGTTGCCACCTTTGGGACCAACATATATATTGAGAGGCCTTAGCATTTGAAAACCAAATGGGATATTAATCTCACATCGTCTAGGAATTGAAATTCTAGAAAATGTAGTAGTATATATTGAGAGGCCTTAGCATAGTGCTAGGAAATGAAATAGTATAAATTTTGGGGCCTTTGACTCCTTTGTGAATACCAGCTTTCTTGGTGTTGGGCGTGCCTAGGTCACGCCTAAGGCGCCAAGGTCACGTCTAAGGCGCCAAGGTCACGCTTAGGGCATCTAATCACCGCCAAATGACTCCTTAACTAAGACTTTTCATAGCTCCTTAATTTCTCAAGAAAGCTTTCTATTTTCGTTTCCCGCTCAAAGCCAGTTTTGGAATTGGAAACTTGATCGATTTTGTCATTTCACATTTGTAAGATAGTGACTAGCTATAAAGAAAAAGGAGAAAAATAAAAGGGATAGATGTGTGACGCGCTCTATGAAGAGCAACTTCTCCTATTATTTCTAACTTTTTTTGAAATAGTTTTTTATCCGTGCGTTTAACGCCCCGGTGTAGCACTAGTTAGCTACTAAAATATACTCCCGTTTTGGTTCAAATAGCAAAAGGTGGACACACCTTCAACAACGGTTATACATCATTATTGACATTTTCATGATATCCGTTTTAAGAATTATAACTGAAATTGTCAATGGATTAAGATAAGAAATGAGAAAAAACAAAATGAGTGTTGTCAATAGTATTGTCAACACTAAAAATAACACTGTTCACAACAATCTAAAAAGATGAAAAAATTGAGATTTTTCTAGAGCAGCGAAAATAAAATAAACATAAGATAATAGATTTTTTTCAAGTTATATATATATATATATATATATATATATATATATATATATATATATATATATATATATATATATATATAAATATATAACTTGAGGGGTGCACGGATTGCAAAACCTTTATTATGAATAAACTTTCGTTACAAGGCTGAAAAGTTTCCTAATGATTTTCAATCAATAGCTCAATGGAACAACTATTCTAAAACACACTTAATAAGAACTCACTATCTCACACACATAAACACTTTAAAATGAGAGTTATTCACTATAACTCACTGGTGTTGGATAGAGTGTTAACACATGTGACAACACTGTGAGACTGTTTTCTATCTTTTGCAAATCTCAACTTCTAGATTGGGTGTTTGAAGCTTTAATATGATTGCACTTATATAGGCTTTTAGAACTTGGAGCGTACTCAATCTCTCCAGAAAACAGTTATGAGAGAGAAGTTTCACTTTTAGCTCCACCTTCCATGCTTGTAGGGAGACTAGGTATTCTCTTGATTTATCGCTTGTACCTCCAAGCTTTTTCAGCATTTTACACGTTATCCTCAGTCCCTCTATGTAGATAAGTCTATAACAACTTTACTTGATCTCCACTTTTACACATAAATGGGGATTTATGTGTAACTTCATTTCCCACACATTTGTCACGCCTTGTACAACTTTTATGACATGTTCAAACATGTTTACAACAAACTAATTGCAGAAATGTAAACAATTAACTATCACTTTGTAATTTATGAAAAACACGTAGTAACTATCCTTATTTTAAATTATCAGCACGATAATAACACATGAGGCAACACCAGTGACAACACTGGTGTAGCAACACATGAGACAACACCAATGGCAACACTGGTGTTAACGCTAACAATCTCCCCATTAGTTACACATTTATTCACAAAATATCAAGTGATGTTCATTTACAAGAATGTTAGTTATGTAACTTCAAAATATATCTCACCCTTAATTCAGGATATCTGAGGTAATTCCAAGTTCATACTTTTTTCCTCCAATTTGATTTTGTTCAAGTTATGTTCTATTGAAATTGAATTGTCGAAGATAGTGATAATAAAAGATGCATCATAGTATATATTATTTATGTTAGCAATACCCCCTTGCATTATACTCCCTCCAGCCCATGATAAATGTTTCATTTGATAAACTAAATTGACTTTGACAAAAAAAGTTAATTATGAAAATTTGACTATGCTAATACCATTTTGAAAATGGTTATTGATACACCAGTATAAATATCATTAATAGCTATTTTTAAATTTCCATAAAGATAAATTACTTATCATTAAATGTTGGTAAAAATTCAACTTAGTTGATCAAATGTAACATTTATTTTCGGACAGATGGATGGAATAGGAAGGAACTTTTGATATAAAAGGAAAGAAAATGAAATGACAATGTTGATAGTTATTTCTTTCTCATGTTTCAATTTACAATTTGCGTGTCTTTCCTTTTTTCAAGTACTTACTTATATAGAATTGTTGTTTTCATATTCAATTTTCCTTGAAGGTTTTTGTAAGGATCAATTTTTTGTTTTTTTGTTAGATTTGATTAGGACTTGTGTAACGACCCCAACCCTAGGCATTTATTTTTAATATTATATTAGATGCTTTTAATATTTATGCTAGCTTTTTGTGTTCAATCATGTCTTTAAATTCGTAAATTAAGATAAATTGGGTGAGTAGTAAGATTGGAATCTTTAGAGAATTTATTGAATATTAAATAAAGAAATTTGGGGAAATAATAAAAAGGGAAATAAGATAAATAGTGCAAGGAGGTTATTTGAGTAGGATGAATTTTGGGTTAAGGATTTATTTTAAATTAAAAAGGATGAAAGCCATGGGTTTTTAAAGTTCTTGAAGGGGGGCCATTGGTCTTGCTCCTTCCTAGCATGCCAAGTGGCACCTCCATCCCCTCCTCTTACTCCCCCCATATCCGGCCCTCCCCCCCCTCCTTTACCCTCCTCACATTACCTCCTTCTCCTTCATTCATCCTTCTTCTTCAACCTAGAGAAAATAGAGAGAACCTCCATTGAAGTCCTCTTTGCCCAAGCCTTGAAGTCAAGCATTTCTTCACCAAAAATCAAGTCTAGGAGCACCATTGGAGTTGGATCACCTAGAGGAAGTCATCTAGCTAGAAAGATCAACATTTCCTTATAAAATCCAAAAGTGAGTTGTTATGACCTCTTTTCATTTATGTGCTCATGAACTATCCATTGTTGTTCTTGATGTTGTAATGGTTGTTACATGTCTTGGAAGTCTTCTTGGAGTTGAGTAATTAGTTAATGTTATGGAATATTGTTGTTGTTCATAAGAAATGATTAAGAGTGTAAGAAAATGTGTGGAGTGGGATTAAGATGGTAAATCATGAAAAATGGAAGTAAAATGGGTTGGAAATTAAGTGGTAATTGATTTGGGTTTAGGTTATCTTGGGGTTTAAATGAATTAGTATAATGTGTATGAAGTTTAGGAAGTCCTTATAAGTTCACCAACAAGGGAAAATCAGTTTGGGACAATTTTGGTTAGGGTTACTAAAGGATTTTATTCTGTTCTGAATTCTGGGTTCAGGGCACGAGTCGTGCCCTGTGGCACGAGTCGTGCCTTGGATGGGGACGAGTCGTGACTAGGGATAAAGGGAAGTCGTGCCTTACTGGGGACGCCAGATTCAGGGGAAGGTCGTGGGGCACGAGTCGTGCCACTGGGGGACGAGTCGTGCCCCGGCCTCGGTTTCAAAGTATCAATTTTTGAGCTGCTCAAACCTAATCAAACTCGAACCAAAATGAAATCTCTTTAACCTAGATTAAAGTAGAATACTTTGGCTACTCAATGACATCTTAAGTGATCAAAATGGAATTGTGGAAGTAGTTTAAATATTGCCCGAAAATGGTTGATAGGTTTGATTTGTGACTTCACCAAAATAGTTCCAATTTGGGAAATAGAACTTGAACTTTAATTAATGTTATTCGAGGTCGTATAATGACTATGTAAGAGTGGTTTATGATATATAGTAGCCTCACTCCCTATCTTTAGTGAATAGTTGCAATGGTGTAGAAGCCATAGGTTTCACTATTGAACTAATTGGTAATGGGCATGTATCTCCTTGTGGCATTATATCCCAATTTGTGGAATCATTGAATTTGGTGTATACCTTAATACCCTAAGTATGGATTATTTGGCAAGTTGTTGTGTTGTATCCCGGTGTGGATTAATTGGTACATGATTGTATTGTATCCCGGTGTGGATTATGTGGTTATATTGTTACCTTAATTGAGTTCATATGCATTGGTGATATTATGCATTGTGTATTACATGAATTGTTGTACTATGGTTCGGTTTAGCATGAGTATACATTACCATGTTATTATATTGTTATTCCGTTTTGTGGATTATCTCGAGTATCTATTATGTGCTTGAGCGTGTTTATGTTCGGGTGGGTATGATGGATTTCAATCAATTATTGATTTGTTCAATAAGTGATTTAAGGTTCGTCATACCGGTGACCCTTCCCCACTCTGTGGCCACAGGGTGGGGGCTGTGCAAGCTACTGTACTGAGCGATAAGTAGCCTTTACATACTGCTGCGATTAGGAGAAACCGGGGGAATGCTCTGTATGAAGCCAACGGCTCTCTGCAGTGGCGATGATAGTATATGATACTCTAAATATAGGGGTCATATATGTATCCTGTTTTTCTTATATGGATCTCTGGGGTATGAGACCTATAAGCGGTGAATGTGCATGGGGGCAGTTCACCAAAGAGTGGAGTTTTACTCCCACGTTGTACGACTTATTGTTCAGACGGAAAAAGGTAAAATGAGGTAACGTAAGGTGTTTACCGCTTTCATAATGTGTTAAGTGTTGCCATGCTACGTGTTGCATCTTGTATGGCATCTTGCTGCATCCATAATAGCTCATTGAGATTTATTCTCACCCCTCTCCCTTTACTGTTTTAGATCCCGAGACAGGTGAACCGAACCAGTGAGGCCGGGGATATCATTGTGGACTTTTGCTTTTGGGGCTTGACAAGTTAAGTATAGGAGTGGGTTGTTAGGAGTATTTGTTAAGTATTCCTCTTTTATATTTTGTATGGAAAACCCTTTTGTTAAACAGATGTTAATTAAGGTTCCCAATGTATTTGATCAGATATCGGCTTATTAAAGTTATGGTTGGATTTCCTCTAAGTAGAGATATTACTAATTGATTTTAAAATGGTAAGTTTGAAAGGTGGTTTTCTTTTAAAGGCAAATAAATGTTTAAAAAAAAAATTGAGATGGTTTTTCTTAGTTTGAGCTCCCTTAGCTCGGGACACGTGTTAGGTCCCGGGTTGGGGTGCTCACAGTTGGTATCAGAGCTTAGTTTAGAGGTCAAGGGTAGATGTCTAAACTAAGGGGGAATGTGTGGAAATTGACGTCGAGTGTTTTATGCAGGAGTTCGTTCTAATGGCTGGAAGCAAGGATGATCAGCGGAAGGTTCTAGAAATTGAAGGAGATATGGATATAGGTGAAATTCAGAATGAAGGGATGATGAAATTATTCAGGAAGTTTGTACAGGATATGGAGACTAGAGGATCAGTTCCGAATCAACATGAAGGATGTCAAAGTGATGGATTGGAAAGATTTGTGAAGATGAACCCCCCGAGCTTTGACGCAAGTCCGAACCCGTTAAAGGCGAAAAATGGTTAGCGAAATGAATAGGATTTTTGAGGTTATAGGAAGTCCCAACAAGGAGAAAGTTAGGTATGTGTGTTTAAATGTGAAGGTTTAGGCGATCGGTGGTGGCGAGATATTGAAGGGAAGTTGGGAGCGGGACCATACGCCCCAGACTTGGGATAATTTCACCAAACAGTTCGAGGATTATTTCGTTTCGATGGTTACAAGGGACAAGAAGGAGGTCGAATTCTTAGGACTAGAACAAGGGATCATGACGGTGAATCAGTATGTAATCAGGTTTGAGGAATTAGCTAGAAGTTGCCCTCATTTGGTATCGTATGAAGCGAAAAGAGTTCATAGGTTTATAAAAGGTTTGAGGATTGAGTTTAGGAAGAAATTTGGGATTGATAGCTTCACCAATTATCAGACAGTCTTAGAGAGAGCTTATAAGATCGAGAATGGTATGGAGGAAAATAGTGGGAAATTGGAAGGTGAGATTGGAGATAAGCCAAAGTATCTAGGACAAGGATCCAAAGTCATTGGAGATCAGCCAAGAGCTTTAACTTCAGGAAGGATGAGAGAGAAACTTGTGGTAGCTTCTTCGTCTAGGCCAGTACCCAAACAGTATGGGATGATGTGTAAATATTGCAAGAAGATGGGTCACACCGAAGACGGTGTTGGAGTAAGCAAGGGAAATGTTTGAATTGTGGAGGAGCGGGGCACTACAAGAAAAATTGTCCTGCATTTCGTCAGAGGTTAGCTTCGGGTGCCGGTCCAAAGGGTCAAAGAGGTGGTATCAAAAGAGATAACAAAGGGGAACCGAAAGAGAGGGTCTGTGGTCGAGTGTGCGTTTCGGGTTCAGGAGAGATAGATCCCTCGTGAGGTCACTAGAGGTATATTCCCTGTCTCAAAGGTTAGGGGTCATGTTTTATAGATCCTGTTGCATATCATTTATATTTGGCATCACATTTTGCTTATATGTGACATACATTGTTGAAAAATTGTTTTATTGTTAGAGGATTCTGCTCTTATGAGAGAATACCTCGAACCTTCTTTGGTTTACCACGATGGTGATGTGGTTATGGCTGAGCATGTATTGCCAGTTGAATTAGTATAATTATCAATTTATGATTTTGAGATATACTTGACCTGGAGGGTTAAGTAGTTGTTGTATAATGATAGACTATCCTAATAGGTGAGTCTCCTTTTTCCATGCCTAAATTGCTTATATTGGTATTTGTTATAGGTGAACCTTAAATGTGAAATTCTGGTTACATGTGGGTATATAAGGTGAAAGTTTTGAATTAAGATGTGAAGAGTAATTGGTATATGCTAGACTGCGCATAGGGAGTCTTTTCCAAAATTTTATGTGCTAGTTTGTGAGTAATTGGTAAATGTGCTCCCGTCGGTATATTTCGTGTGTTGGTTACGAGTAGGATAAGCGAGAATTGTAATTCTTATTTTGATGGCTTTAGGGTAATTAGAATTGATGATCTCTTTGTTAATTAAGGTTCCGGGAAGATCGTAAAAATAATTTGAGAATTGGGTTAATTATTCCTTGTGAAGAATCCTTGTACGCAAAGTTTAGCTAGTATGAGTTAGCTCGAGAGGATTACAAATTTTGGGTTCTATAGTCTTAAACTCGGATGTTACCAAGGATCTTGTGAGGTTGAGTCCGTGATCTTTGAGTTAGCAAGTACTACCAAAGAAATTTAAGAAATTCTTAAGAATTGTAGAGTCGTTGCTTTAGTGACTCTAAAGGAAGTATAAATGGTGTAGGATGTAATAAGGATGAATCATATTGTTAGTAATGGAAAAATAGGTTGGCTCTTACCTTACCTAGTGGACGTGAGAATCTTGTGAAATTTTAAGTGTATATTTTAAAGGAAGATCAGGGTGTAGTGTTATGCGAAATGGGAAAGTGATAATGGGTGCTTTGGGGAATTTAACTTAGATAAGTGGGATTTTCTTATCCTCTACTCGGGAGTAGCTACACTTGTGTTGCGTCATTTAAATAGGAACCTTATCTTTTGAAGTTTCCTTTGAGAGTTGTTACCGATCCTAAAAGTTGGAGGATTTAGTTAGTCGAAAGGAAGAGATTTGAAGACTACCCAAATTCTGGAAGAATAGGTTGTGTTGTGTGACGGATTTTCCTTCGACTTGAGAAATTTAATTAACCTTAGCGGGTTTGCGTATTATAACAGTTATCATTCTAGCATTAAGATAAAACCGTATGAGGCGTTGTTAGGGAAGAAAATATCGATCTCTAATTTGTTGGGGTGAAATTGGAGAAGCAAGGTCTAAGGTAAATTGGCGCTAAAGTTGTTAATCCATTTAAAGTTTTAGAAAAGATTGGTGAATTGACTTATAGACCGACTTGGGGCAGCTTGCAGAGTATTTGACGTTTTAAATGAAATATCATAATGTATTGGGTAACATAAGATGTAATACTTTTTATTTTAATATACTTTCTTTGAGGTCGTGAAAATTCGGATTAGTGATGATGGTATGATATTCTCGGAATATTAAGTTGTAGTATCACATTACTTATGAAATTGGAAAATCTTGGAAAAATCATAGTATTGGAGAGACTAATTGGGAAGTGAAGTCCTAGAGTGTTAGGGTTATGAAATGTATAGTAGAATCATGCCATTGAGAACCTAATTGAAAGTATTAAGTTAGAATGTGGGAAAGGTAACTTTTGCTATGTGATCCTTATAGTAAGCGACAGTCAAATTCGGGACGAATTTTCTTTAAGGGGGAGTGAGTGTAACGACCCCAACCCTAGGCATTTATTTTTAATATTATATTAGATGCTTTTAATATTTATGCTAGCTTTTTGTGTTCAATCATGTCTTTAAATTCGTAAATTAAGATAAATTGGGTGAGTAGTAAGATTGGAATCTTTAGAGAATTTATTGGATATTAAATAAAGAAATTTGGGGAAATAATAAAAAGGGAAATAAGATAAATAGTGCAAGGAGGTTATTTGAGTAGGATGAATTTTGGGTTAAGGATTTATTTTAAATTAAAAAGGATGAAAGCCATGGGTTTTTAAAGTTCTTGAAGGGGGGCCATTGGTCTTGCTCCTTCCTAGCATGCCAAGTGGCACCTCCATCCCCTCCTCTTACTCCCCCCATATCCGGCCCTCCCCCCCCCCTCCTTTACCCTCCTCACATTACCTCCTTCTCCTTCATTCATCCTTCTTCTTCAACCTAGAGAAAATAGAGAGAACCTCCATTGAAGTCCTCTTTGCCCAAGCCTTGAAGTCAAGCATTTCTTCACCAAAAATCAAGTCTAGGAGCACCATTGGAGTTGGATCACCTAGAGGAAGTCATCTAGCTAGAAAGATCAACATTTCCTTATAAAATCCAAAAGTGAGTTGTTATGACCTCTTTTCATTTATGTGCTCATGAACTATCCATTGTTGTTCTTGATGTTGTAATGGTTGTTACATGTCTTGGAAGTCTTCTTGGAGTTGAGTAATTAGTTAATGTTATGGAATATTGTTGTTGTTCATAAGAAATGATTAAGAGTGTAAGAAAATGTGTGGAGTGGGATTAAGATGGTAAATCATGAAAAATGGAAGTAAAATGGGTTGGAAATTAAGTGGTAATTGATTTGGGTTTAGGTTATCTTGGGGTTTAAATGAATTAGTATAATGTGTATGAAGTTTAGGAAGTCCTTATAAGTTCACCAACAAGGGAAAATCAGTTTGGGACAATTTTGGTTAGGGTTACTAAAGGATTTTATTCTGTTCTGAATTCTGGGTTCAGGGCACGAGTCGTGCCCTGTGGCACGAGTCGTGCCTTGGATGGGGACGAGTCGTGACTAGGGATAAAGGGAAGTCGTGCCTTACTGGGGACGCCAGATTCAGGGGAAGGTCAAGGGGGCACGAGTCGTGCCCTGGGGGACGAGTCGTGCCCTGGCCTGGTTTCAAAGTATCAATTTTTGAGCTGCTCAAACCTAATCAAACTCGAACCAAAATGAAATCTCTTTAACCTAGATTAAAGTAGAATACTTTGGCTACTCAATGACATCTTAAGTGATCAAAATGGAATTGTGGAAGTAGTTTAAATATTGCCCCGAAAATGGTTGATAGGTTTGATTTGTGACTTCACCAAAATAGTTCCAATTTGGGAAATAGAACTTGAACTTTAATTAATGTTATTCGAGGTCGTATAATGACTATGTAAGAGTGGTTTATGATATATAGTAGCCTCACTCCCTATCTTTAGTGAATAGTTGCAATGGTGTAGAAGCCATAGGTTTCACTATTGAACTAATTGGTAATGGGCATGTATCTCCTTGTGGCATTATTATCCCAATTTGTGGAATCATTGAATTTGGTGTATACCTTAATACCCTAAGTATGGATTATTTGGCAAGTTGTTGTGTTGTATCCGGTGTGGATTAATTGGTACATGATTGTATTGTATCCGGTGTGGATTATGTGGTTATATTGTTACCTTAATTGAGTTCATATGCATTGGTGATATTATGCATTGTGTATTACATGAATTGTTGTACTATGGTTCGGTTTAGCATGAGTATACATTACCATGTTATTATATTGTTATTCCGTTTTGTGGATTATCTCGAGTATCTATTATGTGCTTGAGCGTGTTTATGTTCGGGTGGGTATGATGGATTTCAATCAATTATTGATTTGTTCAATAAGTGATTTAAGGTTCGTCATACCGGTGACCCTTCCCCACTCTGTGGCCACAGGGTGGGGGCTGTGCAAGCTACCTGCACCGAGCGATAAGTAGCCTTTACATACCGCTGCGATTAGGAGAAACCAGGAATGCTCTGTATGAAGCCAACGGCTCTCTGCGATGGCGATGATAGTATATGATACTCTAAATATAGGGGTCATATATGTATCCTGTTTTTCTTATATGGATCTCAGGGTATGAGACCTATAAGCGGTGAATGTGCATGGGGCGGTTCACCAAAGAGTGGAGTTTTACTCCCACGTTGTACGACTTATTGTTCATACGGGAAAAGGTAAAATGAGGTAACGTAAGGTGTTTACCGCTTTCATAATGTGTTAAGTGTTGCCATGCTACGTGTTGCATCTTGTATGGCATCTTGCTGCATCCATAATAGCTCATTGAGATTTATTCTCACCCCTCTCCCTTTACTGTTTTAGATCCCGAGACAGGTGAACCGAACCAGTGAGGCCGGGGATATCATTGTGGACTTTTGCTTTTGGGGCTTGACAAGTTAAGTATAGGAGTGGGTTGTTAGGAGTATTTGTTAAGTATTCCTCTTTTATATTTTGTATGGAAAACCCTTTTGTTAAACAGATGTTAATTAAGGTTCCCAATGTATTTGATCAGATATCGGCTTATTAAAGTTATGGTTGGATTTCCTCTAAGTAGAGATATTACTAATTGATTTTAAAATGGTAAGTTTGAAAGGTGGTTTTCTTTTAAAGGCAAATAAATGTTTAAAAAAAAATTGAGATGGTTTTTCTTAGTTTGAGCTCCCTTAGCTCGGGACACGTGTTAGGTCCCGGGTTGGGATGCTCACAACTTGTATTATTTGAAATCTCAATAACTAATCCAAATATATATATATATATATATATATATATATATATTATCTTCATTTGAGTTTATCATGGAGTATCTAGAGTTCTTTTTCTCAATTAACCAAAGTAAACTACGTTGTCTCCTACCTATCTCATCTTATCTTTATATATTCACGTTAGTTTATGATCTTTTATTTATTTTTCATTCATCATGTTTTCATTTGTTTTCTCGTAGCCACCTCTACTTCCCTTTTTGTTTTGCTTCGTTTTGCTAACACGTCAATTAATTCAAGATATATGAGGTAATTTCAAGTTCATACTTTTTCCTCCAATTTGATTTTGTTCAAGTTATGTTCTATTGAAATAGAATTGTCGAAGATAGTGATAATAAAAGATGCATCATAGTATATATTATTGATGTTAGCAATACCCCCTTGCACTATATACTCCCTCAAGCCCATGATAAATGTTTCATTTGATCAACTAAATTGAATTTTGACAAAAAAAAGTTAATTATGAAAATATGACTATCCTAATACCATTTTGAAAATGATTATTGATACACCAGTATAAATATTATTAATAGCTATTTTTAAATTTCCATAAAGATAAATTACTTATCATTAAATGTTGGTAAAAATTCAACTTAGTTGACAAATGCAACATTTATTTTCGGACAGATGGATGGAATACGGAAGGAACTTTTGATATGAAAGGAAAGAAAATGAAATGACAATATTGATATTTATTTCTCTCTCATGTTTCAATTTATAATTTGCGTGCATTTCCTTTTCTCAATTACTTACTTATATATGATTGTTGTTTTTATATTCAATTTTCCTTGAAGGTTTTTGTAAGGATCAATTTTTTGCTTTTTTGTTGAATTTGATTAGGACTTGTATTATTTAAATCTATTAATTGGATTTCTTAGTTGAATTTATGTGACATGTTATCAAACTCCAATAAATACTATATGATAGGGATAAAATGCATTTCATTACTATATGATAGGGATAAAATGCATTTCATTGTTATACTTTCTTTAACAATTATAAAACTGATTCACATGGTTTTGATTTATTTCAAACTGAGATCATGTATCAGGAAAAAATGCAGCTACCCATTGTAAATTGGTGGGCACCGAGTATGTTTGAGATGTTGTTATGACTTAGTGACCACCCACCCTTATTCTATTCTAACAAGTGAGTATACCTTGGATATCTCCAACAACGGGAGGGGTGGGAGAGGTATATTATCTAAATTATTGTACATGTTACTATTAGAATGTACAATATTTCAAAGCATGATAAAAATTTAATGAGTATATGCATAGAACATAAATTGCCACCCCTATTCTATTCTAAAGGCACGTGGAGTTTCACGTGCCATCATTCAATAGGTTTATGTAATAAATTTAATAAAATTTCAAATTGGAGATCTTACTTAAAAGTTAAGAGAGATTAAGTTGGCTAAAAATATAACTAATCTAATTCTAATAACATTTAAATAAAATATCGGATATTCCAATGAGATACACTTGTGATTTAAATTTTGAAATGTGAAAGTTTTCATAGTGATGATTGTGTTTTGTTTCAATATGTAAAACTGTATGCGAGGTGTACATATTGTATCTTTTGTTTGGATATTTTGAACCACAATATCTTTTTCCCACCCCGTCCCATCTGATTTGGATATTTTGAATCACTCCCATTCCAAAATGAATGCTCATTTGGAATATATTTTGAATCACAATATCTTTACTTCTTCCATTTAAAATGAATGTTCATTTGAAATTAAAAATCATTTTGAAAAGATTGATTTTCAATAGAAAAAAATCATAACCATTCTTACTATTTATTTTCAAAAATTTATTTTTACAAAATATAATAAACTAAGAAAAAATAAAAATTTAGGGACAAAGTTATTTGAATGTAAAGTTTCAAAAGGTCATTCATTTTGTGAAAAATAAATAAAAGACATTTTAAAATAACTACATAGAAAAAATCAATGTAGATAAGATGTAAATTTGAGGATTTTGGTTGTTTTAATAATAATAAAAAATATATATATAATTCGAACAAACTAACTATTTCAATTCATACGCTTCATGGTTGTGTTTATCAAGTCAATTATTATAATGTGATCAACTCTTCTAAGGTTATAGTTTAAATTTATACACTTTTTAGATATGTATCCTTAAATATAATTATGACGTGAAATTGCTCACGAAACAAGCTTGATGAGTTAAAATGGGGACACTAAATATTTTTTTCCTGTTTTAAGCCATGTATAGGAATACGATATAAAATTTTCAGATTCAATCAAAATAACAACAATAATTTCACTATTTTTTTTTATTTGGATAGATGCATATACCCGGTACATAAGCTAAAAAATAGTCCAACTTTAAATTTAGTGATCAACTTAATTAATATTGACTAAATATTTCCTCACGAAATTTTAAAAAAATTGCTAATGAGAGTATTTTTCATGATGCATCAAAATATTCTTTTAAAAATTAATAAAGATAATTAAAATTTTAAAAGTATTGGTGAAAGTTTAGTTGAGTTGATCTCAAATAAAATTTTAACTATATTTTATTAGAACAATGAGAGCAACTTTTTTCGTTCTTCAACAGGGCCTATGTAAAAATTAGTAGGTTTGCTAAATTGATAGGATAATAATATTAAAAAAAAATATTATTTAAATTAGATAAGAAAATTCACATGAATTCAAATATTAATTATATTTCCCTCCATCCCACTTTATTTAAAATAAAAATTTGGGCACAAGATTTAAGGAAAAGTAAGAGTGAGAACTACTGTAAGAATATGTTGTGAGTATGCAAAGTAAAATAGGAGAGAGAATACGTGATAAGAATAGTAAAAAACTTTGTTATTTATGATAGTCTCAATTGAAGTGGGACGGACAAAAATGAAAATTAACCGACGAGGCATAAAAATAACAATTTCTAGCAAACCAAATTGTTCATCACGTGCAAATTACAAGACTTAACTGAGGATTTAACGAATTCTACACAAAACTCTGATTTGACAAAATATTGACATTACAGACCTATATCAACAAAATTTACAACAAAAGTAGTTTCTCTTGGGTATCTGATATGGTATGTGACAATCTTCAAAGTTACCGACAAGAAAGAACTTAAAATTTTTATTTTAAAATGATTATCACGCATACCATACAACGACCAATATGATATACAACATATTTTTTCACAGGTTTTGAGGTAATCATGAATCTAAATTTTTAATACACGATCAAAATTGATCTTTATCAAGCGCGCCTACATAATATGTCATTAGATTTTGGTTTAGTTTGTATAGTTTATTATTTAGATATAATATTATTTTTATTGCTAATTAGTAATATTATATTAAATATTTTGACGTAAGGACATATTTTGAACAAACAAATTAATTTATTTGCTTAACAATTGTATTCTAACGTGATTTACTTTTTAAAAATTAAAATTTACAAATTAATTTATATGTATCTTTAGTTATAAGTTATAATATTAAATTATGTGTAAGTGCAATTTTTATCGTAAAATAAATGATTTTCTATTTAGAAAGTATCTTGATAGAATGTAATTTAAATATGCAGACATTTTTTTATTTAGACATATTGCACAATATCATTTATTTTTTTTGTTTCTCGCACAATTTTGACCTCTTTTAGATAAAATATGTATATTATAAGCATATTGCACAAGATTTAAGGAAAAAGTAAGAGAGAGAATTGGTAGAGTTGTCAATTTGGTATAACGGGACGAGACAGACCTATGAAATCCCGCAACTTTGCGAGACGGGACGAGACGTCCCGAATTTCCCGTGTGCCTAAAATCCTTTGTTCCATCCCATAGCACCTTGGGACGCGGGCCAATACGGGCTATTGCGGGACGAGAAGACGCTAATATTATAAAACTAAAATCCAACTGAGATGATGCCAAAACATTTAATTAACAATATATGATTAATTCTTACGATACAACAAGATAAAAAAAAATTAAATTTATAAAATAACTTAATCAACACCAAAAGAAAATGGATATTTAAAAAAAAAACTAAGATCTAAGTGCTAAAATGCCTTTGGAGTTAAAAAAATTAAAGTTAAAATTAAAATTAAAAAAATTGTGGACATCCCGTCCCATTCCGCATTGTCTCGCGTCCCAAAAGAATGTCCCAATTAGGCCCGCTTTTATACAGGATTAGAATATATTATCCCATCTCGTCCCATTTGTAAGGCGGGACGGGAGGTCCCGACGTGACGATTCCAAATTGACGGCTCTAAGAATTAGCGGGAGAAAATGTTGCGAGTATTTAAAGTAAAGTAGAAAAGAAAATGAGTGAAAGGAATAGTAAAACTTTATTATTTTGGACAGACTCAAGTGAAGTGGGACGGACCAAAAAGAAAATTAGCCGGCGAGGCATTAAAATAATAATTTCTAACAAACTAATTTGTCCATCACGTGCAAATCACTAAGACTTAACAGACAATTTAACGAATTCTGCACAAAAACTGATTTGAAAAAATATTGACATTACATACAGACCCTATATTAACAAAATTTTCTACGGAAGCAGTTAATCTTGGCTATCTGATATGGTATGTGACAATCTTCAAAGTCATCGACAATAAAGGATTTAAACTTCTTATGTATGAAAATGATTATCACGCGCATCATACAATGACCATTATAATGTACAAAATATTTTTCATAGTGTATAGAATATAGGGTATAGGGTATAGTGTATAGGGTATAGTGTATAGGGTATAGGGTATAGTGTATAGGGTATAGGGTATAGTGTATAGGGTTTAGGGGTTAGGGGTTAGGGTATAGTGTATAGGGTATAGGGTATAGGGTATAGGGTATAGTGTATAGGGTATAGGGTATAGGGGTTTAGGGGTCAGGGTTCAGGGTTTAAGGTTTAGGGTTTAGGGGTTAGGGTTTAGGGGTTTGGGGTTAGGGTTCAGGGTTCAGGGTTTAGGGGTCAGGGTTTAAGGTTTAGGGTTTAGGGTTTAGGGTATATAGTATATGGTATAACGTTTTCAGCTAGTTTTTTGAAATTGCAGTCAGTTTTTTAAACGTTTTCAGTTAGTTTTTTAGAATTTCAGTCCAGTTTTTTAACGTTTTCAGTTAGTTTTTCAAAATTTCAGTTAGTTTTTTGAAATTTCAGTCAATTTTCTAACGTTTCAGTTAAATATTTTAATATTTTTCAGTTAGTTATTTTGTTAATTAGTTCTAAAAATAATTAAAAATTAAATTATATAATCACCGACGAAATATTCCGTCGCTGATAAATTAAAAAAAACTAATTTATCAGCGGCGAAAATATTTCGTCGGTGTTAAATTTAAAAAAATAAAAAATAAAAAACATTTGATTATCACCGACGGAATATTCCGCCACTGATAAATTAAAAATAATTAATTATTCAGCGGCGAAAATATTCCGTCGGTGTAATATTTCAAAAAAAAAATATTTGATTTTCACCGACGGAATATTTCCGCCGCTGATAAATAAAAAAATAATATATTTTCACTGGCGGAATAATTCCGTCGCTGATAAAGAAGTAGCGACGGAATATTCCGTCGGTAAATCAAGCGCCAAAATAGTGGCGGTAATAAAACAAATATTCGAGAAATATTCGTTTTAGCGGCGGAATATAGCAGCGGAATTAAATTCCGTCGCTAAATTTGACGTCAAAATCATTCCGTCGCTAAAGCTTAATTTCCGTCGCTATTTAGCGACGGAATGAGTCCGTCGCTGTTAATGCAGTCGCTAAAACACCAGTTTCTGGTAGTGTACATAATATGTTTATTATATTTTGGTTTAGCTTCTATAATTTATTTTTTAGATAGAATATTACTTTGATTACTAATTATTAGTAATATTATGTTGAATATTTTTGGGTTGAAATGTAAGGACATATTTTGAACAAATAAATTAATTCATATATATATGTGAATGATTTAAAAAATTAAAAGAGACTTATTATAGCAATTATAAAATGATTGACAGCCATATACATATGCATATGATATGCTCAAGATAGTTGTTGATGTTTGTCCCTGTAATTTTTCTACATCCAATTTCAAGCACAATCAACCCCCACTAGATCTTCATCCATTAATTTTATTTTGCAGACAAATATATCATAAATAAAAGTGAAAAACAATGTTACTCGAAATTTCAATTCACTTAAGACACATTAACTAAACTTCAAACTTACAAATTACATATGAAATATGAAAAAAAAAATTAAGGACAAACTTCTAACTAATGAGAAAAGATTCATTACATTCACATTTTCATAGGAAATTTTTTTTTTTGCTTCCCTTTAATTTAAGCAAGTGTTGTTTAGAATCTGCATATATATATATATATATATATATATATATATATATATATATATATATATATATATATATATATATATATATATATATATACTCCCTTCGTCCATTTAGTAGGTTCACAGTTACTGTTTACACGTTGATTAAGGAGGGATTATTATATTGAAAGTGTTGTGAGTGTGAAAGTAAAATAGGAGAGAGAATGAGTGGAGAAAATAGTAAATTATAATGGTGTTGTGAGTATTAAAATAATGTAGGAGAGAGAATGAGGGGAGGAAATAGTAAATTATAGTGGGGTAGGGTTAATATTTTAATAATATAAAATTTCCATTTTAGGAAAGAAACAAAGTGTGAACCATGTAAATGGACGCCCAAAATAGAAAGTGTGAACCATGTAAATGGACGGAGGGAGTATATATATATATATATATATATATATATATATATATATATATATATAATAAACAAAGAAAATAAATAAATAAGTAAATAAATAAATAATGAATATATTTTATTGACAAATATATCAAAAATTATAAAAGTGAACACCAATGCTCCTCGAAATTTCAGTTCACCCAACACTTTAACTAAATTTTGAACTTACATTCCAAAAACATTTCTTATATTCACGTTTTTATAGGTAAGTATAGTATCATTGTTTGAGTTTAAAATATAGTTAAAGAGAGAAATGGATAGAATATGTCATTTGGTTAAGAGTTGGATAGTGTGTTAATGATGGGTTTTTTGGGTTGGTGTAATTGTGAGAGCTAGGGGTAGATATATCATTTGACTTTATAGTTATGAGTTAGTTGTGATGTCATAATCTTTGCATTTATTACATTTATATAAAGAAAGTTTGAAAGAAATATATTAGGTCACTATTTTGGCTTGATGGAAATTTGGGCGGATTTTTTTTTAGTAAGTGCTTATAATTCAACTTTTGATTTTAAATTTTGATAGGTCAAATCAATTTTGCAAAAATTCAAGGGAGGTGGAAATCCAGTTTATTATAATTATGCCCCTATTTAATATAAATAACCTATGTATATATTGGAATATTATCTCATAGTTTCATAAAACATAACAGTGGTGTCTCGATTGACACGTATTTGACAAATTAGGTGAACAATTTTTGTGGGTGTCTTTTTTTTGAGTTTTTATCAAAAATTATCTAAAAAAGATGCTATTTAAAAAAAAAATGTAAGTTGTGATATAAAAAAACTGCTTTTCTTTTTATTTTTTTATTTTTTTTTATATTTTTTTTGAGTTTTTAGTTAAACTAACTAATAAATGCAATTATCAGTTGTTTATAACTGATAAATGATCAAACAACTGATAAATTCATTTATCAGCTTTATAAAGAGTATTTCGTGCTTTATTTTTTTTATTAATATCACTTGTTTATAACTGATAAATGCATTTATCAGTTATTTGACATATAAATATATAAAAAATTAGATTTTTGTAATATTCAAGATGTTTTATGTAATATCCAACTTGAGTTAATATCCATTTTTAAAAAGTAGTTTTTGATGAATTCTCTTTTTTGGAGTTTTTACCTTCATCTATATTACAGTTATATTGATAACAATTTATATTAGAAATTCGAGTTAGAAGTTTCATTTTAGAAAAGACATGCTTGTATAAGAAAATGATTAGGATATCTTACCCTCAACAAGTAAGGGAAACACTAAGATTAGAAATTGCGCAAATTTATTACCAGGTTGTCTTTGTGTTTCTTATGACAAGTTTTGTAATTTAAAAATGTGGTCAAAGATTAAATCCAATTGTTTTCTCGCAACAACGATATATTTTTCTTCTGTTTTTTATTTTAATTAATTAACTTTGTGATGCCCCGTCGAGTATCGACGGATTACTCACTAGTTTGATTAATAGCACTTTACAATCCAAATCCAAATCCAAATCCATTTCAATTATTAATTTTTGTCCCATATTGATTCTTCATTATAATATTTTTATTCAAATCACACTTAAAAATATCATTTTTCAATAATATATACTTGTATTTTATAAGTTCGGAGATATAATGAAAATAATTCTTTTCATATATACTACAATGGTAATCTTATTTGACTACTTAAATAATTTTAAGAATACTTTTTCATTTTTAATGCAATTTTTATTAAGATCCTTTTATTACACTATTGGATAAATGTCGCTATAGTGAGCTGTTAACTAAATTTATTGTTCATTCCATCAATTTAGGAAAAGAGATAAACAAAAATAGAAATAGTGACAAATATTGTGAGACGGACGGAGTATGTATATGTATATATTTGCCAATAGAAATTGTCAGTGCCAACAATAATAGTCCAATTTGACTATTAAAATATTTTAACAATTAATTTTATTTTCATCACTATTCCTAATGAGGAAATCCCCTTGGGGGACTCGAACCGGCGACCTCCCCTTCGGTGGGAAGTCACTTTGGTACCACTGGGCCAAGGCCCGTTAGGTAAGTTGAATGATTTTTAACTATAACTATAACGAGACGGAGGGAGCATTTAATAGTCAAGTTTTTCGTCACATACAATTCACACCTTACACATTCATATTTTCCATTATTGATGTTCATTCCCTTGAAGAAATCAAGAGGCTTCTTATTTAACAAACTGGGGATCATGAACAACTCCTCTCAAACTTTTAATCATAAATAACATGGAGGAAAATCATCTTTAACGTAACGAAGATGGAATGATACATTATTATAGTCAACGTGAGACGACGGTTTCAGTTGTTCTTACTCCTTCCTGGAGAAAGAGATTTGACCCGAAATAACGAAACAATTAAAAAGAACTTCACAACAATAGCTTTTTGTCACGGGACCTTTCCGAAGGAAAAAAAAAAACATCATTAATCTACACACCATTCCTTCCTTCCATGTCACTGCTTCATTTCTTCTCATGCTCATTTCGCTTTCTACAATATATAATCAGTACAAGTGTGTCATTAATATAGTCTCAAATTCGTTTACATTAAGAATAAATATTAAGTCTTTAACTCACCCGCTTCTCTTCTTCAATCTGAGCCTTGATCACTGAATACATTGCAACTCCAGCAATGGCAATGCCAGTTCCGATGGCTGTCTGTGTCGAAATTCTGTTGCCTGCGAAAAAAGAAAAGAAAAATGGACTAGATTTTTAAATTTCCGTCCCTGCTAAATAGCCTAAAAACTGATTAAAGCAGAGAAAAAATGTATTTACCGAAAATAACAATGGAGAAACCAATCACAAACACCCGCTTCAATACATTGCCAACTGCGTGTGTCAGAGGTGCCACCCTCTCAAGGGTGTTGGTTGCAAGCTGATAATCAAACCCAACAATAAAAAACCGTTAATTCTCTCTCTCTCTCTCTCTCTCTCTCTCTCTCTCTCTCTCTATATATATATATATATATATATATATATATATATATATATATATATCTACTAGTAAAAGCCCGTGTTCGAGGAGACGTGGTATATATTTTTTTAATTAAAAGTGAGGGCAAAATGGGAAAGGGACAACTTAGTGAGGGTAAAATGGGAAAAAAACTTTTGGCACTATTCATACAACTGTTCATCCCACTTCCCTCATTTATACTATAGATAACCATGTGAAATATGAGTTCCTACCTGATTGTAGAGGTGATAAAACATCCCGACCCAGAAGAGATCTGAGATGAACTTAGTCAGGCCAACTTTAGCAATTGCGTCACTGAACCCACTCTTGAGAAGTGCAGGCCCCTCTAGCTGTATGATCAAACATGGCTTAAATAAAAATATCAACTTAAAAAGTCAGAAATAAATATTGGACCTCGGTGGAGTTCACTCACAATGATAGCCGGAGGAATACAGACAAAAAGTGCGATGATCGTAATGTAGGCATACAAATTGGTACTGTCCATATCAGTCTGCAACAAAAAAAAGGAGCAAAAAATGAGACGGACACAAGAAAGAATCAATTCAGGTTAAATATAAGTGTCGAATCCAAATTAGAACAAAGGATGATAAATAACCATGGCTTTCTTGGAATAAATACTCCTGTAAGTGAAGGAGATATTGGAAATCATAGCACTGATGAAGCCCAGCCAGTTGAAAGACAGCTCAGTCAATGACGCCATTGACACACCTGCATTCAATCTTAAGTCATACTTTGACACACAACCAGTGTGGCGGATCCGGGAGTTATTTAAAGTGGGTGCACAAATTACACTATAAAAAATGTCTATCATGGGACTCGAATCCAAGACTATATGATAACAAACCTTGCATTTAAATCACTGAGTTAGGCAAGTTATGTAACAAATGGCTGCACTCCGTGTATATAGTTAAACAAAAGTGTATATATATTTAAAAAAATCCTATTTAATGTGTTAGTAATTGGGTGCAGAGGCACCCACTAGGAGTCGGGTGGATGTACCCCTGCATACAACAAAATCAAACGCTGAAATAAGTTCTTTGTATGCTACAAGTGCCATTACATGGATTATGACTGCTTGGTTCAAGCTTACACTTTTACCCCCTCAATTTCTCAGTATGTCATCCATGCCTCACTACTTTCATTAATCAAACTTAACCAAAGAGATCTGGATCAGTAACCAACACTTGAACTCCGATGGTTGTGTGGATGTTTATAACAAATACTATACTCCCTCCATCCCTAAATGAAAGTCCGAATTCCACCATGAGGGATAAATTGGAAATGTTTACTTTTTGTACATTTAAATGGCAAAGATACATAAATATTCTTTGTTTTCCACTTTCCAAACATTAAGTTTTGTAAGTATAAAGTGACTAGTGATTTTTTTTTGGTAAAAGAACATTTAGGACAGTTTTTTTCCAAAAATGACATTCATTTTGGGACAAAAATTTCTTGAATATGGACATTCATTTAGGGTCAGAGGGAGCATATATTAGTCCATATTTGGGATAAAAAGAACGTACCAAGCACAACTGGAGCCAACGACAGCCATAATGTAATTGGTATTTGCTGTCCGAGTACGAATTGAGAAGCAGCAGCATTGAAGAATGGCTCAAGAGCTGTTTATAATGAAAAAAATATCATGTTAATAACGGTTGTCATAAAATCTAAATATCATTTTCCACTTCAATTATTGTATAAAATGGTTGATTCACGTTCTCACCTTTAATAGTATGGGTAAATGAGACAGCAACTGCAGCAAACGAGACATTGCTAGTCACGTGGCCAAGAGCATGACACACTGCGACGGGAATAAGAAGCTTCAAGAGGTTTGAGTCGATTGGCTACACAGAAAACGTTTATTGATTACCTCTCAATATGTGAAAAACAGTAGCAAAAATCATCATAAAAATGGTACGGAGTAAAACATAAACAGTTTATAAGGAGTCAACTAACAGCACGCTTAGGAAGGCCAACGGTCCAGCTACCCAAACAATACACCGCCCCAACAAATAAATGTATCACCGAGACGAAACTGCATAAAGCACAGATCAATATTAACAACCACAACAAAACAAACTAAACTACGACTACCATGCTTATATAAGTTTAATTCATGAACAAAATACATTAATACAACATTCTATATAGACTAAGGAATTAATACAACTTACTAAGGGTAAGGGAAGTAGTTGTAGATCTTCTTGTTCAGTATGTTAAAGATGACATTGAGAAAGTACCTGCTCAAAATCAAAATATAAGACATAATGTGAGTCACTCTTTTAAAATGTAGCTTTGTTTTTCTTTGGTATGAATAAATATAGCTTTGCAAGCTTGTAAATTCTTAATCCCGCGCTTTAGTAACGAGAACATTGGGACGGAGACGGAGACGGAGGGAGTATATATTTGTGCCCTAAGTAAACAAACAAAAAAAATCCTCCTTTCATTGCCATTTCAACTGAAGAGTTTATTGTAAAAAGGTAACATGGTATAATCAAAACAAAAATAACATATACTACTACACATTGTATTATGGAGTTTTTACCAAAAACTATCTCAAAAAGATGCAATTTAGAAAAAAGAAACACGTAAGTTATGATTTTACAAAAAACTACTTTTTAAAAAAAAAATTGAATGGGCAAAAATTCCCTGTTTATAACTGATAAATGCATTTATCAGCTGATTGATTTAACAGATGTTTAACCAAATATCAAGCACAAAATATTCTTTAAAAATTGATAAATGACTTTATCAATTATAAACAACTGATAAATGTCATTAAAAAAAAGTAAAAAAAAATATGTATATTTTTTTTTTGAAACAAAGGAGTATATGTAATAGTCAAGGAGTTTTTTGCATTATCCAACTTGTGTAATTTTTTTTTTATAATATTCATATTTCAAAAGTAGTTTTTGGTATATGCCCCTTATATTATTAAACTTTGTAATAACTAATAGATCAACACCAGACACTTAATTTGGAATTGACAGAGTAAATCAAAGACAATTTCTCATCAATAATTAGATCGGATCAAATAGTTCTCATATTTATTTAATATTCAGAAATCAAGTAAGTATAATTAAAATGGGAGAGAAAATCAAGACCAATTTCTCAATAAAATTAGAACCGAGCACCAATCTTTGGAAAATCAAGTAAAAAACATACTCCACCAGTTTCACATCAATGATTTTAGTGGTCACAATTGAATTTTAATCAAAATTGTATACGTAAAGTAAAAAAATCATTCTAATAAAACTCTACTCCCTCCTTCATGGATCAATGTTATTAGTTTGACTTGACACGAAAATTAAGAAAAATAAATATTTGTGAGTATAAAAAGTAAAGTAAAATAAGAAAAATGGGTATAGAGTTTTTGTTGTGAAAAAGAAAATGGGTTTCATCTTCCATTTTAGTTAATAAAGCAACAACTAAGAACCTTAAACTAGACGAACCACAAAAGAAAAATAATAAATTAAATCGGGAACAGAGAGAGTAATTTTTTGTTGTTGAATATTTTAAAATTTCATTTAAATAATTAAAGACCGATCATGTAATCATAATCTTTGTAAAATTTAGAAGTAAAAATGGATTCTGTCAGTAAATAGCGAGTAGGCCCGTGACGTACCACATGAAGAAGAAAAACCCGGTAGTAATGAATGGGTACTTCGCTAGCAACCCGACCGGAGCGATCTTACCATCCCTGACAAAATCAAACCGGTAATAATTTAGACATTTGAAACCAACAGTAAATGAACCGCCTCTGGTTTCGGAGACCGAACCGGGTCATAAATGTGGAGACGGACCTCACCCGGAATCGGCAGAAGACGATGCTGATGCCAGAACAGGCTTGAGAATATCACGCTTCTTCGTTGTTGTAATGGCCGGGAGATGGTAACTGACGGTAACTGGAGAAGACTCGAGGAGTAGGCTTGGACGGAGCTGCCTTCCCCAAATGAGGTTACCTCCATCGCCGGTGAGTCTGGAAGAGGTACTGGTGACCCTGGTGGCAACGGATTTTCGCAGGGAGGGGATGCCGGAGATGGAGGTGGCGCCGGAGAGGACTAGAGACTCCATAGTTTTCGGAGAGAGGAAGTAGGGAGAATGTTTGGGCTCGGTGGAGTGGTAGTAAAAGAAGAGAGGTGTTTAGAGGTTGGGGTTAAGATGCGCCGAGGAGGATAACATGAACCTCTGGGGTGGTTTGAGTGGCTGTAAGGTGATGAGACGAAGGGGAAATGGTAAAGGGCCCCTTTGTTTTTAAGACTACCCACAATGGCTAACTGAAATGGGAGATGAAATCCATTTCAGTTAGCTCACCCCCTGCAATGGTAGATGAAATGGGGTTGTATTAAATTGCTGGTTGAAATCTTTCAACCGGGTTGAAAGTAATTTTCTTTTTTTTTTTTTTTTTTTTTACAACACGTGTCATAATGGTCTGAATTTTCGAAAAAATATTTTTATCCCAAATCTTTGAAATGAATTATCACCTAGTAAATTAATTATTTTTTAATTTTTTTTTCACCAAAATTCATCATTTTTTTTCCCTACAAATCGATATAAGTTTCATTTGATTTGGACACAAAAAAAAAACACTTAGTTTTCAATTTGGGCTGAATTATTACCTAGTAAATTATAATTTTTTTTAATTTTATTATTCACCAAAATTCATCATTTTTTTTCCCTACAAATCGATATAAGTTTCATTTGATTTGGACACAAAAAAAAAACACTTAGTTTTCAATTTGGGCTGAATTATTACCTAGTAAATTATAATTTTTTTTAATTTTATTTTTCACCAAAATTCATCATTTTTTTTCCCTACAAATCGATATAAGTTTCATTTGATTTGGACAAAAAAAAAAAAAACACTCATTTCTCAATTATCCTTCTTCATTTTAGCATTTATTTAAAAAAATCATTATATTTTTTTTACCTATAAATTGATGCAATATTTTTTTAATTAAGTGTGAAATATTTTTTTAATTATAAATAATAATAATAATTATTATTATTTTACTAATCATAAAAATAAAAAATATAAATGAAATAAAATAAAAGTAGTGGGGTATAGAATGATGAGTTGGAGGGAGTTGAAATTTAATTTAAGTTAGCCATTGGAGTGGGGGTAAATGAAATGGGTAGATGAAATATTAGGTGGATGAGAAAAAGTGTAAAAAGTGTTAGATGAAATGAGGGAGTGGGATGAAACCACTGTGGGTAGTCTAAGTTCCAGTTTTTGTTAATATATACTCCCTCTCTCCGTCCCCGGGTTAAGCTTCACCATTTTGACAAACCATTTTGGCGAGACACATAAATTAAAAAAGCAATATACTCTTTTCGTCCCAATAATTAGTTCATTCTTTTTGGCTCGACACGCAAATTAAGTTTGAAAAAAATGTTGTGAGTGTAATAGTAAAATAGGAGAGATAATGAGTAGAGAAATAGTAAATTTGAAAAATGTTGTGAGTGTGATAGTAAAATAGGAGAGAGAATGAATGGGTGGAGGTAAATACTAAATACAGGGAACGAAAAATACAGGGAACGAAAAATTTCAACGCTGTCCTTGTTCGTCTCGTGTAAGTATACACGAGATGTCATCTATCATCTCGTGTATATTTACACGAGACGAAAAGAACGCTGCCCTTGCACGTCTCGTGTAAGTTTACACGAGATGTAATCTATCATCTCGTGTAAGTTTACACGAGATGAAAAACCATCAAGAAAACAATTGACTACACCTTCTCTCTCCTCCTCTCCGGTCGGCGACGCAGCAGAGCCGAAAAATGGGGGAAGCCATGAAAAGCGAACACGTAATGGAGGTTAGGGCTGCGGCATTCAAGCAATCGGAAAGCCTTGAAGAATCGAATGATAAGATTGAAGGTTACGATTTCAATCAAGGAGTGAACTATTCTCAACTCCTCGCCTCCATGGTCTCCACCGGCTTCCAAGCTTCTAATCTCGGCGACGCCATTAACTTCGTTAATAAAATGGTTAATTCCTCCTCCTAAACACACACACACACATACACACACCTTTGAATTTCAATTTGTACTCAGTGAAATTGAATAAAGTTACATTTTTATATGCCTTTCTAAGTTTCAGTGTGTATGAATTACTGAGAGAGAGAGAGAGCGAGGGAGAGTGTTTTGAATATGAAATTAAAAAAAAAAAATTTTTTTATATAAATGGGTATTTTGGTAATTTTTTTGATTTCCTGTATTTTTCGTTTCCTGTATTTAACTATATTCATGGGTGGAATAGTAAATATTCTTTGCCAAAAAAGAAAAGGTGAAGCTTTAAATGGGACACCCAAAATGACAAAAGGTGAAGTTATTAATGGGTCGGAGGGAGTATATATTTAAAAGTAATGAGAGTGAAAGAAGGGCTGTGAGAAGGAAGAAGTGAGTGGATATGACAAGTGAGATCCATAATTTAAATGTGTGAAAGAGAAAAGTTAGTGGATATAATAGAATATTAATAAACTTTTTTCATTTTAGCAAAGATGAAGCTTATAACGGAACGCCCTTTTGAACAATTGGTGAAATTTAAGCTGGGCGGAGGGAGTAGATTTTTTATTACATGACCCTAGCCCGGAGGAGGCAAAAAAGGGTGAAATCCAACTTTTAACCCTTAATATTATTGAAAATACATAACTTTTATCACTTAATCATTCCTTTATTATTTACTAAGTTTCAATTTGATTGTTTGATATAAATACGGCGTAGTAATATCTACCCCCAATCTCATACATTAATAAATATCGTTCTTTTAAAAAATAAAATCAGAATAATAAAATAAATATAGTGTTATTCATTTAGCCAAATGTATTTTTAGTTATTTAACTATAAAAGTGTGAATACTTATATATTCACTCAAATCTCAAAGATAGATACTGAATTTGACCTCAAAAATAAATGTCACAGTTATAAATAAGTAAATGATTTTAACATTATTTTGTAGTTTATTAATGACATGATAAATTTATAGATAAGTACAATATAGTATAATTTTTCTTAAAAAATTGACAAATCATTTATGATTTTTTATTTGTTTGTATGTTGATTATATTATATGATAAAACAAAGCTAATTTTTTTATTTTTTTTTAGGAATATGATACTTATTAGACACGTGTAATTTAAAGAGTGACAACCTTACGCTAGTGCGAGTGTATTCAAGAAAATATATTTCTTAAAAATCATTGATACAGATCAATTGAAACACTTATTATTAGGTTATGAGACATAGGAAATAACAAATAGCAAAACAAAGAAAAAAATGGAGGAGGATAATATGATGTGAGGAGAATTATGATGATAGGATGGGGTATGTATATGCAAAAAATGTTGGGTTGTGTGGAAGATGAGAAAATGAAAGGATATTATTGTACAAATTAAAAGGAAGTCTCTCTCCGGAAAAGGAAGTCTCTCTCCGTCCGGCAAAGTTTGTCCCGCTATAATTGTTATGGCCGACTCAATTCAATATTAATCATAATTTTATAAAAATTTAGATATTTTTATTAAATGTCAAAATATTGTAAAAAACTAGTATTTTTGTAATGTAAGAAAAAAACTAGTTTTAAAGCACTAAGTCTAACTAATAAGAGTGATGAACGATTCTGAAAACTAGTTTTTTTTTATAACATTTTGAAAAAAAACTAGTTTTTTACGAGAGTTACTCTTATTAAATTCTAAAAAATATTATTGATAATATTTTTAATGGTGAAACAATAATAATTTCTAGAATCACATAAAAATATCTAAATTTTTGTAAAATTATGACAAAGTTTAAAAAACGAGAATGATCACGAAAGTAAAAGTGTGATAAAATTTTCAAAGTATTTGAAATAACAATAGAGGGTGTGGAGGTAGTTTTTAGGAAAGTGGGGACCTGGTGTAGGGGATTATCTTATCCTGAAAATCAAATGAGAGGCTTCAAAGGAGGGAATTGTCCAATCCAATCTTGTTCATCATCCTTTTGAATATCACTATTGAATTTTGAGTAAGAATATGACCCTTTATTTTTTTTAATCACTCAACTTCCTTTGCTGTATTTAGTTGGTTGGGATATTCACTATTGTCATGTGACATTTGTAATAGAAAGCAACCGAATTACCTTTGAACTGAAAATTATTAATTACACAAGGGGTTGTTTGGTAGCCTGATTAGAGCTGGATATGATTATTAGTCCAATAATCTTGATGTTTGGTAGGCTAAATGCAATGAGAGTAATAATCCTGGGTACAACTCGGATAAGCTTCTTATTCACTCTTATCCCCTCTAACCCTTATTCACTCTTATCCCCTCTAACCCCTTCATATTAATCCCCAAGAACAGAGTGGTGTTATTAATCCCCTGATTAATAATCCCCCACTATTAACACACTATTAATACAGGCTAATTCTATCGGCCTACCAAACGAGCCCTAAAAGATTTTAAAAAAATATCATTTTAATATCTTTAAGTTTTGTAAAAAATAGCTTAAAAGATTATTTTTTCTATTCGACAACCTTTATTTCGATAAATATGTACCATCATATCATTTCGGCCACCTTATACTCTAAATTTCTATAAATAGATTTTTTTTTCCAAACAAATTTGACCACTTCTCAAAAATATTTAAATTTGGGAGTGATGAGAGAGAGAGAGAGAGAGAGAGAGCACGAAAATTAGCTTTCTCAAAGAGATAGAAAGGTCACACTCCAGTGGTGAAAAACAAGGGAGTATTTTAAGTAAGGAACAGAATTTCCAGATTTTCCATTTTTAGCCTATAAAATCTACAGTATATTTTACTCTTTCCGTTTTTGAAAAATTGTTTCATTTGTCATTTTGACTTGTCTCAAAAAGTATGGGTGAGTTTAGGAGTGCTTTTTGTGGCTTATAATCACTTTTGAAGCTCAAAATCACTTTTAATAGCGTTTGGATAACAATAGTGATTATGATTTAAGCTGTTAAAACGCAAAAAACTTCGTTTTCATAGAAGCAGTTATGACCCAGCTTTTGCTAAAAGTGATTCTTAGAAGCTGTTATTTGTGTTGTTTTTACAATAATAATCTCTATCTCTTTTATATATTTATTATATCGAGATACATATCATAAAGATCATTTTTGGTATTTATCTTTAATAATCAGTTTTGAACTATACTATCCAAACATACTTATAAATTTTACAGTATTTATTACAAATAATCGATTTTTCTAAAATCACTTTTGAAAAATCACTTTCAGGAAATCAGATGCAATGTCAAATTCATCCTATGTCCCATTTTTAAACTTAAGCATGAATGTTAGTGTAAATCTACTAAGGTACAAAAAGGTAAAGCCCTTCCTTAATAATTGCAAAATATACAACAGGCCAATAAGACGGAAGGAATATGAAAGTTAAGAAAACTAAAGTGACGCGACGTAGACATACTTTGAAAAAAATTGAAATTTAGAATGGCGTTATGTCAGCATTGCCTCTTTTTAACTATAAATAACAATCTTTTTATAGTAAAGTAGATTATAAGGAAAAAAAACTTATGATTGAGTCACATATATATATATATATATATATATATATATATATATATATATATATATATATATATATATATATATATATATATATATTTATATACTATATATTTATATATATATTTTTGAAGAACTTAAAATCTATAAAGCCACGTAAAAATCTCTATATTCTTCTCTGTCATCCTTTTTCCCCTTTTATTTACTCCCTCCGTCCCACTTCAATTGACACTAATTTTCATTTTGGTCCGTCCCACCTCACTTGATACTGTCAAAAATGGAAAGTTTTTACACTCACAACACCAATCAAATCACTATTCTCTCCACTCATTCTCTCTCCTACTTTACCTTTTCTACTCACAACATTTTCTTTAATTAATTATCTCTCTTACTTTTTCTTAGTTATCGTGCCCACCTCTTTGGTGCCAAGTGAACCGGGACGGAGGGAGTATATGCTAAAAGTAATATTAATAACTAAATATAATTGAACAGTATAAACCGAGATATGAATATGGGCTTGTCTGAGTTAGGTCCAAAAGGATTGGGCCATAAACATAATCCAATACACAAATGTCAGGGCCGACACCTTCCTCGTATGCCGAGGAGCATCACCTCGGCCTTACGTCAGCAACGTGATCTTCATACTTGGCTCGTCATACTCCGAGATATCAAAAATGACGAGGAGAGAAAAGTTCTTACCTCGACATTTCATCAAATGACGAGGAGACAAAATCATTTATCCCGGCATATCCACATGTCGGCCAACCATCAAATGACGAGGAAGCATAATCATTTACCTCAACTTATTGATAAACGCCGAGATAAGACATCCATGCTCCTCGGCGTTCCGGCTATCAGATCATATAATCCTATTCAAACAAGGATTCAACAGTTATTATCCAATCAGGATTGTAACCACCTACACCAATTCATGTCAAACAATGACTCCTTAACAGATATAATTCTCTTAGGATTATGTCTTATCTCTTTACAAGTTCATTTCAACATGGATTCTATCAATCCATCCCTATAAATACAAGCCATATGGCTCATTATTTGGTACGTTACTTTTTACAATACAGAAACTCTGTCAATTTAGTTTCTCACATACAAACCGTGAACTTACTCTCATGCCGGAGGGCCTTTAGCCGGACTCGCCCCGGCTTAGTTTACGTATTTTCTCTTATTTTCAGGCCTTGCAATCTCCGGAGCATCCGAACGCTTGGATTTGGGCTGATTTGACGATTTTGGCATCATCAATTGGTTTCATTGCCGGGAAATCGATTCAAAGGCCCTTTGTTTGGCCTGAAAAAATCTCGCTGAAAGCTAGTTTGTTTGCCGAAAATATTCTAGACTTGATCGAAAATTTCTGTTTCGTTTTAGCTTCGATCTTGATTCGCCGGAAAATTTCGTTCCGTTCCTGCTCTGTACCAATTTCGGCCGGAATTTTCAGCTTTTGACGTCTGAAGCGGATTTTTGGCCAGAATTTTTGAGTTGGAAAAATCGTAATTTGCAGTTTATTGTTTGCGGTCAAGATTTACCCTAAATTTGGCTGGAAATTTGGGTCTATTGGAAATTTGCGCTTTTGGTAATTTGTTGATTGATTTGCAATGGACGGACAATTTACCAGTGTTACAGCTGAGGAGCAAACCCAAGTGAATGGGGTTAACCAAAATGCCGAGGAACTACCTCCTCCTCCTCAGCCAGACGTCCCTCCTCCCCTTGCCATGACTCTTCGTTCCAAGGGTCAGGCGAATGCCGAGGGAGAGAGAGCTAACCTTCCTCATCCTACTCGTCCTCTTCAGAAACGAGTAGGGAGGAAGACGACCAAGAAGGCCGATGACGGCCAAGAGGAAGCTACTCGCAGTAGGACCGACGTACTTTCGGCCGCATGTGCGCAAATGGAGACGTTGCAAAGAATGTATGAAACACAGGCTGCCCTATTGCAATTGGATCCTGATAATTCCATGGCTGAGTTCATGCTGCCATCGATGGGAAACTCTCGTGGAAGGGAGCAAGGTGAGCAACGAGGTGAGCGACGAGGTCCTCCCCTCGAACCAGCTGAACCACCAAAGCAAGCCCTCTGAGAGCCTACCCGTCCTCGGCATGACCATAAGAAGAAGGATCAGGTAGTTGACCTGAGAAGCCAATTAACTCCCAGGGAAGAGGAAGTGAACTCACGGGACCTGAGAACGAGACTTAGTCTCTCCAAGCGTATGTCACCCCCTTGTCTCGCCATGGCACCTCGGCGTCCCAGGTCTCCTCGACCACGTCGACCACGTCCTGATTCTCCTCGTCCCCGTGCTCGTGAATTTGCCCGGCCAAGGACACCTGAACCGTACAGAATGATACTTGGTGGCCAAGAGTTGGAACCAAGACGGGACAAGGTACCATCCAAACGTGACAGCCACCGACACGACGTAGTCTGGGCGGCCGGATGCAAGGTAGTAGTCTGGGCGGATGCAAGGTAGTAGTCTGGGCGGCCATTTGGAGAAGAGAAGGAACGAAAATAGAGAAAAATTGAGAAGAAGAGGAGGTAGCAGCTCAAACCAAGCTATCTGATACCATAAAGGATTCTAACTCCGTGCCTTTCATTCATTCATCATTCGGAATATATACAACTCTCTTCCTATAATTTAGGAAGTGATTGATATCCCTACTCTATATACAATATCTCCATATCACTATAATAATATACTAGATATATACAATTACACATATGATTATTTACATATACTCCGTATTCTATCAGTTTCATTTGTCATTTTGACTTGTCTCAAAAAGTATATCTCATTTTTAAACTTAGGCATGAATGTTAGTACAAATCTACTAAAGTACAAGAAGGTGAAACTCTTTCTTAAAAATTATAAAATATACAACAGGATAATCTTTTAGGAATAAAAGGAGTATGAAAGTTAAGAAAACTAAAGTGACGCGACGTGGACATATTTTGAAAAAAATTGAAATTTAGAATGGTGTTATGTCAGCATTGCCTCTTTTTAACTATAAATAACAATCTTTTTAAAGTAGATTATAAGGAAAAAAAACTTATGATTATGTCACACATATATATATATTTTTTGAAGAACTTAAAATCTATAAAGCCACGTAAAAATCTCTATATTCTTCTCTGTCATCCTTTTTTCCCCTTTTATTTATACTAAAAGTGATATTAATGACTAAATATAAATATAAATGACAATCTTGTTAAAGTAAATTATATTCGTGCGAAACACGGTCGTATAACCGATATCTTCTAATGTGGAGTTAAACACTCTGGTTCGCTTCAAAACAAATTCCAAGGGATAGTATGACGGATCTGGGGCGAACTGTATGATAGTCCTTTTGTTATAATCCCGTTCGTTAGCTTATTTATTAGGGATATTAGTGTTCCCATTTCAATACAGGCCACCGAAATTAAATATGGACTATTGAGCAATTCGACTGCAGTTTAATGAAAACTGACCCAAATTCGTATTATTACTTCTCTCTGTTACACAATAAATGTCGCATATGTCAACTAAGTTGAACTTTGACAAAACAGTTATGAAAATTTGATTATTTTCGTACTATTATGAAAATAGTTATTGATACATTGATTTAGACGTGGCCGGTTCGGTTAACCTGCGTTTCACGGTTACCGAACCGGCGGTTCCAACCTCCAAAATTCCCAACAGAAATCGAACCGGTTAACTGCCTTAGCCGGTTACGGTTTTATGATTTACCGGTTAGACTGTTTTTTCAGTTAACCGTTTTTAATTTTTTTTTCTTTTTCAAATTAGGTTTTTAAAAGAAATTTTTAACAGAATTAAAAACAATTACAAAAAATTTAATTTTCTAACAGTTTTTGAATAAAAAAGTTAACTTTTTAACAGTTTTTTGAAAAAATAGTTAAATTTTTAACAGTTTCTGTTAAGTTTTATACTGTTTTTTAACCTTTTTTTTTCAATTTTTTTTTGGATGAAGAAGACTATTTTAGACTTTTGTTTACTACATACATTTTTTGTAAAAAATTATATAAAAAAGTTATGAATTTTGAAAGAAATAAAATTTAACTTTTTTAAAAGAAACGAAAGTATATAGAAGAAAAAAGGGACGGTACCCTTAAATTTTATTAATTAAAATAAAATTACAAAGAGACGGACAACCAACCTTACCCTTTTATAAATAAGGGGGAACATTTAGGAGCCTTTACCTCAACCTAACTATTACAATTAAATAAAAATAAACTTAATCTAAAGTCTAAACTAATCTAAAACATCATTCATTCATCACTACTTTTCATGGAGTCCTCGACGTCGTATTGATAATCAAAATCATCGTTGGGGGAGAAAGAACCAACATATGACTTGCCTAAATTGCTTCTTCTTTGATTTCTAGCCATTTGTGTAAGATAAAATGAAGTTTGGAAACAAAATGGAGCTTAAAAATGGATGAAAATGAAGAAAAACACTAATTTCGTTAGAAAACTAACTGAAAATGAGGTAAAATTTAACTGAAAATTGGATGAGAGTAAGAGAATATGTGAATATTTGAGAGTAGAAGAGAAAGAGTAGAGAGAAATAATGTGAAAATAAAATGGGGAGGAGGAAGGTGATATTTATAGTTAGTTTTAATTAGTCAAAATGTTTTTTTTTGGTAACTCTGTTTGGACCGTTACTAACGGGAAAGCGGAAAGGGGAGGGGGACAGTCACAGGGGCAGGCGCGAGGCGCGGGAAGGAAGCTTGGAGGAGAGGAAGTAGCCGTTGTTGAGGAGGAAGTAGCCGTTGGCCAGGCCCAACGGTCATGCCCAGTCAGCCCAGCCCAAGTTCCAAATCAAACTCAACGGTCATATGACAGTTAAATTTGAATCTTAAATGCCGGTTAAACCGGCGATTGACCGTCGGTTTTAACCGGCGGTTGACCTGTTTCTCAAAAATTCAAATCGTAACCGAATCTCCATAAAACCGATTTCGATTAAACCGGTCTCGATTAACCGTGTTGATCGATTTTGGACGGTTTTGACCGGTTTTGAATTGACCTGATTGCCGGTCCGGTCCGGTCCGATTTATTTATGGCCACGCCTACATTGATTCACTATTAATAACTATTTTTAAATTTTAAGATAAATAATTTGCATGCTCTAGACAGGAATCCCAACAAATAGAAGATCCATTGGGCTATCTCAATGCTCTAAACCCCAACTTCTCAATCTGTGTTGTCCAACTGAATGGTCAGCAGTAATCTCTTTCTCATTCGCCCACAAGAGAAATCAGCCAACTGTAGACCGGCCCAAAATATTCCACCATCAAACTTGTCCCGTCCGGTCCGGCGGCCACCCATCAGCTACGGCGACCGACGGCGCTTCCTGAACAACAACATCCCCACACTCAAATATCCGGCGACTTGAACTCTCGACTGATAAAAATGAGCTTAATTGGTCTCTCGAATGCCGAGAACACAGTAAACTATGACATCTTTTGACGTCTGTCAACTGTTTGATGAAATGCTTGAATGAAGAATGTTGTTAACTTGTATGAGAATCCAGTCTCATATATTCCCATTTGGCATGTCAAAAACACTGTATGGATGATGCTTTATTTCTTTGCGTCTTCTTCAAATTGCTTATACTAATTACTAGAAAGTACATGAAACATGGTACTGTATGAACTTCAAATTGATCATATAAGAAAAGAAATCATTTTCGTATAAATTTCCATTCAAAATAAGGAGAAATCAGTAAAAATTACTCAAAACTCTATTGAAATGGAGCAGGAGGCTAAGACGCTTTTAAAATCTAATATGTTAACGCTTAATTAACCTTTTCTACTATTGTTTGATGATGCAGAATGTTGATCATGAGGGCGTAAGCCTTTGGGTTGGTTCCACAATTATACTTCGCTTGAAATGGCTAGCAAGAGAATGATTAAATGGCCAAAACAAATTGAGCAGCTTATTCGATCTGAAAAAGACCTGTTATCGTATTTGTTCTGCTGCAGCAGAGTATGGTAATGGCATCCTCATCCAGCATGATCACAACACCTATGGTCTCATAATATCTAGATTATTATCTGCAAACGAGTTTAGGTCCACTGAGGATATGATAGATGGAAGTAAGGAAGAAAAGTGCAAGGCTACTGACATATTGTTACCTATTTGTAGAGCCTATGGGCAGGTCGCAAGTTGCCTGATATGATGAGGGTTTTTGAAAAGCTGAAGGAATTTGATTGCGAACCCACTCAGAAAACATACATTACAGTGAAAACCAATTAAAAGTGGCTCTAAGGTTTTATAGGTATATGAAAGAAATGGGAATTCAGCCAAGTGTTATTTCCCTCAATAGTTTGATCAAAACTTTTTGCAAGGATATAAAGACCCTGGATGCAGCCATACGGATTTTTCATGAGATGCCAAATCGTGGGTGTGATCCGGATTCATATACATATGGAACTCTTATCAATTGGTTGTGTAAATTGGGGAGGTTTAAGTTTTTGTGATGCTCACAAGTTACAAGAAGCAGCAAACTTTCTTGATGAGATGATACTCGAGGGAATCTTGCCACATAGACTAACTTGAGGTCTACATATTAAGATGAATAATACTGTGGTCCGAGGCCTTTGTTCTGTGAGTGACCAAAGTCGAGCATTTCAATTTGTATCTGAGCATTCGCATGAGGGGATTATCAGTTGAGATAGAAACATTTAAATCCCTTTTTAGCCGCTTCTGTAAGAAAGTAGAGCTTCACAAAGCTGGGTAATTATTGACGAGATGGTAGTTGATGGATGTGTCCCTGATAAGGGTCACATTAGTATGTGAATTTTTGCGTAGGCAGAAGGCACAAGAAGCTGCCGAGTCAATTCAGCTTGAGCTGATGAGCGAAGTTGCTACTGCTTGGTAACAAAACTAAAGTTCTGTTTATATGCAGGTAACCTTTGTGTTATCCTTTTGATACTCTTAGGGGTCGTTTGGTTCGATGGAAAAAAAAGTGAAGGAATGGAATGGTCAATGGAATGGAATTGCTGAAGGAATTGGAATGGAAAAAACTGATCAAACCTCTCCGTTTGGTTGGCACGGAATGAAATGAAATTGTCATTCAATTCCTTGGCAAATCTTGTTTGATTTGAAAATACAAATTATAGGATTATAGGAATGGAATGAAAGCAGATAAAATGAACAATTTACCCTTCTTTAAAAAAAAAAAAATTTTTTTTTTTGGGGGGGAGGGTAGGGCGGGGCCGGATGGGGAGGGGGTAGGTAGGGGTATTTAAAAAAAAAAAAATTCGTGGGGGTGGGGAGTGGGGTGGGGGCTGGATTGGGAGGGGGAGGGTAGGGGTATGCAAAAAAAAAAAAAAAAATCGTGGGGTGGGGGGGGTGGGGCTGGATTGGGGGAGGGGTAGGGCGGGGGTATGCAAAAAAAAATCGTGGGGGGCTGGATTGGTGGGGGGTAGGTGGAGGTATTTTGGTCAAATTTTTTTTTTTTTTTCCATTTCCTAAGGAATTGACCATTCCTTCCATATTTGGAAGGAATGGCCAATTGATGGAATTCATCATTTCATTGCCAAGGAAAATGTAAATCAAACACAACAAAGGAAATAGTCAATAGAATTGATCATTCCAATTCCATGGGGGAATGGCCAAATCACACCAGTCAAACGCTCCCTTAGGGGGCGTTTGGTTCATAGGAAAGTGGGGGAAAGGAATGGAAAATTCCCTCTTTTCAATTCCATTCCCATGTTTGGTTCATTCTTTTTAAAATTTCCTTTCCCTTGGAATGTTGAATTCCTTCAAATAAATGAATTGAACATTCCATCATAAAATTGATGGAATGTTGAATTCCTTTGGCAATGGAATTTATTATTTTTTTTTTAATCAAAATACCCCCAAACCCTACCCACCCCTACCCCCTACCCAGCCCCACCCAGCCCCTACCCAACCCCTACCCCCCACCCCACCCCCCCTCACCCCCACAAATTTTTTTTTCTGCCTACCCTCCCCCCATTCAGCCCTGCCTACCCCCCACCCCACCCCCCACCCCCACGATTTTTTTTTATTATTTTTTTTTCTGCCTACCCTCCCCCCATCCAGCCCTGCCTACCCCCACCCCACCCCCCACCCCTCCCACCCCCACGATTTTTTTTCTGCCTACTCCCCCCATCCAGCCCTGCCTACCCCCCCCACCCCCACGATTTTTTTTCTGCCTACCCCCCATCCAGCCCTGCCTACCCCCCCACCCCCACCCCACCCCACCCCCAACCCCACCCCCCACGAAAATTCTTTTTTACTCATTTTGCATACCCCCTACCTAACCCCCCTACCCCCCTCCCCAAATTTTTTTTAAAAGGGTAAATTGGTCATTTTATATGCTTTCATTCCATTCCTATAATTTGTATTTTCAAACCAAACATGATTTGCCAAGGAATTGAATGACAATTCCATTCCATTCCGTGCCAACCAAACGGAGGGGGTTGACCAGTTTTTTTCCATTCCAATTCCTTAAGGAATTCAATTCCATTGACAATTTCATTCCTTCACTTTTTTTCCACCGAACCAAACGCCACCTTACATTTATTTCTGAAAGGAAGAAGCTTTGCCTTTTTTTGCAGATTATTCTCTGAATGGTATAACCGAGGTACGAACGTGGATCGGGCCGAGCAAAGCCCAACGGATTGGGCCTAAAATATAAACCACACAAGTCTCAAGTATGACGAGCAGGCATCATCTCATATGCTGAGCAAGGTATTCAATAAGACCGACCAAGGTCTCATCAAAAGACGAGGAACTCCCTCCTCGGTCATCAATAGAGCAAGGAAATAGGCTTCCCTATCCTTACTCTCCACTTCCTCGGCGTCAAATCAAGCCGACCAAGCTCCTTATGCCGAGGAGATCACCTACAAGGCACACGTGTAGAATACATTATCTAATCCTACTCAAATAAGGATTGTGAACAGTCATAATCCCACTAGAATTATAACCTTATCTCACACGAATTCTTATTACACATGGATTCTACAATGCTATGCCTATATATACAAGCCATAATTCACATTATTTTGGTAACGCATCTTTTGACTCTAAACTATTATCAATTGATTTCGTTATCTAAATACAAATACTTACTCTCACGCCGGAGGACCTTCGCCAGTGAAGTCCCGACTTAGTTTACGTGTTTGCTAATCTTTTTCATGCTATTCAATCATCCAGGATACAACCTTCCACTTAATTTGGGTTGATCCGAACGTTTTTGGCATAATCATTCTCCAAACTACAACGTTGAATTTCATTTTCAAGCACTATATCTGGACCGACTTCCACATAGTGTTCTACCAACCCCCAAAAGATTAACACTAGCTATTAGAATATGATGGATGAAAATTTTTAATTACTTACACTTCCACTCCCTAAACTTTCACATAAAGGGGTGGAAGTGTGAATAATGAAAGTTTTCCATCCATTATAATCTAACTGAATAACCTTTTGTGAGTGGGGCGAATATTTCTCAGAGTATATATAGTGATTTTCGTGCAAATAAATAGGTATGAATAAATAGGTATAATGATTAAAATGGACATCATGCCGCCAAAGTGATTGAAAATGAAATTAAATGTCTAAAATCTGGGGAGAAAGTTTCTCCGTCGCTTATGGAGAAACGGGGCAACGTTTGTCGCGCGACATACTTAGCCACAACAACTGGATATCACTTTCATCAGTTCTGGATATCCAAAACATTGGATATCCAGAAGCTTTGGAAAGGATATCCAGAAAAAATATTTGGTTTCTGGATATCCTTTCCAAAGCTTCTGGATATCCATATTCAATGTTCTAGATATTCAGAAGCTTTGGAAAGGATATCCAGAAAAAATATTTGATTTCTAGATATCCTTTCCAAAGCTTCTGGATATCCATATTCAATGTTCTGAATATCCAGAAGCTTTGAAAAGGATATCCAGAAACTGGCTAAGTATGTCGCGCGACAAAAGTTACTCCGTTTCTCCATACGCGACGGAGAAACGTATTTCTCCCCGGACCGACTCAATTAAATGTTCTTCAAATAAGCATTTGTGCACTCTACCAGCTTATTACGACATGATTTATTTATGATATTTATCTCACCTGTCATTTAGGTGCTTCTGACTCTAATATTAGATTTGAGAACTCGTGGAAATCAAAGGCACAATACTACAGCAATCCAATCCTTGTTAATTACTTCCTCTGTTCCATTTCCTAAATAAATGTCGATTTTCAATAGATTTTTGTCCTAAAATGAATGTCATTTTTGAAATATTTTTTTTTTGGATAGAAAAGTGGATAATAAGATTTCCTCTTTGCCATTAAATTATATAAAAAGTGAACATTTTCAAAATGTCTATCAAAATAAAATTTGAACATTTATTTATTTATGAAGGGAGTAGACTATAGTGGAATAAGAATGTGGACATTGCAAACCAAAAAATTTGAAATACGTATTAATTCGTCAATTCTCGATTTGGGATAATGTCCTTAACAAGCTCCCTCACGTGTAGTCGGACTTTGTCTATACTTATAACGCGGGCATATCAATCGGGTGACACGAAGCAACATCGTGGGGCGTTGGGCTCTGATATCATCTTATGGTCTGAGGTTCCATCTTAAAATCAATAGGCCATGTGAGAAAGTGAAAGTGTGTGATGTTACACACAGATTAATAAGTCAAAGGTTAACTTAATAAAGATTTGTTACTTTCTTAATAATAGTTAGATTAGGTAAATAATGTAAATGATATAATTTAATTGACTAACCTACTAACCGAATATTTGTTATGTTTAGTGTATATTTTGTCATTTTGTAGATATCTCTCACACAAGGAAAGAAGTACATGATAAGGAAGCATTGACTTGATTGACAATAGTTCAAAGGAAGGTAGAAGTCTAAATATAGAGGATCTTATCAAGCAAATCATTCCCTACAAAGAAGGATCTTTTCTCTTATAAAAGACAACCGCACAGCTCATTCATTCCCACAGTTTTTGTGATCTACTCTCTGAGATTCTAAAGAATTAAGGAGTGTTTGAGTGTGAGAGATAGTTTTGATCATTTATTTTTTCATTCTTCTCTTGTTAGTGTTTTTCGTTGTAATCATCAGTCACTTGAATTTATAAAGAAAAGCTTTTTATTTTCTACAGCAAGTTGCTGTAGATAAGTGTTTAAATATGTGTTTAAAATCGTGTTTTTTTCTTTCACAAGTTCTTATTTCGTTGCTTTTGTTCTTTGTGTTAGAATTGGTGCTATCACACCAAGACTCACACGAAGTAATTGTGATTACACTTGTTCATCTTAGCTACTCAATTTCTATCAATTGGTATCAGAGCTCCACTCGATTACACTTAGTGAGATCCAGAAAGAGTAGTCACTATGGATGGACATTTGAATCAATATCATCCTCCTGTGTTGGATGGAACAAACTATGCTATATGGAAAGCTAACATGTGTCTTTTCATCAAAGCAATTGATGAGAGGGCCTGGCTTAGTATTATTGTCCCATGGTCTTCTCCTAAGGTTGAAAGCAATGATGAAAAAGGGGAACCTCTGAAAAAACTTACAAGCTTAAACCTAAGGAAGACTGTACTTTAGTAGAAGTCACTCTAGCTAATTACAATTTCAAGGCTCTTTGTGATATATCAAGTCATGCGGATTAACACTTATTTTGGCTTGTTATCAATCAAAATGTAGCAAAAACAGCCTGGGTTATTTTGCAATGTCACTGTGAAGGTGATGACAGTGTTAAGGCCACTAGGTTGAGAATTCTCATTACCAAGTTCGAAAACTTGAGGATGAATGAGATTGAATACATTAAAAGCTATTCTGCTAAATTGAGAGAGATCTCAAACAAATGTCTTTCCTTAGGTGAGCCTATATCAAATGCTAGGTTAATAAGCAAAATGTTGAGAACCGTCACTGGAAAATTTAATATCAAAATTGTTGTTGTTGAAGAAGCACATGACACCACGACCATGGGTTTAGATACTCTTGTGGGTATTCTGACCATGTTTGAAATGAACTTGTCAATTCAATAGCAACATAAGATGCAATTGCTCTCTCAAATGTATCCAAAGTGTCAAAAGAGAATGAAGAAATCTCCAAAAAAAATGACACTTCTAATCTGGAAACTGAAGATGTTGCCCTATTGATTAAAAAGTTTACTTCATTTTTTAAAAACAAACGGGACAACAAGTTTCCTTCAAAACATCAAAACATGGTTGAAAAACCAAAAGAGGATACTGAGAGTGGTTTTAAGAGACCGGGAAGTTTTACTAAAAGAAGATCTGAATCTGTTTAATGTAGAGCCTGTAAAGGTTTTGGTCATTATGCCAATGAGTGTGCCAACACTCTGAAGAAAAATGGAATGAGTCTTTGTGCGACCCTTAGTGACAGCGAGTACGAAGATGAAACGCTAAACTTAGCAATAATGGAAATCTCATCTCTAAGTCACAAACATCATTCTGATGTTACTTTAGATTAGATGTAGTCACACCACCTATCACACCTTCTGACTATGAGTTCACATGTTTTAATTATTTGGTCTCTGAAAAATCAGAGAATGAAGAGGTAGGTGATGGGAATTACCAAGAACTTCTTGATACTTATGCTGATCTATTTGCTGATTGGGAAAAACGAGTAGAAAAAATGGCAGTTTTTGAAAAAGTTAATGAGAAACTCTCTACTGAAATTTTACCTTAAAAGGTGAACTTGAGAAAGTTACCACTGAAAATGACAACCAAAAGGATGCCATAGCCAAACTCGAAGTCATGATCACTAAACGTGATGTTGAACTAGAGAAGACCAAAACAGAACTTGAAAAGGCCAATGGAACTTTTGCAAAACTAAATACTGGGAAAGCCAAACTTGAAGAAGTTCTAAACATGGGAAGTAATTCTAAAACTGGTCTTGGCTATGAATCCATCTTTGTGAAAGAAGGAGAGAGTTCCTCAAAAAATAAAGTTTTTCAAAATTATAAAACAACACCTAAGAAAAAGAGGTTTGTCTGCCACTACTGTTTTGCACCAGGTCACATCAGACCTTTTTGCTACCAAAGGATCCATGACCTTGGAGAATCTGCTCCCCATATGAGTTCCAAGATATACTCACATCATAACTCACATCACCAGAAATCTGGTCAATTTGTGTGGGTAGAGAAGAAAAGTGAGGAATGCAAAGTAGTGTTCACTAAAGAGTAGCATAGCAAGCACATGGTACTTTGACAAAGGGTGCTCGAGGCACATGACAGGTAATGTTGAGTTCCTAACTGATTACACCTTAATCAAAGGAGGGAACGTGAACTATGGGGGAGGAGCCCAAGGTAAGATTGTTGGTAAAGGTACTCTATGTGTTAGGCATATGCTTAAATTGAAAAATGTGTATCACGTGTAAGGCTTAAAAGCTAATCTCATTAGTATAAGTCAACTATGTGATGACTATCTACATGTTAGATTTGATAAACATGAGTGCAAAGTGTTTGATGACACTGATGAGTGATTATTCACTGGGGTAAGGTCACAAGATAATTGTTATAAATTTGATGACAACTTATCCTGTATTAGTTCCAAAGTAAATGATCTTGAGATCTGGCACAACAGTCCGGTGGAGCTGTTCGTCGACACTGAAGCTACACCCATTTCAATCTAACTCCCCGGGGCTCACGACAACATAATCGATGCTGATAATCTGGGAGATTTAAGATCGATTGGGGCCCAAGCGGGATTGGAAAAGGGGCCAAATTGGTCTCTGCCACATAGAGGGTTCTCGCCTCGTATGGAGGAATATACTCCTAGGGTAAGGCCAAACATGGTCAAACCTGAATTTCTAGAAGGAGAAGACGAGGACTACAAGCCAAGCACTGCAATAAAAGGTAAAAAGCAGAAACCCTCTGTTTCTCGCTCAGGCAGTCCATCCACAAAGGATGCCCCATCAATATAGAACAAGGCTACTAGTGACACTAGCCCTCGGTGTAGAAGGTATTAGCCCCTACTGAATCAAGTGACTTGGAATGGCCCAATACTGATGACTTTGAAATAGTACCACAGAGTACTAGGGCTGAAGACATTGATGAACTAAGGTCATCAACAGAGGAGATTGTTGAATCTACAAGCCCCGACATCGAGGACATCTTTCCCCATCTAGTGGTCACACCCAACGATCTGGCAGCATCGAAAGAAACTGCCTCTGATCTTCCACCTGCAACCACTGCTACCATCACCCCTGCTATCACATCACCACTGCCATCAGCTGCTGAATCTCTCCCTTCAGTTTGTGCTCATCACGAAGAGGATGATGATATTCCTCTCCAGGCCCTATTGGATCTGAAAAGGACTAAAGGGAAGACCAGACAATCAAAGGCTCAGACAAGTTCATCAATAGATGATCAAGCTCCACTCCTGAGTTCTGATTATGATAAAGCTGAGGATGAAACCTTCAGGCTAGGAAGGGAGGAATTAGAAATTGAAAAGGCTGATGCTGGTGAAGATGTGATGACACCAACACCTACACCAAGGAAGAAAGGTATCAAGAAAGCATAAGCCACAGCAAGTTCCGCGCCTGTGCTAAGGCATTCCACCCATGCCAAACCTTTCAAAAGCACTTTAAGTCCCACTTCCTCTAAAGTATTCATTTCCGATGAGGCAAATGAGAGGTTTGAGTTTTTTAGAATGAAATTCTTTATTATGGAAATGGTCCAAGATAAGACCTTTGGGGATGTGAGGATAACTAGGTATTTAAGGGAAAAATCCCTTCTCCATACTGTTACCTACCCCGCACACTTTAATCCCTCTCTTGTTTGCGAGTTTTATGCCAACCTCCTCCAATCCATTCAAAACCCAAGGTCTGATAATTTTGAAAAGATGACAGTCAGGGGTAAAGCCATATCCTTTTCTCCCTCTACCAAAACTTATTTCTACAAACTCCCAATGCTCAAAACATTTCTGTCATGGCCCCCAAAAATGAAATTGCCTCCGTTATCTCAAATGGCCTTGATCTCATCTGGCACAATCATTACAAGTGCACCATGCTCACCTCCTTCTGTGGTTTTCTATTCAAAATTGCCACCCTCAATTGGAAGCTTACCTATTGGTGTAATGCCCTAGGCATTTAGTTATGTTTGAATTATAACTTAAACTGCTATGTAATCATCTTTATTATTTATTATGGAGCATGTTTATTTGGCTTATTATATGTTTTACATGTTTATTATAATAACCTGCGTCTCTAGTTATTGTGAATGACTAGTATAAGTTGGTAATGGATAATCATGGAGATGATTATATGCATAAGATGCACATTACACTTATGGGTACTTGCTAGAGAACAAGTACTGAATATGACCTACCGATGAGATTTATGAAATGGTCTATAGTCATATATGTCATGATTAAATCTCATGATAGTCGAGTCATTGAATCCTTTGTATCTGAGATTATCATCGTCTTCCACATGATGAACATTGTATTTGATATAGTCTAATACTATCTTTAATAGGATAGCAATAAGGGCTATGTTGGCACGATTGGATTCTTGTAGGGAAGAATGATAAGTCAAGATGGGATTTATCCCTCTCGTTGAGAGAGATGTTTGCTTGGGCCCCTTGATAAATAGTGTTGATGAAATGTGTGGCCACACTCAAGAGATTTGATAGAGATCAAATGCACTTGTATTATCAACATATTCGGAATCGAGAAAGCATTGAACAATATGAGTTGAAGTGGACCATGACTCATGTTCAATTTGACATCGTGGAAAAAGAAATTGTGACATTTGATCTATCAAAGAATCAAGCTTTGATGTTATATTAATTGGGTGAATATAATGATTTGCTAGAAACCACTTATGTCTTGTGAGGTCGGTGTTTCGACTCACTACCAACATAAATATAATTTCTAAAGGGTCACACACAAAGAACGAATTTGAATTGACTGAAAATTAGAATTTTGGGAATTGTCACGACTCGTGACCAGGAGCACGACTCGTGCCCTGGGTCATGACTCGTGACAAGGATTACGACTCTTTCCCTTTTACCAGTACGACTGCGTTTTAAGGCAATTCGTGAAAACTGGGCATTCTGGGATTGGGGACGACTCGTGCTCTCAGGCACGAGTCGTGCTTCTTCAATCAGTAGGAGTGTAAAATAAAGAATGACTCGTGGGAACGAATGATTTTGCAAGGGCACGACTCGTGCCAACGAAAGAATTATTTTCGTACGATCTATTCCTTGTTTTGTAAGGTTTTTGGCTTGGACAAGGATTCTCCCTAAGTATTAGGGATTTATAACAAAGTATAAATACAATCCTTTTTCCAGCCACAAACACACATCTTTTAGAGTTTACGAAACACTAAAGTTTTGATCTTTGATTGAGAATCAAAATCAAAGAAATCCCAAAATCAATTCCATATTTTAGCCATTGATTATTGAAAGGTGTTTCAATATTCGGAGGATCATCTAGCAATCCTACAAGACTCGTTCTTGTTTCGTTCGCGTGTGGATTGCCATTAAAGGGTGATTCCGTTATCACCTAAAGCTTGGATCAATTTATCACAAGAAGATCAAGGAGAAGATAGAAGATTCGGCAACAAATTCAAAGGTTGAATTTTGGAGATTCGTCTTGAACAAACATAATCGCTACAAGGTATGTAAAATCTATTTCATATGATTTCATCTCTTCATGCTAGACAGATTCATGGCTAGGGTTTTGTTGTTTTATAAAGTTCTTCCACTGCGTTTGTACCCCAAAACCCAACAGTGGTATCAAAGTCGTGTTTATCATGATTAGGATTGAAATTAGCATGCTAGATTTAATTTGATTAAATGCTTTACCTGCTATATGAAATAGATTCATGATTTTATGTCTGTTGTTTTGTGAAAACAATTATATGTGATATACCATGATCATGATTTATAATTGATTAATATGATTAGTCTTTTACATAGGTTATTGATCTATTTAATATGATTAAATTAGATTAGTAATTTCTCAAAATTGAATCAAAATGTTTGTTTGAAATTTTGTGAAATCCTATGTTCATGATTATGTACACATAAAGTTTCATGTTACAACAATGCGATATTTGTTGTTATGTGTAAAACCTTTTAAATGTTTAAGTTTTATGCCACCCCTTGATTAGAACACTTGTGAAATTTTAGGGTATTTTGATGTAGTTTCGAATCAGTTGGGTGCATCATTATATCTTAAATTGTGATCAAGATGAGATAATGGTTGATGTAGTTTTGACTCAATTAGGTGCATCATTCCGTATCTCATACGTTTGAAAAAAGTTTTAACTTAATTGGTGCTTTCAAATGAGATTTGATCCAAGGCATAGATGAAATTAAAACATGTGTTGACATATGATGTCTAGAATCTCATAAAAGATCTAAGATTCATATATGATATGATTGATGTTATCTACCTAAATAGCTTGATTTCGGGCATTGCCTCAGTTAAATCAAAATCAAGTGTAATATGGATCTTAGCCCATTTTATTTATATGATACATGCTTGTATTTAAAGGTGTATAATTGAGTGGGAGTATTTATGAAATACATTATTTGCTCTTAGATGGTAAATGCGTTGATACTTATATGTTTTATTGTTTGCATATTTTATTGTACGTAGTAATTGCAACTCACAATAATCAGCCCCTGTCACTGCGATTCGTCCTTGAGAAGGACAAGCTTGAAGAGAACGGTACAAACTATTCTGATTGGATCAGAAGCCTAAGAATTGTTCTTAGGCAAGAGAAGAAAATGTACGTTATTGACGAACCCTTGTACGTTCTTGAAGAATATCAAGAAGCCTGGAACGGCAAATGTGTTAATGGTTAACAAAGGTAAAGGGTTTAAAAAGGATGGCAAAGGTAAAGCAAGTGTTGCTAAGCCTAAAGCAAAAGTTGCCAATGCCAGAGATGCTACACCCAAAATGTCTCAAAATGATGCGATTTGCTATCATTTCCAAAAGGTTGGTCATTGGAAGCGTAATTGCAAGGCTTACAAGGAAGGCCTAAAGGCGAAGAAGGGCAACACGATTGCTTCTGATTCAGGCATTTATGTGATAGATATTTTCCTTTCTATTTCTAGTTCATGGATATTAGATACCGGATGTGGATCTCACATTTGTTTAAATGTGCAGGGACTAAAGAATAGGAAGCTACTCAAACAAGGTGAAGTTGACCTATGTGTGGGGAATGGAGCAAGAGTTGTTGCATTAGACATAGGGACATATGATGTAACTTTACTTAGTGGGCTAATACTTATTTTGAATAATTGTTTTTATGTTCCGAATTTGAGTAGAAATATTATTTCCGTTTCTTATTTGAATAATGAAGGTTTTAGGTTTTTTATTGAGAATAAGAAATTTTCTATTTATTTAAATGATATGCTCTATTGTATTGCAAATTCATTTAATGGTCTTTATGTTCTTGATGTTGATGAGAAATAAAATAATGTTGAAAATATTTATCATGTTAACAAGAAATCTAAACCGAATGACGTGAATAACACGTTCATGTGGCATTGCCGGCTTGGTCATATAAATGAGAAATGCATATCTAAATTCCATAAGGATGGACTTTTAGACTCACGTGATTATGAATTATATGAGATATGCGAATCTTATTTATTGGAAAAAATGACCAAACCACCCTACACTAAGAGTAGTGAAAGGGCTAGTGACTTATTGGGCTTAGTACATACCAATGTATGTGGACCAATAAGCAGCATTGCTAGGGGAGGATTTCGGTATTTCATTACATTCACCGATGACTTATCTAGATATGGCAATGTCTATCTGATTAAGTTCAAAAGTGAGTCATTCGAGATTTTTAGAACATTTCAAAATGAAGTACAAAATCAATTTGGCAAAACTATTAAAGCACTTTGATCCGATCGTGGTGGAGAATATTTAAGCTAAGAGTTTGACAATCATCTAAAAACTGTGGAATTATTTCAGAGTTGACTTCACCCGGAACACCACAGTGGAATGGCGTATCCGAGAGGAGGAATAGAACCTTATTAGATATGGTTCATTCGATGATGAGTCAAGTTGACCTTCCTATTTCCTTTTCCTTTTGGGGACATGCATTAGAGACTGCTGCGTTCACACTGAACAGAGTCCCTACTAAATCGGCTCCTAAGACCCTACATGAGATGTGGCATGGAAGAAAACCTAGTTTGTCTTTCATGAAGATTTGGGGTTGCGAAGCTTATGTGAAGAGGCTTGTCTCTGATAAGTTAGCACCTAAATCTGACAATGTTATTTTCGTTGGTTACCCTAAGGAAACCAAAGGGTATTACTTTTACAACCGCAATGAGAACAAAGTGTTTGTTGCTCAATATGATACTTTTCTTGAGAAACAGTTTCTCAATAAAGGAACTAGTGGGAGTAAAATTGATCTTGAAGAAGTTTAAGAAGCCGAAAATAATATGGAACCAATAGTAGAGACGGAACCAAGTCCACAAGAAGTTGTGGAACCGATTCAAGATCCACAAGTCCATCGTAGATCGGATAGGTTACGATCCACACCCGAGAGATATGGATTTCTCGTGTCGGAAGGTAATGAAGTGGAAGTTAGTGAGAATGACGAACCTACTTGCTAGAGAACAAGTACTGGACATGACCTACCGATGAGATTTATGGCATGGTCAATAGTTATATATGTCATGATTAAATCTCATGATAGTCATGTCATTGAATCCTTTGTACCTGAGATTATCATCGTCTTCCACATGATGAATATTGTGTTTGATGTAGTCTAACACTATCTTTAATAGGATAGCAATAAGGGCTATATTGGCACGATTGGATTCTTATAGAGAAGAATGATAAGTCAAGATGAGATTTGTCCCTCTCATTGAGAAGATGTTTACTTGGGCCCCTCGATGAATAGTGTTGATGAAATATGTGTCCACACTCAAGAGATTTGATAGAGATCAAATGCACTTGAATTATCAACATATTCGAAAGCGAGAAAGCATTGAACAATATGAGTTGACGTGGACCATGACTTATGTTCAATTTGACATCATGGACAAAGGGATTGTGACATTTGATCTATCAAGGAATCAAGCTTTGATGTTATATTAATTGGGTGGATATAATGGTTTCTAGAAACCACTTATGTCTTGTGAGGTCAATGTTTCGACTCACTACCAACATAAATATAATTTCTAAAGGGTCACACACAAAGAACGAATTTGAATTGGCTGAAACTTGAAAATTTTGGAATTGTCACGACTTGTGACCAGGAGCACGACTCGTGCCCTGGGTCACGACTCTTGACAAGGATCACGACTCTTGCCCTTTTACCAGTACGACTGCGTTTTAAGGCAATTCGTGAAAACTGGGCATTCTGGGATTGGGGACGACTCGTCCCCTCAGGCACTAGTCGTGCTTCTTCAATCAGTACGAGTGTAAAATAAAGAGTGACTTGTGGGAACGAATGATTTTGCAAGGGCACGACTCGTGCCCTCAGGCATGACTCGTGCCAACGGCAGAATTAGTTCCGTACAATCTGTTCCTTGTTTGGTAAGGTTTTTGGCTTGGGCAAGGATTCTCCCTAAGTGTTAGGGATCTATAAAGTATAAATACAATCCTTTTTCTAGCCACAAACACACATCTTTTAGAGTTTTTGAGACACTAAAGTTTTGATCTTTGATTGAGAATCAAAATCAAAGAAATCCCAAAATTAATTCCATATTTTAGCCATTGATTATTGAAAGGTGTTTCAATATTCAGAGGATCATCTAGTAATCCTAAAAGACTCGTTCTTGGTTCGTTCGCGTGTGGATTACCATTAGAGGGTGATTCCGTTATCACCTAAAGCTTGGATCAATTTATCACAAGAAGATCAAGGAGAAGATATAAGATTCGGCAATAAATTCAAAGGTTGAATTTTGGAGATTCGTTTTGAACAAACATAATCGCTACAAGGTGTAAGTGCCCCAATCTGGGTCATTAATATTCCGTCAGCCCAAATTAATGATTTATAGTCATTTAGGGGCATTTTGGACATTATTTTGACAATTTGAATGAGGAATGACCTTTAGGAATAAAAATATGGCCAAGGACCTCGCTGGAATCCATCATTTCCAAGGAATATCACCTTTTTGACCAAATAAGAAGCAGCCAAAACAGCTTTTCTGCAAACCAGGCACGCTGACGATCTTATCCTCGTGGATAAGATTGTACCGACGATCTTATTCACGCGGATAAGATTGCACCCCCGGCCAATTTATAAATTGAGCCTTTCTCCTTCAGTTTGACAGCAACAAACACCTTTCCCTACTGTTACTCTGCCGAAATTCCCTCTCAAAACAGCCTTAAACACTCATCTTCCACAAATCCAACACCAAAACCAACCTTAAATCCACTCCAAACTCATACCTAAGCCTTTAAATCCTTCAAACCCTAAACACTAACCCAAGAATCATTGATAAACCCTCACTCCCCTTACTCAAATCTCCTTCATTCATGTATACATTTCATATGCAAATGATGTAGCCTTACTTACATACTTGTTGCTAACCTCCCTTCCCTTTTGTCATAAGTGTAAGTGCTCCAATTTGAGTTGTTAGCATTTTCGTTAGAAAATTAACGAAAGTCCTAACATTCCTAATATTTCTAACAATTATAACAAAGCAAGGGCAAAGTAGGCATTGCTATTTAAGGTTAAGCCAAGAAAAGAATCTCAAAAAGAAAATAAATTGTAAAAAACCCGAATTGGCAAGCTGAAAAACATGGCCAGTTTGAATATTTTCAAAAATATTTCTTGTGTCCAAAGCCTGCAGCTGCATTTAATGAACAGTGCACGCTGTTGTTCCAGTCCGCGCGGATGACTTTGAATTTCTCAGAGGGCTATAAATTGAACCCTTCAGTGACAAAAATAAGGAGCCACAACAACAATTCACAGCAACACCTTGGCGAAAATACTAGAGAAAACAGTGGGAATTCCCTTGAATTGCCACCTTTTTCTTTGGATTATTTTCCCAAATCACACTCACTAATCACTCTCAAATTCAAGCCTTAAACACTCTTAAATCCAAGCCTCAAACTCAAACACAGAAGAAGATAGGTATAACCTCCTTCTCCCTACCCTAAATCTCTCTCATCCATGCATGCATCTCATACTTTGAAGATGTAACTTGTTATTCTCTTGCCCTAGATCCAAGAGGATCACCATGGAAGTTCATCTCCATGGATGATCCTCTACAAGGATCAACATTTCTTTCAAAATTGTTTTTACTTCTTACAAACATATTTTCAAAACCCTAAAACCATTTTCATATATAAAATCTTGATTTCAAAGTTAAATCTCCCCCTTCCCAAGCAAATGAAGTGCTTAAGTCCTAATGTACCCTAAGGATGGCTTTATATAGTAGATTCACCACTAAAATGTCTAGTGATCACTAATCAAAGCCTAAGTAAATGGGGACAAGCATGGATGCAAAACCCCCTTTAAAATCACATTTTCCCTCAAGAACATCTTGCTGTCCAGTAGCATTGTTATAAGACCTCTGTCCATGGTCTAATTTTTTGGACATAGAAGAACTTGGAATTTGGTGTTGACTACAAAATACTTTTTGTATTCAACATGTAACGACCCCAACCCTAGGCATTTATTTTTTAATATTATATTAGATGCTTTTAATATTTATATTTATTTTATGTGTTCCTTTATGTCTTTAAATTCTTAATTTAAGATAAATTGGGTAAGTAGTAAGATTTGAATCTTTTAAGAATTTATTGGTTATTAAATAAAGAAGATTGGGGAATAATAAAAATGGAAAAATGATAAATAGTGCAAGGAGGTGAATTGAGTAGGATGAATTATTTGGATAAATGAGTTAAGTTTAAATTAAAGGGATTGGGTGAAAGTCTTGGTGATATTTCAAGAGGGGGGCCAAAGTTTATAACCTCCCCTCCTCATGCCATGTGTTCCTCTCTCCTCTCCCCCATACCCTCCTCCATCCGGCCCCCCCCCCCCTTCTTCTCCTCCTCACTCTCCTTCCTCCTCCCTCATTCATTCACTTCTTCCTCCAAGAGAACATTTAGAATTCCATGGAAGCTTTCAAGCTCCATTCTTGAAGCCAAGCAAATCTTCCACCAAAATCAAGCCTAGAAGCACCATTGAAGTTGGATCATCTTGGGGAATTCTTCAAGCTAGAAAGATTAACCTCCCATTGAAAACCCTAAAGTGAGTTATTATGACTTTCCTTCCTCTATATGCTCATGAATTAATTGATGTTGTTATTATTGATATAATGGTTATTTGGGGCCTTAGAAACCTTCTTGGAGTTGAGGAATTAGTTAATATTATGGAACATTGTTGTTGTTCATAAGAAATGATTAAAAGTGTAATAAAATTGGTTGAGTTGTATTAAGATGGTTAATCATGAAATATGGAAGTAAAAATGGGTTGGAAATCAAGTGGTAAATGATTTGGGTTTAGGTTATCTTGGGGTTTAAATAAATTAATATAATGTGTATGAAGTTAGGAAGTCCTTCTAGGTTCACAAACAAAGGAAAACTAGTTTGGGACAATTTTGGTTTGGGTTGTTGAAGGATTTTTATTCTGTTTTGAATTCTGGGCTTAGGGCACGAGTCGTGCCCTGTGGCACGAGTCGTGCCTTGGATGGGGACGAGTCGTGACAAGGATTAAAGGGAAGTCGTGCCTAGTGGGGACGCCTGTTTCTGGGGAAGGCCAAAGGGGCACGAGTCGTGCCCTGGGGCACGAGTCGTGCCCTGGCCTGGTGACATTGGGTCAACTTTTGAAGCTGTTTAAACCTAATCGAACTAGAACCAAAATGAAATCTCTTTAACCTAGATTAAAGTAGAATACTTTGGCTACTCAATGACATCTTAAGTGATCAAAATGGAATTGTGGAAGTAGTTTAAATATTGCCCCGAAAATGGTTGATAGGTTTGATTTGTGACTTCACCAAAATAGTTCCAATTTGGGAAATAGAACTTGAACTTCAATAAATGTTATTCGAGGTCGTATAATGACTATGTAAGAGTGGTTTATGATATATAGTAGCCTCACTCCCTATCTTTAGTGAATAGTTGCAATGGTGTAGAAGCCATAGGTTTCACTATTGAGCTAATTGGTAATGGGTAGGTATCACTTGTGGCATTGTGTCCAAGTTATGGAATTATTGATATTATGGTTATCTTAATATCCTAAAGTATGGACTATTGGTAAGTTGTTATGTGGTATCCCATTGTGTGGATTATGTGTTATATGGTGGTGTGACATCCCAATTGTGGATTATGTGGCATGTTGATTATATTGTTATCCCAATACGTGGATATGTTTATTATGTGGTTGTATGGTTATCCCAATTGTGGAGTTATTTGTTATCATTCATATTTATTGATGATACTATGCATAGTGTATTACTTAAATGTTGCATTATGGTATTGATTGGCATGAGTATACATTACCATGTTATTATATGATTATCCCATTTTGTGGATTATAATTCAAGTATCTATTATGTGCTTGAATGTGTATATGTTCGGGTGGGTATGATGGAAGTCAATCAATTATTGATTTGTTCAATAAGTGATTGAAGGTTCATCATATCGGTGACCCTTCCCCACTCTGTGGCCACGGGGTGGGGGCAGCGTACCGTCTTGAGTGATAAGTAGCCTTTACATACCGCTGCGATTAGGAGAAACCGGGGAATGCTCTGTATGAAGCCAACGGCTCTCTGCGATGGCGATGATAGTATATGATACTCTAAATATAGGGGTCATATATGTATCCTGTTTTTCTTATATGGATCTACAGGGTATGAGACCTATAAGCGGTGAATGTGCATGGGGGCAGTTCACCAAAGAGTGGAGTTTTACTCCCACGTTGTACGACTTATTGTTCAGACGGGAAAAGGTAAAATGAGGTAACGTAATGTGTTTACCGCTTTCCTAATGTGTTAAGTGTTGCCATGCTACGTGTTGCATCTTGTATGGCATCTTGCTGCATCCATAATAGCTCATTGAGATTTATTCTCACCCCTCTCCCTTTACTGTTTTAGATTCCGAGACAGGTGACCCGAATCAGTGAGGCCGGGGTATCATTGTGGACTTTGCTTTTGGGGCTTGACAAGTTAAGTATAGGAGTGGGTTGTTAGGAGTATTTGTTAAGTATTCCTCTTTTATATTTTGTATGGAAAACCCTTTTGTTAAACAGATGTTAATTAAGGTTTCCAATGTATTTGATCAGATATCGGTTTATTAAAGTTATGGGTGGATTTCCTCTAAGTAGAGATATTACTAATTGATTTTAAAATTGTAAGTTTGAAAGGTGGTTTTCTTTTAAAGGCAAATAAATGTTTTAAAAATTGAGATGGTTTTTCTTAGTTTGAGCTCCCTTAGCTCGGGACACGTGTTAGGTCCCGGGTTGGGGTGCTCACAGGTTAATATCGAGCTTAGTTTAGAGGTCAAGGGTAGATGTCTAAACTAAGGGGAATGTGTGGAAATTGACGTCGAGTGTTTTATGCAGGAGTTCGTTCTAATGGCCGGAAGCAAGGATGATCAGCGAAAGGTGCTAGGAAAGGAAGTAGATATGGGTATAGGTGGAATTCAGAATGAAGAGATGATGAAATTATTCAGGAGTTTGTACAAGGTATGGAGACGAGAGGATCGGTTTCGAATCAACTTGAAGGATGTCAAAGTGATGGATTGGAAAGATTTGTGAAGATGAACCCACCGAGCTTTAACGGAGGTCCGAACCCGTTAAAGGCGGAAGAATGGTTAGCGAAATGAATAGGATTTTCGAGGTTATAGAAAGTCCCAACAAGGAGAAAGTTAGGTATGCCGTGTTCAAACTTGAAGGTTTAGCCGATCGGTGGTGGCAAATATTGAAGGGAAGTTGGGAGGCGGGATCATACGCCCCGGACTTGGGATAATTTCACCAAACATTTCGAGGATTATTTCGTTTCGATGGTTACAAGGGACAAGAAGGAGATCGAATTCTTAGGACTAGAACAAGGGATCATGACGGTGAATCGGTATGTAATCGGGTTTGAGGAATTAGCTAGAAGTTGCCCTCATTTGGTATCGTATGAAGCGAAAAGAGTTCATAGGTTTATAAAAGGTTTGAGGACTGAGTTTAGGAAGAAATTTGGGATTGATAGCTTCACCAATTATCGAACGACCTTAGAGAGAGCTTATAAGATCGAGAAAAATATTGAGGAAAATAGTGGGAAATTGGAAGGTGAGATTGGAGATCGGCCCAAGGGCTTTAACTTCGGGAAGGATGAGAGAGAAACTTGTGGTAGCTTCTTCGTCTAGGCCAGTACCCAAACAGTATGGGATGATGTGTAAATATTGCAAGAAGATGGGTCACACTGAAGACAGGTGTTGGAGTAAGCAAGGGAAATGTTTGAATTGTGGAGGAGCGGGGCACTACAAGAAAAATTGTCCTGCATTTCGTCAGAGGTTAGCTTCGGGTGCCGGTCAAAGGTTCAAAGAGGTGGTATCAAAAGAGATAAGGAAGGGAAACCAAAAGAGAAGGTCCAAGGTCAAGTGTGTGTTTTGGGTCCAAGAGAGATGGATCCCCTAGAGGTCACTAGAGGTATATTTTCCTGTCTCAGAAGTAGGGGTCATACTTTATAGATCCTGTTGCATATCATTTATAATTGGCATCACATTTTGCGTACATGTGACATACATTGTTGAGAATTTGTTTTATTGTTAGAGGATTCTGCTCTTATGAGAGAATACCTCGAACCTTCTTTGGTTTACCACGATGGTTATGTGGTTATGGCTGAGCATGTATTGCCAGTTGAATTGGTATAGTTATTATTTTACGATTCTTAGATATACTTGACCTGGAGGGTTAAGTAGTTGTTGTATAATGATAGACTATCCTAATAGGTGAGTCTCCTTTTTCCATGCCTAAATTGCTTATATTGGTAATTATTATAAGTGAACCTTAAATGTGAGATTCTGATTTTTTGAGGGTGTTTAGGGTGAAAGTTTTGAATTGAGATGTGAAGAGTAATTGGTATATGCTAGACTTGCTTAGGGAGTCTTTTCCAAAAATTTTATGTGCTAGTTGCGAGTAAATGTTAAATGTGCTTTCGTTGGTATATTTTGTTGTGTTGGTTCTGAGTAGGATAAGCAGAATTGTAATTCTTATTTTGATGGCTTTAGGGTAATTAGAATTGATGATATCTTTGTTAATTAAAGTTTCGGGAAGATTGTAAAAATAATTTGAGAGTTGGGTTAATGATACCTTGTGAGGAGTCCCTGTATGCAAAGTTTAGCTAGTATGAGTTAGCTCGAGAGGATTACAAATTTTGGGTTCTATAGTCTTAAACTCGGGTGTTGCCAAGGATCTTGTGAGGTTGAGTCCGTGATCTTTGAGTTAGCAAGTACTACCTAAGAAATTTAATGAACCCTTAAGAATTGTAAAGTCATTACTTTGGTTGAATCTAAAGGGCGTATAAATGGTGTAGGTTGTGATGAGGATGAATCATATTGTTAGTGATGGAAAATAGGTTGACTCTTACCTTACCTAGTGGATGTGAGAATCTTGTGAAATTTTAAGTGTGTATTAAAGGAAGATCAGGGTGTAGTGTTATGCAAAGTGGGAAGTGATAGCGTATGTTTCGAGGAAGTTAACTTAGATAGAGCGGAAATTTCTTATCATTGTTCGAGAGCGGTTACAATTGTTTGTGTGATTTAAACGGAATCTTATCTTTTGAAGTTCTCTATCGGGGATGGTTACCGATCCTAAGAGTTGAAGGATTTTTGTAGTCGATAGGAAATATGATTACCAGTGGTTGGGTGTGTATAATATCAGTTATCATTCTAACATTAAGATAAAACCGTATGAGACGTTGTTAGGAAAGAAAATATCGATCTCTAATTTGTTGGGATGAAATTGGGGAAGCAAGGTCTAAGGTAATTTAGCGCCAAAGTTTGTTAATCCATTTGAAGTTTTAGGAAATGTTGGTGAGTCGACTTATAGACCGATTTGGGGCAGTTTATAGAATATTTGAAGTTTAAATGTGATATCGTAATGTATTGGGAGACATAAGATGTAATACTTTTATTTGAATATACTTTCTTTGAGGTCGTGAAAATTCGGGTTAGTGATGATGGTATAGTATTCTCGGAATATTAAGTTGTAGTATCACATTACTTATGAAATTGGAAAATCTTGGAAAAATCATAGTGTTGAAGAGACTAATTGGGGAGTGAAGTCCTAGAGTATTCGGGTTAAGAAAGTGTATAGTAGATTTATGCAATGGAAAAATCTAATGGAAAAGTGTTAAGTTAGAATGTGTGAAAGGTAACCCTTGCTATCTGATCCTAAGGGTAGCGACCAAATTCGGGACGAATTTTCTTTAAGGGGGAGTGAGTGTAACGACCCCAACCCTAGGCATTTATTTTTTAATATTATATTAGATGCTTTTAATATTTATATTTATTTTATGTGTTCCTTTATGTCTTTAAATTCTTAATTTAAGATAAATTGGGTAAGTAGTAAGATTGGAATCTTTTAAGAATTTATTGGTTATTAAATAAAGAAGATTGGGGAATAATAAAAATGGAAAAATGATAAATAGTGCAAGGAGGTGAATTGAGTAGGATGAATTATTTGGATAAATGAGTTAAGTTTAAATTAAAGGGATTGGGTGAACGTCTTGGTGATATGTCAAGAGGGGGCCAAAGTTTATAACCTCCCTCCTCATGCCATGTGTTCCTCTCTCCTCTCCCCCATACCCTCCTCCATCCCCCCCTTCTTCTCTCCTCCTCACTCTCCTTCCTCCTCCCTCATTCATTCACTTCTTCCTCCAAGAGAACATTTAGAATTCCATGGAAGCTTTCAAGCTCCATTCTTGAAGCCAAGCAAATCTTCCACCAAAATCAAGCCTAGAAGCACCATTGAAGTTGGATCATCTTGGGGAATTCTTCAAGCTAGAAAGATTAACCTCCCATTGAAAACCCTAAAGTGAGTTATTATGACTTTCCTTCCTCTATATGCTCATGAATTAATTGATGTTGTTATTATTGATATAATGGTTATTTGGGGCCTTAGAAACCTTCTTGGAGTTGAGGAATTAGTTAATATTATGGAACATTGTTGTTGTTCATAAGAAATGATTAAAAGTGTAATAAAATTGGTTGAGTTGTATTAAGATGGTTAATCATGAAATATGGAAGTAAAAATGGGTTGGAAATCAAGTGGTAAATGATTTGGGTTTAGGTTATCTTGGGGTTTAAATAAATTAATATAATGTGTATGAAGTTAGGAAGTCCTTCTAGGTTCACAAACAAAGGAAAACTAGTTTGGGACAATTTTGGTTTGGGTTGTTGAAGGATTTTTATTCTGCTTTTGAATTGGGCTTAGGGCACGAGTCGTGCCACCGTGGCACGAGTCGTGCCTTGGATGGGGACGAGTCGTGACAAGGATTAAAGGGAAGTCGTGCCTAGTGGGGACGCTCGTTTGGGGAAGGCCAAAGGGGCACGAGTCGTGCCCTGGGGCACGAGTCGTGCCCTGGCCTGGTGACATTGGGTCAACTTTGAAGCTGTTTAAACCTAATCGAACTAGAACCAAAATGAAATCTCTTTAACCTAGATTAAAGTAGAATACTTTGGCTACTCAATGACATCTTAAGTGATCAAAATGGAATTGTGGAAGTAGTTTAAATATTGCCCGAAAATGGTTGATAGGTTTGATTTGTGACTTCACCAAAATAGTTCCAATTTGGGAAATAGAACTTGAACTTCAATAAATGTTATTCGAGGTCGTATAATGACTATGTAAGAGTGGTTTATGATATATAGTAGCCTCACTCCCTATCTTTAGTGAATAGTTGCAATGGTGTAGAAGCCATAGGTTTCACTATTGAGCTAATTGGTAATGGGTAGGTATCACTTGTGGCATTGTGTCCAAGTTATGGAATTATTGATATTATGGTTATCTTAATATCCTAAAGTATGGACTATTGGTAAGTTGTTATGTGGTATCCCATTGTGTGGATTATGTGTTATATGGTGGTGTGACATCCCAATTGTGGATTATGTGGCATGTTGATTATATTGTTATCCCAATACGTGGATATGTTTATTATGTGGTTGTATGGTTATCCCAATTGTGGAGTTATTTGTTATCATTCATATTTATTGATGATACTATGCATAGTGTATTACTTAAATGTTGCATTATGGTATTGATTGGCATGAGTATACATTACCATGTTATTATATGATTATCCCATTTTGTGGATTATAATTCAAGTATCTATTATGTGCTTGAATGTGTATATGTTCGGGTGGGTATGATGGAAGTCAATCAATTATTGATTTGTTCAATAAGTGATTGAAGGTTCATCATATCGGTGACCCTTCCCCACTCTGTGGCCACAGGGTGGGGCGTGCAGCCATTGTGCGAGTGATAAGTAGCCTTTACATACTGCTGCGATTAGGAGAAACCGGGGGAATGCTCTGTATGAAGCCAACGGCTCTCTGCAGTGGCGATGATAGTATATGATACTCTAAATATAGGGGTCATATATGTATCCTGTTTTTCTTATATGGATCTCTGGGGTATGAGACCTATAAGCGGTGAATGTGCATGGGGGCAGTTCACCAAAGAGTGGAGTTTTACTCCCACGTTGTACGACTTATTGTTCAGACGGGAAAAGGTAAAATGAGGTAACGTAATGTGTTTACCGCTTTCCTAATGTGTTAAGTGTTGCCATGCTACGTGTTGCATCTTGTATGGCATCTTGCTGCATCCATAATAGCTCATTGAGATTTATTCTCACCCCTCTCCCTTTACTGTTTTAGATTCCGAGACAGGTGACCCGAATCAGTGAGGCCGGGGTATCATTGTGGACTTTGCTTTTGGGGCTTGACAAGTTAAGTATAGGAGTGGGTTGTTAGGAGTATTTGTTAAGTATTCCTCTTTTATATTTTGTATGGAAAACCCTTTTGTTAAACAGATGTTAATTAAGGTTTCCAATGTATTTGATCAGATATCGGTTTATTAAAGTTATGGGTGGATTTCCTCTAAGTAGAGATATTACTAATTGATTTTAAAATTGTAAGTTTGAAAGGTGGTTTTCTTTTAAAGGCAAATAAATGTTTTAAAAATTGAGATGGTTTTTCTTAGTTTGAGCTCCCTTAGCTCGGGACACGTGTTAGGTCCCGGGTTGGGGTGCTCACACAACATCCAGAGCTTTCCATACATATTTTTATTTTATTTTTTACGTGAGTACAACTCCCTTTTTCAAATAATTTTCCAAAAGTTAGCTTATCAGTCTATGGAAATCCAGATTTCATATCTGTGATTTCCAGAAGGTTTTGGTCCCTCAAATCATCTCCAAATGGAAAAGCCTTTTGCAGAAACCTTATTAAGATGTTTTTAACAACTTTCATTCTCGGACTTTCCCCAGATTTTGAAGTTTTAAAGCTCTTAAATCCATTTTAAAATCAAGTGTCCACTGGCTTTTTCATTCTGGGAGAAATGACTTTCTACTTCAAGAAATCTTTTGAGTACCAAAACTCAACCCTAAAATCCTACCAAAAATCATGGGACTTGTTTAATGTCTTACAATGAGTTCCCAATTTTTAGTTTTCTCAGTTTGAATTTATTTTGGCCAAAGAAACACACTCACACACAAACACACACACACACAAATGGTTTTTAAGCTTGGAAGACTCGTTTTGCGAGGCATTCCGGGTGAACACTAACGTTCTTCCCGGCGTGTAACGTGACCTCCGAACCCAAATCTCTAATCTCGGGCATTTTTCAAAGTTTTGGCCCTTAAAACAAAAATGGCGTGGCGACTTCGTGTTTTTGATTTTTCAAAGAAAAAGAAAAAATCATTTTTCCGGTGGCACATATCGTTACAGTGGCGACTCCGCTGGGGACAAAAATAAGTTTTATCTTTTCAAAAAAAAAGAAAAACTTTTGTGGGTCAAGCTTCCGTCCCGGCATTTGAAATCGTTTGTTGTGTGTGTGTTGATTTTTCACATTTTCGTGTTGTTTTGGCTGCCTCGGAAAAGTCAAAATTTTGACTATCGGACCCGTTGCCTTGAATTATTTGTTTATGTGCTTATGTGTTATTTGCTTTCAAAAAAAATTTCAAAAAAAAAAAATCAAAAATTAAAAAAAAAAAAAAAAGGATTTTAAAAAAAAAGAAGGTTTTCAAAAAAAAATAAAATCATTTTTTGCATGCATCATCCTCTTTAAGACACATGAAAATTCCTATTTTACTCAGAAAAAGAAGATAGACTGCTTGCACACTACGCGCACTTGGCCTTACACTGCACACTACGTCCTTAACCCGGGAAAATCCCAGTAGCAGCCCGTTTGGCCTTATTACGCCTCTCGGTGCGAGCACGGGACTACCCAAACATCCCATGGAGCCTCGTGTCGACCATGCACTAGTCCGTGACACACTTTGTCCGAGACCCGATTGGTTTTTAGTCTGGTCTGTGTCATGCCCTGTCTGTGTATAGACCTTTCCTTTCAAGCCTTAGTCGGCCTACCAAGTCAATATCTTTCGGGACCCTAATCAGTCGAAGTCCTGCCGATTTTCCGTCACGGCCTACTGGCACAAATTATACACTGACTCCCAGCATGACACTGAGTCATCAAGAATTAACGATCATTCCATGCCTAATTACGGCCTAACTGACAACAGGTCAAGATCAATTGTGGACATTTATCAGTCCGAACCATGCCGACTTTTCGTCGAGCCCTCGAACATGATCTTGACTTTGACGTCAGCTTTGTCCGTAATTTTCATCGAATGCTCGTTAAGACTCGATTACCCGCCAGACTTTTAGAATCGTTTTTCTTTTCGGTCGGCGGGACCCGCTTGCCCTATAGGACCCTCGCCCGGGGCTGTCCGCCCTGGGAAGTCGAAATACAAGTGGAATACGAGGGGCTTATAGACGTAGTGATGGGACCCACTGATCCAGGATCCAGAGTAGTTTGCGAAAAAGAAGAGCAATCTTTTCCAACCGATTAGGTTAATAAAACATGTTTTAAGTAAACAAGAACAAATAATTGCATGTTGCATGAGCCCAAAGCCCAAACACCTACCCTCCTTCATTCCCAAACATCTGAACCCTCGTGTCTTTCCCCCCGCAGCTCCGCACAAAGCTTGGTTTCGGGCATCGGGTCACCGTTTGATCGGTTGGGAAGAGTCAAGTGCATCGTCAGCTTCACCGTTTGTTCAGACTCTGGGTTTCAGAATGTCTGCATCAGCTGGTAACGATGGGGACAACACCACTCCGCCTCCTGGGACTCCTCAAACAGAACAGCAATGGAATCAGTTAGCCGAACAGATGAGACTGCGACAAGAAGCACAGCTGAATAGCCTTATGGAGGCTATTAAGAGCCATGGTTTGGCCGCCAGCCTCAATCTCGATGGCACCTTCACCGTGGAAGAAGAGGAAGACCCCAGTCCCAACCTTGGTCGCCCCGACTACTCCAGGATGCCACCGCCAACCTCCTACGGTACTACCACCAGAACCCATGCTTCTCGGTCTCTGGATCAGCCAGCTCCCCAACCACAGACCACTGGATCCATGCAGCCTGACGGGACGAGCCAGTTCCCAGTTCCTCAGTGGGGACAAAATCAGTACGGAATGTCTCCTCATGGTTGGGGCTACCTCGGAATGCCACAGCTAATTGGAATCCCGCCTCAGTTTGGACCCGATCAATCCGGGCCTTCGCAGCAACAGTTCAAAGTGCCACAGCAATAGTTTGGAATGCCGCCACAGTCGGGTTCAGGTCAACAGTCAGGAGTCCCTCCTCAGAATGAGGCTAGCTCAGCTGCTCCTCACACAACTTTCACAAACCCATTTCTCACTCAGGGTTACCAAGCCTCCATCCCAATTTCATCATAATCACCGGGACCGCAGTATCCCCCGGGTTATACACCATCGCCACAGCCAGCCATGCAATTCAACGATCTGGGACAGCAGCCCGCACTTAAGCCTACTTATGGGCCTCACTCCGTAAATCCAAGCTACCCGGCCACATCAGGACTGCCTTCACCCTCTTTGCCAGTTGAAAATCAACAGCAGGCCGCAAGGTTCTATCCCTTTGCCCAGGCTCCTACTCACGCCCCTCCGGGTAATTTGGGCCAAGGACAGGTTTTCACCTACGTCCCCGGAACAGCCGTTCCCTCCACTAGTCTGCCGCCAGTGGTAGCTCCTCTCTCTAGCTCAGTCGCTGGCTTGAATGCAATGGCTCCACCACAAGACCCTAACCTGGCCTGGTTCATGGAGCAACACAAGGAAATGAAAGCGCAGATTGCTGAATTGACTGCTAAAAAGTCTGCCTTCCGGCCTACGGACCCGGACTCCATTGTTCCCCTGCCCCACAAATTCGTGATGCCTAATCTGGATCTCTTTGATGGGACTGCATGCCCGAAAACTCATCTGGACACATATACCTTGGCAATGAAGGCCAAAGGATGCACCAATCAGCAGTTGGTTGACTATTTCAGTCTCTCCTTGAAATCCAATGCTCTAAAATGGTTCTTCCGCCTAAAACCCGAGGCCAGGGATACATGGGATCAGACCACCAGTGCCTTTACAGAGAAGTACAAAGCTAATTTGGAATGGGAAACAAATAGAGTTGACTTGCAGACAACCATGCAGCGTCCCGACGAGAACATCGGGGACTTCTACAAGCGGTGGAATCTGAAACTCAGCGAGATGGTCATCCCCCCTTCTGAGGAAGAACGGTTGGACATCTTCCAGTCATGCCTGAAGTCACATCTGAGAACCTCCCTCAGTCATTTCCCGTACTCAGACTTGCGCGCTATGGTCAACTCCGCGGCTAAGTTTGAAAAGGCTTACAATCAACAGCCGGCTGCTCCACCTGCCTACAGATACAGGGCTCCTACCTCCAACACCGCTCCTGCTCCCGCTAAAGGCAAAGAGGTGATTAATTACACGGGACAGGAATGTAATAACACAACTCCTTTTGCTCCCAGAAAACCAGCTGAGCCCAGACCACGGGTCATAAACCTCGAAAACTTTGGGATGCCTCTGAACGACATCTTTAGGGGATTGGTGAAAGAAGGCTTGCTGCGGCCTTTGGAGAATTTCCAACCCAGGAATCCGAACCCTCCCGTGGATACTTCAAAGTATTGGCTTTTCATCAAGCCCACGGACATCTGACCGATAACTACTTTACTCTGAAAAAGGCAATCCAAGGCTTGATAGAGCAAGGAAAGTTGGAAGGCCCCGAGGGGCCTAATACAGTAAAAAATCCTCTGCCAAGAAACCATAACCAGGTAAATATGATTGAAAGCGGAGAACCTTCGCATGCCCAGGAAAATGCGGAAACTGATGAAGGTCCCCAAATACCTATGACCTATCTTGTCAAGGATCCTGAGTTCGGAATCCCTTTTAGCCTCAAGAATGATGAACAGACCAATCCTCCCTGGTCCCAGGTTACCCGTTTCTTGCAAGAATACGAAGCCCGCTATTTTTCGGATGAAGGGAAAGCTGACACTGAAGAGCTGGGGCTGTTCCGGTCAAAACATGAGAAAACCATTTACACGAAATGGTTAGAGCAGTCAAGGAAGATTGAGCAAGAAAGCTTCAGACGGGCGCCTGTACTGGGGCTTATCAGCAAAGAGGCCGAAGAGCATCTGGAGCTAGTACACTTCAGCAAGTTGGCTCTGGGAGAAACCAAATACGATCCCAAGGACAGTGAAACTGAAGAATCAGAGGAGGAGGATTGCTTCTATATCCTGCCTGGAGTCAAATACGTGCCACCCCCTCTCACTCTTCCCCCGCAGTTTCTGGGAGGAGAAGCCGAGTCGCAACTACCACTTCCAGGAATGGGGGCATATGACAATTTTTGCGGTTGCACACACCCATATTCCCCCAACGGGTTTGATCGGCGTTCCCTCTCAATCGAAATCCCAGTAGTATGGGAAGATGATTCCGATGACAGCGATGACGATGATGATGACGAGAGCGAAGAGTCAACTGAGGCCCCAGACCCAGAATCAATCTGGAACAATCATGCCGGAAATGATATCACGGGAGCCAGACACAATGGTTGGTTGTCAGCAAGCGACGATGAAGGACCACCAGAAAATGCGGGTCAAATACCGAGGGGGACGGGCCCCCACGAGGTGTCACTCGTAAGATGTACTTGTGGCCAGTGTCCGGATACTTCAGAGGATGAGGAACAACAAAGCCCACGCCCAGATCCATACATATCCAAATTCCTAGAGTACAATGTCCCCTATAAGGACCTAACGGGCGAATGGAGAAGGTTCATCGAAGCCTTGGTCGAAAAGGGAGGTTTTCAGCAACCAGAAGACGATGAATTCGTAAACGTCATCGGATCTTTTTGTTCCTTCCCTAGGACAGATGGTATCACAACTGTAAGGGTCACGGCCGAGCCGCTCGAACACCTCGAATGCATAGAGTCACTGAGAAGGGTTATTGATCTAAATGTTTCCCCTGTCGCCTTCATACCCATGGACCCACATGACGCTTTCCTGATTGCTCCCGTACCCGACAGTGGACCTCGGGCACTCCTCATTTGGACCCAGATCTACCGAGCCGTTGCATCAAACTACGGAAGTGAGCATTGCCTATCCTTTACTTGTGGTTGCCCTACTTGCAAGGGCGAAAGGAAGAAGATGTATGACGAGATGGAGGCTGACAGCCGTAAGACCGAAGAAACTTCGGAAGACGACTACTACGAAACCGAGGATATGAAAGCCATGAAGTTTCCTGGGGCTGAGCACGTGGATGTCTTAGAGTTCAACACTGCCTACCATGCTTTGGGGAAAGGATTTTCAGACACCCGATCCAGGCTGATAGTTGAAGATCTGTTAGAGAGAGGGAAGCTAACTCCCATCCTCCCCAATGAGAAAGTAACCATGGTCAGATCAAATCTGCCCCGAAACAAAGTAACAATCCTTGTCAGAGTCACCCAAGAAGAGGTCACCTTCCCTGAATGTATTTCAGCTCTTAGAGAAGTCCTGGAAACCGGCATGATACCGGATGCTCCTCCCACGCAGAATGCTATAATCGTCTCCAGCTCTGAGTATTACAGAAAGGAACCAGAGTGGCTGCACTATACCGGAGATGAAATCGAAAAACCGCCAAGCCCTAAGAACAGCAATTCCCGTTGTATGATAACCGTGGGAAAGGCAGGCTATGAAAGTAAATCGGAGGACGCCCTAGCTCTGTGGGCCATCCAGGGGACAGCAACACAACCCCGAGTTCAAAAGCCTGTGACATGGGAAGCAGTTTTAAAAGCTGCCAAGGAAGGAGCCAGTACAGCTCAAACTCAGCCCCTCACCGTTGCTAGACTCCGTCAGAACCAGTGGCCGATAGCCAAAAAGGCTCCCCCGTTGACCTTAGCAGCGTTAAAGAAATCCAGTCAAGAAGCGACTGATGAGGAAGTCAACCTTTTAACCCGATCCGGGCAGATCTACCAGGGAAACCCCAAGACAGATAAGAAGGTAGCAGATCAAGCACCGAAGGAAGATCGCCTCCCCTATGCCCAGACAGCCGAAGCTCCTGACCTCGAAAAGGAGGATCCCGTACTTACCCAGTTGAAGCAAACACAGGCCAACATCTCTCTATGGTCCCTGCTCACCTCGTCTTATCCCCATAAGCTAAAGCTGGAAGAAAGCCTGGCTCGCACTTTGGTGCCTATTGATGCTACTCCCGATGACGTAGTGCAATTAATCGGGAGCATCGGGAATATAATTACTTTCACAGACCTCGATCTCCCTCAGTTCGGGGCCGACCATAATGAGCCTCTCTTCATCACAGTCCAGTTAGATGAACGACGCCTCCCTCGGGTTTTGGTCGACAATGGGTCCGGAATGAATATCCTCCTGGCAAAGATCATGAGCCTGCTCGACATCAAGTCCACAGACTTAAAGCCTTCCTCCCTAACAGTCAAAGCTTACGACTCGACATCTCGAGCAGTCCTTGGAGTTGCTACCTTGGACCTATGGTTTGGCAAGAAATTGATACCGGTAGAATTCCAGGTTATCGATATTCCGATCACTTTTAATGCCTTATTGGGAAGACCTTGGCTGCATCAAGTCAAGGGGGTTGCTTCGAGTCTCCACCAGTGTGTGAAATTCGTCTCGGATGGGGATTTGACAACCATTTATGGGGATCTAGTCACCTTGGAGGGCACGGATACAGGTGGAATACCTATTCTGGAAATCAAACATGATGAGGAAGGTCTCATGCTAACAGGCTTCACGGTCGAGCCTCCTAAGGCCCAAGTTTGTAACATAGATCTGACAATCACCCGGGACAAAATCCCTCCGGTCTTGAAAATGATGAGGAAGATGAGCTATCTACCTGGCCTCGGTCTGGGGAAGCACCAACAAGGAACTCACAAACTCATCGAGGTGAAAGAGCAGAAAACTCGCCATGGCCTTGGGTATGAACCGACTTCGGGGAAAATTGTAAAGGGAAAAGAATTTGCTCTACAAAGGAAAGAAGCTATCACAGGAAGGGTCCCGGTCAACGGCCCTAAATCTCTCCCTTTCAGTCCTAATCTGGCTGACTACTTCGTCAAAGGTCCTACACAGCATGGGAATGCCACAGTCAAAGAACCTACAGAAGGATGGCTGAAGCTACAAGATGATCTCAGAAAGTCCAGGGGAAACAAAGCCAACCCAGTCCGTAGGATGTTTGCGGATCTGCCCAAGATGCCTGGGGCTACCACCACCATGGAAAGTGAGATTACCTTCAAAGGCGTGCCAAGCCTAGTAGAACAGTTCGAGAAGCTCACTACCACAATTCCGATTGTCCAGGAAGGCTCAAAGCCTGAGTTTGAACTAACAGTGCCAAAAGATAAAGCCACAGAGGTCTTTTCAGATGATTGGGATGGTCCGATTATGCAGCAGTTATTCGGGGAAGAAGTTCAGGTGCCGGACCTGATTGATCTCAGTTCAGTCAAAGAGATGATAGCAATGATCGAGAAAGGAGGTCAGAAACAGCACAATTCCCGAGTCATGAGGCCACTGACATCAATGCCATTAAAGAATTGGGAAAATCTTTCAGGCCCGTCCGTGACCAAATGATCACCAAGCTTAGATTGGTCCCCCGTCCCTTTGCCAATTCTTCCGAGTCCCTCATTGTCTAGTTCGAGTCGCTAGAGTCGTCCGATGGCCTTACGCCTAAAGACTGCGAAGTTGTAGCTAATGCTGTATTTCCTTTCGTTCTCAATGAAATGATGAACCTTTCTGAGTATCCCTTGATTGCCACTTTAACTAATGATAAATTGGCTAATAATTAAAAAAAAAAAGAATTTTTAATAATGATTCACTAGATAAAGAAGCAGACACATTAAATAAACAATATAAAAAAAAAATCTTTAAGCAGGTTGTTCGGAAAGAGGAAAATCGAGCCCAAGCTGCCGAAGAGGTTTTGACAAGTGTGAATCTGGGAACGGCGGAAGAGCCTAAAGAGACGCGGATTGGTATCTTCTTCGAAGGAACTGAAAAGAATGCCCTACAAAGTCCTACAAAGTTCTCAACTCAAAGAAAGTAGCCCTCTTCATCAAAGAGAACATCATATGCAGATACGGGTTGCCAGCCGAAATCATTTCAGATAATGGATCTCACTTTGAAGGGGAATGCGACAGACTGCTAGCGGAGTTCAGAATAACCCGTCACAAGTCATCTCCCTATAGGCCCCAAACCAACGGAGCCGTTGAAGCAGCAAACAAGACTTTGGAAAACATCATCCGGAAAATGGCTGTCCGAGGTCGAGATTGGCCCGAGAAACTTCACCTTGCTCTTTGGGGCTACAGAACATCTGTCAGAACGGCAACCGGGGAAACACCGTTTGCTCTCACCTACGGAATGGAAGCCGTACTCCCAATCGAGCTAGAAATCCCCTCACTACGTGTGCTGTTGGAAAGTCAAATCAACGAGGTCGAATGGCTCCAAAGTCGCCATGATGAATTGGCCCTGCTAGATGAACGCCGATTGAAAGCCATGGAACACATCCGAGCTTACCAAGGAAGAATGGCCAGAGCCTTCGATAAGAAAGTAAAACATCGGGAGATCAGAGAGGGTGATCTCGTTCTGAAAGAGAAGCCCCCGGTCCGCATCAACTCGCTTGGCAAATGGGAGCCTGTCTGGGTCGGGCCATATGTCGTCCAGAAAATCTTTTCCGGAGGAGCCATGCAACTTGCAGACCTCGACGGAAATCCTTTTGTACACCCAGTGAATGGCGACAAGCTGCGCAGATATTACGCGTAGAACACTGAGTCAAAACGAAAAAAAAAAAACAACAAAAAAAAATATATCAAAAAAAAAAAGAGTGCTAAAAGAGTAATACCCAACTAGGTTGAAAACCCGAAAAGGGCGGCTTAGGTAAAAAACAGGGTTGCACCAAAACAAAAACAAAAAAAAAAACAAACAAAAAAATTTTAACCGGGTCGAACTATGGAGACCTGAGCCCTTTAGTCCGAAGGGAACGTAGGCAGCCGGAAACGGTTCGGTCTAAAACATAAATAAAAGTCATACTTTGTCATTGATCAGACCATGAAAGCGTCTCGAAAAACTCTAAAGCAATTTACATATTCATTACAGTTAAAAACTTTTTGATGAGTCTAAGCTCGGTTCACTCCTACGACTTACAACCTACTAAAAGAAACTAAGATACATAATCAAACTAATGTGTCTGCTACGACAAGAAAGGGATACTCGGAAACCTCAAGGTCACTCCAAGCCACTCGTACTGGCTTCTCCCCTCTTCTTCCCTCCTCTTCGGGTCTTCTTCTTCTGCACTGGAAAAATGTCGGTCTTCCGCCTACCAAGCTCTGGTATAGGGACAGGATCTATCAAACCCGCGTCTGTCAGGGCCTTAGTAGCCCTAGCCTCGTCTCTCATCTCCTGTAGCCGAGCTGGTAACGTAGGAATCCTCCTCTCCTGTCTCTTGACATAAGCCTCATAGTCGGTCACGGCATCTCCGCTCCTATCGTGAGGGTTGGCCCTCGCCTCGGCCCTCCTCCTCTCCGAAACTGTCGGGTCCTCCGCACCGACAATGGCCTCACGCCGTCTCAAGATAGCCACCTGAGTCTCCCCCAAATGCCTCTCGTACCAATCCAAGTACCAAGTGGTCAGGAATATGTGTCCCGGACGCCCGAGGATAACCCTAGGAGGAAAGACGTCATACCTCCATGCTCGGGAAAGAAATGGGAACACTGAAGGATCATCCATCGAAACAGAAGCCACCACCCTGGTAGCTATATCCTCAAAATCCTCCAAAGGAGTCTGCTTCAAGCCAAACTGTCTCCGAACCAGAGCCGGAATATAAAAACTGGACTGAGAAAGCCCCGGAAGCAGAACCACATGAGACCCATCCTGAAGTACTCTCCGAGTCTCTACCCGCCAATGAGGCACCAACCACCTGATATCCGCAGTCTGACGACAAGCCATCCAACGCTCCCATGAGCCCTGATCATCGAGGTCCACGGTGACCCCTCTCCTGGCAAAAGTCCAAGGTTTGACCGCATCAGAAGTTTCACGAAGGATCCCCATGCGCTCCATCAGCCACATGGTCAAAAGAAACGGGCTGCCCCCGTGCATATACCGCCTCCCGGTAGCCAACCTGTCAAGAGCATGAAAAGTCTCCCCCAGGATCAAGGGCACAACATCCCGGCCCGAACGGCAGTATACAACCACATCCAGCAAAGCCCGATGACAGATCCCAAAGGAATAAACCATGAACAAAGTACCAAACACGCAAAGTGCAAAGGCATCCCAATAGGCATCATCAATCAAGCCTAAGCCCCTAAATCTATCAGGAAGACCAGAAATGTCAAAATGATCAGAACCACGGATCATACCTTGTGCTTCCTCCGGAGAAAGATGAAGAAGGTTGCACAACTTGTCAACGAAAGAGGCTCCTCCGGGCAAAGGAATTGCAATCTCTTCCACCTCGGGACCGCCAAGCAAAGCCCGAAATTCTTCAACAGTCGGAACAACTTCATTGTAAGAGAAGCAAAATACATGTCTCCTTGTATCCCAAAAAGAAGCGGAAGCCCTCAAAAGATCATAGTCCGGAACCAATTCTTTGAGAGACCGCAAACACTTTACCTTGTACCTTTCTTCAAAGAATGACCTCCTCTCGTGCATAACCTCCCGGGACCAATCCTTGAACTTTTCAAAGAATGACATTTGGATTTCTTTGGACAATTTTTGGTCATTTCCATGGTTTTTCTCCCTTCTCTCCCGAAATTCCAGTGAGTTTGAACTGGAGAAGATGACATTTATGGTCCAAAACCAGATCCAACCATCGAAATAAATGAAATCTGCCAAACTTCGACCCTGTCCGCGCGGACAGGATTGTCACCAAAAAAAAAAAATCTGCAGCAGTTAAAACTGCTGCACCGCGGAGGAATATTTCATCCCAGCCGCTCGAAACCTGTGCAAAGCCTGTCCAAACAATTCATACACCAAACCTTCACACCGTCGTCAAGAAACTGGGCTCATGCAACATTTGCATTCATAATAGATAAAAAAAAAGGTAGAAAACAAAAAAAATGTGTGCATGAAAATAGAGTGTATCTGTCTAAATAGGTACAATCCCAGAATCAATCAAAGATAATCAATCAGAATCCTCGGTAGCCGGCCCTTTCCCCCGGTCCCTCTTGCGACTCGGGCCCACCTCCTTAGTAGCCATGAATACCTCGGGCTCAGAATCGTCATCCTCGTCTCCAGAGAGAGGCTCGCCTGGATCAACCGGTACGCCACGATAGGGCAAGCCGAGATCTGCAAAGAAGTCATATCCAAATGTAAACGCATCGGACTCCTGGAGAAGAGCCACCATGGTGTCAAACGTGCCCCTGCCCGTGAAAATCCCCGAGGATGACGTGATCCGGAGGAAGCTCCATGCCGGGATCTATGAGAGGAGAGAGAGGAGTCTCGGTAGAATGCTTGGAAGGAATAGGGGAAGTCTCCCGCTCCACAGGCGTCGGTTGTACATGTCTCGCTCTGCCCTGAGCAGCCCCACAAGCAACCATCCTCCTAAGGAACCTCTTGGCCCCAATCACCTGCTTCGTCAGCTTCTCCACAACCACAGCCGGGAACTGCACGGAAACAAAAACGTCAGAAATAAGTGATGCGAAAAACGATGAAGCGAAAGAAAAGACAAAGAGACAGAAGCAGTAAAAAGCCGTACCTTCATATCCGGACGAGGCCGGAAAGCTCGTGGGACTCGCTCAGGGATAGGAATCTATACTCTCAGCCTAACCCCATCCTGGACATACGAAAAGTCCGATCGAGGGTATCGCACAATCCCCTCCCCCTCTCTCTCAAGAACCTGGGGCATCCTCAGCCTCCTCAAGATAAATCTCGAATACTCCTCAATCGCCACAAACATCGAGAAGTGCTGGCCACCTCGATAATCACCCCAGGTCTCCGACCTCTCACTCGGATGCATCATGTCGGCAGGAGGCTCCGCCGGTGCCATCAGAGGCGCACCCTCGCCATGCTGGCGCGTCACTCTCTCCCCCAGATAATACACATCACAGGTCAACCTCTCAAAATCCTCCGCTGCACGGTCCACCTCTTAGCACCCTTCAGTTGTTCCACGTCGAAGCGGCCCCAGGGGTAGAAAATCATCCCCTCATCCGTCTCAGCCCTCGTCAAAGGCAGGCAATCCCTGTACTTGAGGGTCATTCGCCCCCTAGAACCTATCTTCTCCCGAGCATGCTTGCTCCAGGAGAGCATGGCCGGATATGCCCCGATGTGTTCCGTCGGCTGCCGCCACATCGTGACATGAAAGAACTCCAGAGCCCATACCTGCGAAAGGGAAAGATCCCATCAATTAAGTGCGAAAAGAACAGCGCGTGCTTAAGGAAAAGAAAAAGCAAAAGCTTATACCTCCAGAGGGAACACAAAGCACGTCAGAGAGCTGACAGCCTTCCGGCTATACCGATCCAGAGCGAAATATAACTCTGCCAGCCCTGCCTCTCCCCAAGACACCTCCCCAGCCATCTCCACATCCTCCAATGTCCTCAGCAAAGCAAACACCGCCATCCCCTCGGCGTGTCCAAAAAGGGTGCTCGAAAAAGCAAACCACAGAAAAGCCCTAGCAATCTGCACCGCAGCCACTCTCTCATCCCCATCCTCGTAACTCTCAATGCTCTCCACAATCTTTCCGTGGACCACAGCATACTCCATACCCATCCCCTTTTTGGGAATGGGGGTAAAGCCCAGAAGATCCTGCAGCTCCAGGTCACTGTAGCCGTCTCTCCACTCAATGCTCCGTCCTTTAAAGGACAGGCCCGTGATCGCAGCGTAATCGAAAGGAGTAACCGTGACCTCGCCCCATAAGAAATGGAATGTGTGGGTCACGTCCCACCAGTGCTGTGCCAAAGCGAAAATCAGGCCCTTACTCTTGGAGAACTTGATCAACCCCCTCAAGCACTCGATGAACTCGTACAACCCAGTCCCAATGACGATCTGTCTCGGACTCATCAAAACTCCTCTGCCCAGGACTGGAAGCCGGTCTCACAGGTCAACCACGGCCTCCACTGATCCTCGAGTCTTCAGCTTATTCAGCTGCTCCGTCACAAAACGATCTCCACCCTGCAATTGAAAGAAAAACAAAAAAAATGTCAAAAAAAAATTTGCATTTGGATCCAAAAAAAAAAAGAGAGAGCATACACATGCATCACAAAGTTTTGAAGAAAATTCGGCAGCATAACGGCATATAATGGACTCAGCCCCATTTTTCTTGCACAAAAGAAAAGATTTTTCAGCAACCATCATTCATCATGCATAAAAAAAAAAGCATGTCAATAACATTGAGTCAACGGAAGTAAAAACTCCATCCCATTTTTCATGAAATAGCATGCATAAGTAATTTTTCACCATTCATACATTCAATCAACGGAAACGAAAATCCGTCCCATTTTTCACAAACAATCATATTTTTACAAAAAAAATGCATGCATGCATTCATATCATTCAGGGAAGCATCATCTCATTGCAAAAATCCTACATGCAACAAAAAAACAAAGTCCGTCCCGGATTCGGAAAAATTTTCATCATCTCATATTTCAAAATGGCAAAATGCCCATTCTTTTTTCAAACAAAATGCATATTTGGGTTACCCATATACTCATTACAACATGCAAATCATCAAAGACAAAATCCAAGGCCAAGAACATCACAATTTTCGGATCTAAAAAAAAAAAAAAATCAATCACAAAAATCAATTTCAAATGAAAAATCAACAAAGAAAATGGAGAGATTCGAAGTATACCGTACGGAGACTCGGATCAGTGGCCCAATGTTGCCACGCATCGGGGTATGGCTCCTCCGCAATCGATTGCGAAAGAGAGTAATGCCTCCTCATTCGAATGAGCTCTAATCGCCTCTCCGCGATCGGGCCGCGTCCTTGGCCTTGAATGGCAACTCCCCCGTGTTCCATTGCTCGAAAATCGAAGAAAATCGGAAAATTTCGAAGCTCCTAGGGCCAACAATGGCGGATTTCGCCCTTCTCTCACGTCTCTCTCTCGTGAAACGGGAAAATGGGGAAGAGGGAACCAAAAAGGCCACCGCCTTTATTTAAAACCAGTCTGGGATGCATTCCCCTCCGCGCGGACCAAATTGAAGTGGCAAAAAGACTATTTTGCCCTTTAAAATTCCATGACTCTGCAGTTTAGCCCTCAGCTTAACAGAGTTAACCAAAGTTAACCCCCTTTTTCAAAAAAGCTTCACGGCAGTAAAACGTAAGTCCGATTTCTCCGAGAAAGATAACGGAATCCCGTTTCTTTCATCAATATCATCAACGGCAGTAAAACGTAAGTCCGATTTCTCCGAGAAAGATAACGGAATCCCGTTTCCTTCATCAATATCATCAACGGCAGTAAAACGTAAGTCCGATTTCTCCGAGAAAGATAACGGAATCCCGTTTCTTTCTTCAATATCATCAACGGCAGTAAAACGTAAGTTCGATTTCTCCGAGAAAGATAACGGAATCCCGTTTCTTTCATCAATATCATCAACGGCAGTAAAACGTAAGTCCGATTTCTCCGAGAAAGTTAACGGAATCTCGTTTCTTTCATTAATATCATCAACGGCAGTAAAACGTAAGTCCAATTTCTCCGAGAAAGATAACGGAATCCCATTTCTTTCATCAATATCATCAACGGCCGCAAAACGTAAGCCCGTTTTCCCCAGCAAAAGCCAAAGGGATCCCTCGATTCCACCCCCAGCAGCTTTTCGAACTACGTAAGGGCTTGATTCCCCAATCGGGATACGTAGGTAGCCTACCATAGGTCCAGCCACTCGACCAGCACGGTCATCCTTTCCTTCGGCAGCAGACGTAAGACCGATCCCTCCAAATGAAGTCCACCAGAGGACCATCAATCCCAAATCTTTAAGGTTCGAGGCACCTAAAACACCATCATCACCAAAGGTTCGAGGCACCTAAAACGCCATCATTATCAAGGTTCGAGGCACCTAAAACGCCATCATTATAAAGGTTCGAGGCACCTAAAACGCCATCGTTATCAAGGTTTGAGGCACCTAAAATGCCATCATTAAGGTCTGAGGCACCTAAAATGCCATCATTACCAGGTTGAAGCCTCAAAATAGTCATTCCAGGGTCAAAGACCCGAACTACGACTGGCTTGATTCCTCTTAAGGATACGTAGGTAGCCTATCTCTAGGTTCAGCCATCAGACCAAAATGGTCATTCCAATTCCCAGCAGAGCGGATATACAACTCTAGCCATCAGACCAAAATGGTCTTTCCTATCCCCAGCAGAGCGGATATACAACTCTAGCCATCAGACCAAAATGGTCATGTCCTATCCCCAGCAGAGTTTCTTTCAAAGAATCGATCGCGTAACTCGCTCGCCAGGTTGACATCCTAAAACAGTCACTCTAGGGTCAACATCGAAAGACCCGAACTACGGCCGGCTTGATTCCCATTCGGGATACGTAGGTAGCCTATCGCTAGGTTCAGCCACTCGATCACTTGATCATCCTGTCAAATATGGAGCCTTACTCTTATCGACGACCCCGCTTCCTTCGAAAACGCCGTCGCCGAGGGGCTACTGTAAGTGCTCCAATTTGAGTTGTTAGCATTTTCGTTAGAAAATTAACGAAAGCCCTAACATTCCTAACATTTCTAACAATTATAACAAAGCAAGGGCAAAGTAGGCATTGCTATTTAAGGTTAAGCCAAGAAAAGAATCTCAAAAAGAAAAGAAATTGTAAAAAACCCGAATTGGCAAGCTGAAAAACATGGCCAGTTTGAATATTTTCAAAAATATTCCTTGTGTCCAAAGCCTGCAGCTGCATTTAATGAACAGTGCACGCTGTTGTTCCATTCCGCGCAGATGACTTTGAATTTCTCAGAGGGCTATAAATTGAACCTTTCAGTCACAGAAATAAGGAGCCACAACAACAATTCACAGCAACACCTTGGCGAAAATACTAGAGAAAACAGTGGGAATTCCCTTGAATTGCCACCTTTTTCTTTGGATTATTTTCCCAAATCACACTCACTAATCACTCTCAAATTCAAGCCTCAAACACTCTTAAATCCAAGCCTCAAACTCAAACACAAAAGAAGATAGGTATAACCTCCTTCTCCCTACCCTAAATCTCTCTCATCCATGCATGCATCTCATACTTTGAAGATGTAACTTGTTATTCTCTTGCCCTAGATCCAAGAGGATCACCATGGAAGTTCATCTCCATGGATGATCCTCTACAAGGATCAACATTTCTTTCAAAATTGTTTTTACTTCTTACAAACATATTTTCAAAACCCTAAAACCATTTTCATACATAAAATCTTGATTTCAAAGTTAAATCTCCCCCTTCCCAAGCAAATGAAGTGCTTAAGTCCTAATGTACCCTAAGGATGGCTTGATATAGTAGATTCATCACTAAAATGTCTAGTGATCACTAATCAAAGCCTAAGGAAATGGAGACAATCATGGATGCAAAACCCCCTTTAAAATCACATTTTCCCTCAAGAACATCTTGCTGTCAAGTAGCATTGTTATAAGACCTCTGTCCATGGTCTAATTTTTTGGACACAGAAGAACTTGGAATTTGGTATTGACTACAAAATACTTTTTGTATCCAACATCCAGAGCTTTCCAGACATATTTTTATTTTATTTTTTGCGTGAGTACAACTCCCTTTTTCAAATAATTTTCCAAAAGTCAGCTTATCAGTCTCTGGAAATCCAGATTTCATATCTGTGATTTCCAGAAGGTTTTGGTCCCTCAAATCATCTCCAAATGGAAAAGTCTTTGGCATAAACCTTATTTAAGATGTTTTGAACAACTTTCATTCTCGTACTTTCCCCATATTTTGAAGTTTTAAAGCTCTTAAATCCATTTTAAAATCAGATGTCCACTGCCTTTTTCATTCTGGCAGAAATGACTTTCAACTTCAAGAAATCTTTTGAGTACCAAAACTCAACCCTAAAATCCTACCAAAATCATGGGACTTGTTTAATGTCTTACAAAGAGTTCCCAATTTTTAGTTTTCTCAGTTTGAATTTATTTTGGCCAAAGAAACACACTCACACACACACACACACACACACAAATGGGTTTTAAGCTTGGAAGACTCGTTTTGCGAGGCATTCCGGGTGAACACTAACGTTCTTCCCGGCGTGTAACGTGACCTCCGAACCCAAATCTCTAATCTCGGACATTTTTCAAAGTTTTGGCCCTTAAAACAAAAATGGCGTGGCGACTCTGTGTTTTTGATTTTTCAAAGAAAAAGAAAAAATCATTTTTCCGGTGGCACATATCGTTACACTAAGATCCAAGAGAATCTCCATGGATGATTCTTTACAAGGATTCATATTTTTTTATTATGTTATTTCCCTTGTCCCCTTTTTACATTAACTAGTCTTTACTTGTTACTTGTTCATTTGACCTAAGAAATGGTCATCTTGGAATCAATTTCCATAGATGACCATCTTAAATGGTCCATATTGCTTACTTTCTTGTAAATGTCCCCCCCCCATAGTCTAAGATGTTCATCTTGGAACCATTTCCATGGATGAACATCTTCAAGACTCACATAATCAAGGTTACACAAGATGTATGAGATACACTTGAGCATAGGTCTCAAGGATGGTCCTTCTTATGACCACCTTAGAGATATTCCTCTAAAGTTGATACATCTTGAACTAATTTTCTTGTTAAAATTACCTTCATGTTAAATCCCCCTTTCCCTTGGAAATGACATGTTTTCAAAAGTCCTAAACGTACCCCCGGGATGGCTTGATTAAGTGGATTCATCACTTATGACCACTAATCAAAGTCTAGGGAAAGAGAGGACAAAAAATGGATGCCAAAAATTCAAACATTTCCTTTGTTTTCTGCTTACAGTTACATTTCCAGTTAAATCCTGTAAATCCAGTTAAATTTCTGGAAATTACAGTGACTGATTAGGAAACTGTAAAAAATATTGACACTGCAGGTTAGTCCGCGCAGATAAGATTGCACTACAATCTCATCCACGCGGATGACATTGTCATCTGCAAATAAATTTCCAGTTTCTATTATTTTCAGTTCAAGCACTGTTTTCAAACTATTTTCTAGTTCAGTCCCTTTGTATTTCTGTTATTTCTAGAAAATCCTTTAATTCAAAATCTTTTTCCAAATACACACACACACACACACAAAAGGTTTCAAGTGAGGAATACTCGTCATACGAGGCATTTCGGGTGAATGTCAAACGTTCTTCCCGGAGTGTAACGTGACCTCCGGACTCATTTCTCTAATTTTTGGGCATTTTTCGAAGTTTTGGCCCCTTAAACTAAAATGGCGTGGCGACTCCGTTGATTTTCAAAGTCCGATAAAGATTTTTCAAACTCCCAAAAAAGGTTTTGTCGAGCGCCAAAAAGGAAAAATCGGGTACATCACAAAAGGTATGTAAAATCTATTTCATATGATTCCATCTCTTCATGCTAGACAGATTCATGGCTAGGGTGTTGTTGTTTTATAAAGTTCTTCCGCTGCGTTTGTAATCCCAAAACCCAACACTACCACCAATAAAAACACTGTCACCACAGCCCATGCTGATCTCATCTATAGGATATTTAGGGGAATAGAGTTTAATCTAGGGGAGATTATGTTCTCTAGTGTTGTTCAGTTTGCTGAAAAGGAACTCCCTTCTGACCTTCCTTTCCCTTGTTTAATTTCTGGAATATGCTTGGAAAAAGGGGTAGATATCACTAAATCTGACAAGCTATGGGAGAAAATTAAACCTTTTGGGATTCAACCTGTGCTGGAATGCACAAAACGCACAATTGATCTCCCTGTTGAGTTCCTATATGATCCAACTGTAGAGGTTCATGAAGATGATGAAGATGACCTGGCTGGTGTAGATGATGATGTACCCACATCTCCACTACCACCATTTGATCCAGTTGTCATCTATGATGAAGAGATCAAATTTCTTAAGAAGACTATGCTTCAGGCTCGTTCAGTTTAAGGAAATGGCTGCTAGGAGTAACAGTTTGTTGGCTGTCAAGGCAAGACTTTCTCGGCAAAAAGGGGGAGCAAGAACAAGCCAAGTCTTTGAAGACATGACTTTCGTTGGGAGCTACTTGAGAAAACCAGGACTGAGATGGAGAAAGCATATTAGGATGCATGTTAATTTTTTATTTTTATTTTTTTAATTGTTTACTGCTTTAAAAAACAATGTTTGGTGTGTGTGAAACTTTAGGTACTTTGGTGAATTGTTTTTTGTTTTGGTGACTTATCTTGTCATTTGCTTGTTTATGGGGAGATTAATATTTGATATTAGTTTTATGATTAATTGTTCTTGGCTTATAAATTGCTTTGACCAGAAAGCAACAAATCAGGGAAAGATTGAAAGTATATGATGTCACACACGGATTAATAAGTCCAAAGTTGACTTAACGAAGATTTGTTACTTTCTTAATAATAGTTAGATTAGGTAAATAATGTAAATGATATAATTTAATTGACTAACCTAGTAACTGAATATTTGTTATGTTTAGTGTATATTTGATCATTTTGTAGATATCTCTAAAATAAGGAAAGAAGTCCATAATAATGAAGGATTAGCTTGATTGACAAGAGTTAGGAAGGTAGAAGTCTAAATATGGAGGATCTTCTCAAGCAAATCATTCCCTACAAATAAGGATCTTTTCTCATATAAAAGACAACCGCACGGCTCATTCATTCCCACGATTTTTGTGATCTACTATATGAGATTCTAAAGAATTAAGGAGTGTTTGAGTGTGAGAGATAGTTTTGATCATTTAGTTTTTCATTTTTCTCGTGTTAGTGTTTTTCATTGTAATCATCAGTTACTTGAATTTATAAAAAGAAGTTTTTTATTGTATACATCAAGTTGACGTAGATAAGTGTTTTTTCTTTCATAAGTTCTTATTGCGCTGCTTTTTTGTACTTGTGTTAGTATTGGTGCTATAATAATAGGACTCAAACGAAGTACTCTCTCCGTTCCATAAAACCTTACCCACTTCTGTTTTTGACGTTCAATACTAATGAACTTTGACCAAATAAAAATGTCAATTTAATCATCATATTGAAAATCTAAAAATTGTTATTGATAAATCATTAAGTGATTTATCAATAACAATTTTTAAAATTTTATTAGAATGATTAGTTTGTCATTAATGCTTGATCAAAGTTCTTTTACATTGATCATTAAATAGTAAATGAGTAAGATTTTATGAGACGGAGATTAGTAATTGTGATTATACTTGTTCATTTTAGCTACTTTATTTCTTTCAGAGAGTATTAGCTCAAAAGATAAGTGATTAAACATGTCCCTTCACATGCATGCAGCCAATATGCGGGTGAAAGGTTTGCTAAGGGCATAGTGTGAAACGCTTGGCTAATGGCCTTCTGCATTGGCGTTTTCTCAACTGTGTCAGAAAGGAGCTTGCTTGAGAGAAGAGGGACATTTTCTTCGTCAAGACTCCAAAGGTACATCCGTCCATTGCTTTTAAACATTTTCTTGTTTTTAAATTGATCAGGTTTGTTGTGTTAGAAATGATGTATGGCCTCTCTAATTAATACTCCCTCCGCCCCAAAAATGTTTGTCCCACCATTTGACTTTTTTGTTGAACTTTGACCACAAATATATGACAATTTAATTATGTTCATGAAATTCTAAAAATTTCTATTGATTCATCATTAATAATATTATCAACAACAACTTTTAAAATTTCATGAACATGATTAGTCTCTCATAAATTTGTGGTCAAAGTTTAACAAAAAAGTCAAATGGAACAAACATTTTGGGACGGAGGGAGTAATTAATAGACCGTAAATTAATAAATTAATAGAACAAATTGGAATTTTGTTTCACTCGTTTGACTTTGATACTTAGGTGGAGACCAAATCTAAGGTTGAAATTCAAAGTTAAAAAACGTATTTGATTGGGTTAAATAAAGTTTTGTTATAATTGGCATAATCTCGTATAGTCTGATTATTTAACTTCTAACATGTTGTATGTAAAATCCGTTATTTTAATGCATTAAGAGGGAAATATTAAAGCATTGAGTGGAATAAAGTGGTTGCTAATGAATGGCGATCGCCATTTCGGGCCCAAGCCCACGGTCAGCCCGTCTTGTTCGTGGCCCGAGGTCGTTTGGCCCGAATCCGTCAGCACGTGGGCCGGCCCGTGTCCAAGCCCGCATAAGCCACGAAACAGGCCTGGGCAATGCATATATTCACGGATCGGGCTTCGGCCCGGATCAGAAAATTCGTTGAGTTCGTGGTCCGTTTGTCCCTTCTTTTATTTTAAAAAAATGTCTTAAATGTCCTAATTTGTATCATTTCAAGACAATGAAATTTTCCCCAAAAAATTATGAAATAAATAGTTCTATAGTTTCTATTATTAAATTGATTACATTATCACTTCATTTAATTTATTTATTAAAAAGGAATACGGAGTATATGTTATTTATCAACAAATAAACATTATTTAGGCTAAATTTTTTTCTAAAAGAGTAAAAGGTAGTATAATCTATTATTTTTTATACTAACTCTTATTATATTTATTATATGTATATAATAACTAATTTTTTAAGATAATGTGATTTTATATTTTAAAAAATAGCTTATTAAATACTAAATCATTTTTTATTTTCCAAGTTTTTTTTTTTAATTTTTGATTTTTAAAAATAGGCTAAAACCCGTTTAGCCCGTGGATCATTTGATTCGAGCCAAACGGGCGGGCTTGGGAAGGGTTAATTGGGACCAGCTGAGACGGGAGCCCGTTTAACCAAACAGACCAGGCGGACTTCTTCCCGTTTCTCCCATGGGTCTTCTTCAAAACGGCCGAGCCGGGCTATCTGTTTGGCCACCTCCACGACAGTGCAAGCCACCAAAGGCAGTGGACTAATTCACCTCCGCGACAGTGCAAGCCACCAAAGGCAGTGGACTAATTCGTAGTGCTTCAACTAATTCTCTCTTTATTTTATCTAGTGATACAAAATAAATGTCACCTTGTTAAATAAGGAAAATAATTTTGGGCAATTTTATTTTATCATTATACAAGTTATAGTTATGTATGAACTAATAAAATAACTTATTTGACTTAAAAGTCAAATGCAATATTTATTTTTGGACGGATAAAATATAATATTTATTTTGGGACGGATAATGTGTTTTATAAGAGGGGTTGCAATTGTTTTGTCAATATTATAAATATATTTTGTATGTTTGTACTTCTATACAGTAAAACTACATCAAAATTTAACATATCAAAAGTGTCAAGTTGGGCTAAGCAAGTAAAGCCCAAACACAGATAGCATGGACACCCATATCCTCAATGAGACTGATCCAATCAGAACAAGGCCCAAGGCCCATCTCAAACATCAGTCGACTAAGCCCATGGTTCGACCTATCAGGCCCCGACCTAACTTAGTCCGACCTCATGATCCACACTACAATTCGGGCACGAATCATGCTCTACCCGACAGTCAGGTCGACCATTCCACAAATGGCGACCTCGACCTAAATTAACAAGTGACGACTTGATACTTGCAGGCGTATTTGGTTGAACCATTCTCATAACCACATCCCTACAAATCAGGGGACCGTTATAGGCACGTTCCCATTACTAATAACCGCCGCTACAATCACGGAGCACATGTCGCCTCCCCAAAAATACATCACTCTTGTCTATAAATACTTCATCACTACCAAACGGTGAAAGGTAACTGCCATTTTGTTATCTGAATTCCATATTCAATACATTTTGAGCTTTATACAACGGTGATCTTACTCTCACGCCCGAGCGTCTTCGCCAGAGACACATCCGGCTAGTCGTGGGTTCTGATTTCAGGTCAAGGAGCCAGGTGATCAGTCCTGCCACGTGGAGGAAGATTGATAAGCACAATTCCTGCAGCATCAGTTTGGTTCCATTGCCGGGAATCGTGCTTTAGCTTGACCTCGAAAATTTCCATCAACCTACAACAATGGTGACTTCAGACGGACACGTATCTGAGGCTTCACTTGGGCATGAAGAGGAAAACAACAACAACACGAATGCAAACGTTGAGAACCTTAACTTGCCTCCTCCCCCACCGAATCGTCCCCATGGTAGGGCCACCCGCTCTACCAGCGTTGTTGATGGCAGAGGATTGCCTGACACAAGGAGAGGGAAAAGGCATATGGATGGGCAAGGAGTTCCACCCCCTCCAAAACGTACAACTGCTCAGGTTAATGTTGGAAACAGGGCAGGTCCCTCCACCAACCCCATGAGCAAGAAGGAGATGATGTTGGAGCGAGCCCAGATTCTGGCCGAACTGATAGCCATGGAGGAGGCAGAACAGGCTGACATACGCTCTGAGAGAGTGGCCCCTACTCAGATTTCTAATGGGCAACAGGCCAGGAGTTTGAGGCCAAATGAAGGTGTGGGGCAGAATGGTGAAAACAGGATGGTTCAACGAGCTCCTACGGTCGTTCATGTGCCCAGTAACGACCTAAGGGCTAGCCTCAACAGAAACAGGGAGCAAGAGGCTCAGTCTGACTTAAGGACGCGCTTAACAGCCAATAGAAACAGACAGGCTTCGCCAGCCAGGACGCAGAGGTCAGGGTCTCATAGAGACAGGAATGGGCGCAGGTCGCCCGTAAGAGAGGAGAGGCGCAGGTCGCCACATGGAGATAACAGACGCAGGTCGCCATCTGGAGATTATAGGCGCAGGTCGCCACAAGGAAGTGACAGGCACAGATCTCCAGTACGATCAGAGAGGGCTCATTCTCACAGGGACAGAAGGAGTAGGCAGGTGACTCCCCCTAGAAGTGAAGGCCAGAAGTCAAATGCTGCACCCCCTCCAAGATATGAAAGACCCGATGCTAGGGAATGGTTGTTGATGAAAAAAAAATTTGAGCAGTGGGAGGAGGAGAAGAAAAAGGATGCTGGAAAGGTCGAACGAATTGATTTTGCTCTTCGACCTTTATCCAAAGAAATCAGAGATAGTCGGCCTCCCCCTACTTTCAGGTTGCCCCTTCTGGAGAAGTATTCTGGGTCGACCAATGCAAGGAGTCATATAGCACATCTTGAAGCCACCATGTGTTTTGTCGCCAATGAGGACGACAATATGTGCAAAGCCCTCCTAAGCACACTCACTGGGGCATCCTTAACTTGGTTCAACGGTCTGGCCGCGGGTAGCATCACTACTTGGACATGCTTCAGAACAAAGTTCTTGGATCGCTTCTCGACCGCAGGAGCTCGTAAGATAACTGTCACCGATCTGAATAACTTGGTGCAGGCGAAGAATGAAAGCTCGATGAGTTACTTCACCAAGTTTAAGGAAATGGTTGATAAGATAGAGGAGGACCTCACTGATAGGGAAGTCATTAATTGCTTCCGAAACGGTATTTCCTCGGCGGACATGGATTATGAACTCACAGTTCGTACAGTAACTACTCGACAAGAGTTGTTTGAGAAGGTGTATAATGTCGCTCTTGCCGAGGAAAGGAAAGAGAAAAAGAATGGTAAAAGCCCCAAGGTGGAGGTCGCTGATGATAAAAAGGACTCCAACAAGAATGGAGGAAACAATAAAAATGGAAAGAACAGGACTAGGGCAACGGAAAAAGTGCCCGAGGCTTTCACTCCCCTTACGGTGAGTCGAACGAGAGATTATGAACGCCGGCCGAGCCGGCTCCTCATGTCCCAATGAACCCAGGCAACAAATTTAGAAGGGACAACAGCAAATATTGTGACTACCATAAGGACACTGGTCATCTCACAGAAGATTGTTTGGGTTTGAAACGCATAATACAAAGAATGGTCGACCAGGGGAGACTTGAGGCTTACGTGAAAAGGACTCAAACTGGTGGAGGCGAGCAGCCAGCAGGCGGACAGCAGGGACCTAGGCAACCTAGATTGAACCTGGGGGTCATTACAGAGCAAGCAAGCAACACGGCCATCAAGCACAAGATCTTCCAACTCAACAAGGCCCCACATGTACCTCCCAGAAGAGAAGTCAGAGATGAAGCGATCAGCTTCTATCCCCATGAGTTGGCTACTAACATGGCAGCTAGAGAACAAGTTCTCGTCATCCCAGGTCTCATAGACGGATGTACGACGAGCAGACTCTTAGTCGACACGGGGGCCTGCAAGGATATTTTGTTCTACAAAACTTTTAAAGAAATGGGTCTTAATGATGAGCAGTTGGAGAGATATGATGGTAGGTTGGAGGGCTTCACCAATCATTGAGTTGATGCAAAAGGCAAGATAGAGCTCGACGTCGACCTAGGCCAACACCCCCTCAGGATCATATCAAAGGTACAATTTATAGTAATTGATGTAAATAGTGACTATGCCGCTATACTTGGTATCCCAGTCGGGTCGCTCTTGGAATGGTGGCATCGATCCCTCATCGGCGAGTCAAGTTCCCTACACCCGCCGGAATAGGGTGTGTACAAGGCACGGCTCGAGCCTACCTTGATCATGTTCTCGAGAGAAAGAAAGAAAAGGGAGTTGGAAATCGAGGCTGAGACGGTTATTTAAAGTTGTCTCAATCGATCACCAAGACTACCAGATCGTCAACAATCACCGACGTGGAAGAGTCGACCTATCGCTCAAATGACGAGGCCATGCTTGAGTCGACACGTCACTCTAACACCACCGAGGTCGATTCGAGATGTAGTTATGGTCGACCAAGTCATCATAGGCAACCTATGCCTCCGGCTCGACAATAACTCGGGGGCCACCACCATCACCGGCGAGGTTGCGAGACAAGTTAGATGATATGATAGCGAAGAAGCTCCACACCCGAGGGCCGAGGAGAGACAAAGGGTCAAGGAGATAATCATTGAGACTCTACAATTCGGGGATGGACCGAGCTAGAAGGCTGTGGATGAGCTAGAGTCAGTAATCACCAACCTTTCCTACCCCGACCAAAAAATTCAGATTGGGAAGCAGCTATCAGTTGAGGAGCGAGCATAAATCATCGAGCTACTCAAGGAAAGTAAGGATGTCTTCGCATGGAGGGTAGAAGACATGAGGGGAATCAAGGAGGAGGTCGCTGTTCACAGACTGGAAGTCAACCCGACCATAAAGCCTAGACCCCAAAAATTGAGAAGCTTTGCTCGCGACAAGGAGGAAGCCATAAAAACTGAGGTACAAAAACTTTTGAATGCAGGGATAATCAAAGAGGCCACTCATACAACGTGGTTGGCCAACGTGGTCATGGTGAAGAAATCAAATGGCAAATGGCGGATGTGTGTCGACTTCACCACTCTCAATCTTGCTTGCCCTAAGGACAGCTATCCCCTTCCTAGAATCGACAAGCTAGTCGATTCCATTGCTGGTCACTCAACCCTCAGCTTCCTCGACGCTTACTCAGGTTACCACCAGATTAAGATGCATGAGGACGACATAATCAAGACGGCATTTCAAGCGGTGGAGGCATCTCTTGCTACAACATGATGCCATTTGGATTGAAGAATGCGGGGGCAACTTATCAAAGGATGGTGAACAAAGTCCTTGCTTCTCAAATTGGCCGAAACATGGAGGCCTACGTCGACGATATGGTCATCAAAACAAAGAGGCGGACGTCACGTGGTCGACCTAAGGGAAACGTTCGCCAATTTAAGAGCAAACGACATGAAGCTCAACCCTAGCAAGTGTGTATTTGGTGTAGGCTGGAAAGTTCCTTGGGTTCATGGTATCTCAACGGGGTATAGAAGCTAATCCGAGAAAAAATCAAGGCTTTAGTCGACATGAAGGCTCCCGCGGTGTCAAAGAGATGCGGCGACTTAACGGAAGGGTAGCGGCTCTTGGTCGTTTCATATCAAAGTCGGCGAGAGAGGTCTCCCCTTCTTCAAAGCATTGAGGGGACGAAAAGTTTTGAATGGACGACCGAATGTCATTCGTCGTTCCAACAGTGAAGGATTACCTCGCTACTCCACCTCTCTGAGTAGCCCGACCACTGGTGAAACTTTGTTTGTGTATTTATCCGTGGGAGATAAATCAGTGGCAGCGGTTTTGGTTAGAGAAGATGAAGGGCTTCAAAAACCAGTATACTACATCAATGAGGCCCTATCGAGATGTGGAGAGCCGATACTACAATGCTTTGAGAAGGTCGCTTATGCTCTAGTAGTGGCTTCAAGGAAGTTGCGAGCTTATTTTCTAGCTCATCCAATTGTGGTTCTTACTAATGCTCCTTTAAGGAAGATATTGCACAAGCTGGAGAGTTCGGGTCGGCTACTCAATTGGTCAATTGCCCTTCTTGAATTTGACATTGAGTATCGACCTCGAGCTTGAAGGCTCAAGCTCTAGCGAGACTTCTTGGTCGAGCTTACGTTCACCAAGGAGGACAACGAGCGGCGAGCTCCCAAAGGAAAAGGCTAAAGGGAAAGAGCACAGTCACGGTCGCTATTAGCCTACCCGACGATTGTTGGAAGGTATATTCGAGATGGGTCGGCAACCAAAAACGTTAGTGGAGGCTGGAATTGTCTTGGTCGAGCCGAGAATGCAGGCTGTGTATGAGGAATCACCGAGGTTCAAATTCGATGCTTCCAACAACCGGGCCGAATACGAAGCTCGATAGCGGCTATAGAATACGCCAAGTGTTTTGGAGCGACTAAGATCATGGCTTCTTGTGATTCACAATGGCCCGATAGTTAACCAAGTCGAGGCGAGTACGAGGTGCTAAGTTCCACTTTAATCAAATCTTTGCGACTTGGTGAAAGAGGCGATAAAGGACTTGGAATTCAGGAGATTCGGAGGATTGATCGAGAAGACAACGAGCTAGCCGACCTCCTTTCGAAATTAGCCACCTCAGATGAGCCACACGATGAGCCCATCTCCTTCCTCGAAAATCCAGCTTATGAAAGGGTGAAAATTCAATGCATAGATGATCCCTCGAGAAATTGGACTCAGGAGAAGTGTTGGATCGAAGAAATGAAAGCATACCTTGAAAGTGGCGAGCTGCCAGATGACGAGAAGAAGGCTCGAGCTATCAAAAAGAAAGCTCCGAGGTATGTCGTTCAAGGAGGCGACCTGTTCAGAAGATCCTATACTCGACCATTACTAAAGTGCATTCACCCTCAAGAGGTCGCCCTATTGATACATGAAGTGCATAGTGGAATTTGTGGTGGACACCGGGGGCCGGGACTGCTGGCGACAAGTTGATCACTTTGGGATACTGCGGCCGTACATGAGAGCTGACACACACAACTTTGTTCAGCAATGCGATCAATGCCAAAGGTTTGCCAACCTACCTCATGTGCCAACAACCGAGCAAACTCCAGTAATTGCAGCTTGGCCATTCGACATGTGGGGCGTCGACCTGATTGGGCCCTTCCCTCCCGCCCGAGGAAATTGCAAGTATGTCATTGTCGCCATTGATTACTTCACCAAATGGGTTGAGGCAAAGCCATTAGCTCGCATAACGGAGGAGAATGCCATCAACTTCATTCATGACTTCATTTGGTGTCGGTTTGGTTTTCCTCGAGCTATAGTGTCCGACAATGGTTTACAGTTCTTCCAGACCTTCGAAACAGAAATGAATCGAGTAGGGATCAAACATTGGAAATCTTCTGTCGCCTATCCTCAAGGAAATGGCCAAGCTGAGGCAGCAAATAAACTTGTTCTATCTTCGCTCAAGACAGGACTCGTAGGTCGACGTAACAATTGGTTGGACGAACTCCCCCTTGCTCTTTGGGCAGTCCGTACAACCACTCGGGGGCCTACAGGGGAAACCCCTTTGCTCTCACATACGGGTCGAGGCCATGGCACCTTTGAGCTCGAGATTCCCCCCTTGCTAGAGTGACTTTCTTCAATCAAGAGCAAAATGATACCAACAGATTGATCGACCTGGATCTAGTCGACGAGAAGCGAGAAACAGCCTACCTCCGAATGGTCAACTACAAGCAGCGAACTAAGAGCTACCACGACAAGAAGGTCAAGGCAAGGTCGTTCCAAGTTGGAGATTATGTATTGAGAAAGATCGAAGCAACGGGTAAAAGGACCCAGCAGAACAAGCTATCTCCTAACTGGGAAGGTCCCTATGTAGTCACTCGAGTCGTCAAGGAAGGAACCTACATGATAGCTCATCCCGGAGGTGACGAGTTGAAACATCCTTGGCATGCTACTCACCTCATCAAATACTACTACTAGTTTTCGGTTTCAAAGTTCAAGCTTGTGTTAGCTCTAGTTTCAAGTTGATGTAAACATGTTTCCTACTTCAATAAAAAGCGCAGTTTATTCGATCAAACATAGTGTTACACCAATCCCAATAAGCTCGACTCTTAGTCAGCTTCGATTTAACAAGATCGATCCTTAATCAGCTTTGTTCATTTAACAAGTCCGACTCTTAGTCGACTTCGTTCCAACAAACTCGACTCTTAGTCAGTTTGTTCTAATTAGCTCGATTCTTAATCAGCTTAGTTCATTTAACAAGTCCGACTCTTAGTCGACTTCGTTCCAACAAACTCGACTCTTAGTCAGTTTGTTCTAATTAGCTCGATTCTTAATCAGCTTGGTTCATTTAACAAGTCCGACTCTTAGTCGACTTCGTTCTAACAAACTCGACTCTTAGTCAGTTTGTTCTAATTAGCTCGATTCTTAATCAGCTCTACTATTTTAATAAGTCCGATTCCTAATCGACTTCGCTCTAAGTAACTCGACCCTTGGTCAGCTTAAATAGTTTGAACAGATTAGATTTATAATCAATCTCGTTCCAAAAGTTAATCAAGTCTGAGGTCGACCAAAGCATCATAGAGTCAGGACGACCTCAAACTTAAGATAAGTCGTTGCCCTACTAAATCTAACTCGACACTTACATCCAAAGCATATAACATGCAGAAAAGAGAAGTCAGTTACGATTAAACATAATTAAGTCTCCCAAAGTGGGCCAAGACTTATTTAATTAAAACTACAAAAGTGCTATGCCTCCCAAAAAATAGGGCCCAGGCATCTAAGTATTCATAAAACCACAAAAAACAAGAAATGTTTGGGACTTGTTCATTACATAGCCATCAATTTCAAAGTTCAATCTGTGGGATTACCTTCAACTTGACCACCTGGTAGCCGCTTGCTCGTCTACGGTTTCCTCTGCTGGGGCCAATTGGTTTGCAGGCTCGGAAAACCCATGCCTTGGAGTATCACCATCAAAGGCCGGTGAATCGGGCTCCTCGAGTTCGGCCCGGGATGGTGTTAAAGTTAACCTTTTCGATAGCAGGAGGGTCCCAAGGTGCTGCCTCTGCTTCTTCATCATCTTTAATTATAAGCTCCAGGTCATTATCATTGTATGGCACCAAAGAGTGGCCTTGGCGAGCTGCCGTGTTATAGGGATCCTCAGAAGCCCATTGAGCTAGCTGTTCGATTGATATATTGACAGAGGGATCTACTATTATACGTCGAGCCATATGAGCCCGACCCACATGGAAGAACCCCCTAGCTTCTTTGGTAATATGGGCGTGCAGCTCATCACTATCTTTATAAGCCTTAACAGCATCCTCCTTTGCAGCCCTCACAGCAGCAGCTAGGTCCACCCCCCATTGAGCTCGAGCAGCATCCAACTCTTCTTGTTTCTTGGCCAAAGTGACGGGCACCTCCTCCAACTGTTGAGTCGCCAATGCCAGATCAGCAGCTAGCTTCTTCTTTTCCTCCTTGAGGGCGGCGAGTTCCTTGGTAGCTTCTCCCAACTGGCCCCAGGCTTCTTCTTTGGCCTTTATTTCGTTGTCTTTGACAAGCTTCAAAGCTTCATACGAGTTGTCTAAGTCTGAGTGCTCTTCCTTCAAGTTTTTGAGCTCCTCCTTCAACGTAGCGTTGGCTTCTTTCAGTTTCCCCACCTTGGCGTTCTCCTCCTCCAGCTTCTTCAACTCTGCATTCTTCTTAGTCAGCATGGACTTGGTTAGCTTCTCCTGCTCCTCGGCGGCCTTCCCGATAAGTAGTAGCCGGGTCAATCATGGCAAGGGTGAAAGGAAGAGTGGGAGGAAGGGGTTAGATCTGACAGACACAAATGGAGACATGGAACAAACGAGCAAAATAAAGTTAACAACACAAGAAATTGCCAAAGAGTTACCTCGGAGGAAGCTAGCCCAACCCTAGCTCTGCAGGCTTCTGGAGTTAGAGGTTTCTTGGTAAACTCCATGATCAAATCCTGGTCAGCACCCCTTCTGACCACGGCCTGTCCATACTCCAGCTCACGGGTACTCCACGGCTGCGGTTGATCTGGTCAAAGGAGCCACATCACTTAGCTCGTCAACACGAGACTGGATCAGCTCAGCATAAGAAACCTGGACGGGAGAAGGCTGGGGACTCCTAACTTCATTCTCTATCGACTCATTAGCGTCGACCTGATCAATTGTCGAGCTCACCTTGGTTTTCCCAATCTTAATCTTCTTGCTTAGAGGGGCCGTATCATCTTCATCATCCCCCTCATCATCTAACTCGATCACGGGCGACTTGGCCTTGGAAACTCTTTTGGTTTTGGATTTGGTTTTGGATTGATCACGAGCCACCTGGTTTTCTAGCATCCTTAGCTGGCTCCACAACTTGGTCGGATATATTGGTTTCTTCAGCGTCGACCTCTTCCATTCCTCGGGCGACATCTCCAACTTGGTCCCCCTCCAGTTCCTCGGGGTTCTCCTCCATCGGTATAGAGTTAACAGGGTCCACATCCACCGCTCGCAAGATATCATGACGGAGAACACCCTCTCTCTCCTATGTTCTCTAGCATTGGCCGCTCCACAACTCCACTTGCTCTTCCCGATGTCAATGGTTCGGCCCATACTCGCTTCTTGCTCGGGAGTTAAAACTACACCAAAGTTGAAATGATCATGGGTTAGGTCGACATATAAAATTTACTGCATACGAATAAAAAGTTCTATGTACGAATTAAATATGTGTGGGTGATTATTCTACATACGAGCAAAAAGTTCTATGTACGAATCAAGTTCATAAATAAACGGTTAAGCAAAGGTAAGAGGGATCAAGGTACAAGGAATGGTCGAGTTCTTACCCCCAAAATGTTCTACCCGCTCCTTACAATAGTTGGCGGTCTTCTTACAAAAGTGGCACTCTTTCTCAAATCAATCGAGCTCCCTCATGGGTGACCCAATCTGGATATCTCGACATCTAACTCTTGGAACCATGGGCACTACCTCTCCTTCACCAACCATCAATCCGGCTCGGATAAAATTATTTTTGTTGGTTCCTAGAGCATCCCAACTGATAGCCCCCTTCTTGGTAAACTCCATCAACTTATTACGTAAATCATTATGCCAATGTGGGGCCCAGTAGTTGTTCTCATCTACTCCAGTTGTATCAGCACTGGGCAATGGAAATTCCCATCCTCTTCTACTTTCCACCACCACCACGCAAGAGTTCCATCCACTAGCCTTACCAGGAAGATTGGAAAATAATTTGGGAGACTTTGGCTTGGAAGGAGTACTTATACCACTATCCTTATCAAACTTAATGCTAAAGAACTCCTTAAACACCCTCATGCATGGCTCATACCCTAAGAACCTACAAACCATAATGAAGCAAACCAGTACCCTACAGGTGTTGGCTCCTAGCTGAAGTGGCAAGGCATCGGTGCACTCCAAGAACTCATTTATAAAGGGGTCAAGAGGTAATCTCAAGCCGGCTTCGGGTGGCCGTAGTAAAAAGCTACCTTGGTAGGTTCCTCCTCGTAGGTGTCCCCAAATTTGTTAAAGAAATCCCCCCTACTATACAAAGCAACGCTAAACTCCTTCTTATCAACATCACAAAAATCATGTATCATGCTTAAGCGAGATGGATAATTCGTTTCCTCTAGCCGGCCTTGGAGGAACGTAGCCCTTTTCATTCTGCCGGCACCACGGTGTTATCAAAGGCATCAACAATACGTGGGCTTGATGAGGTCGATGCATGAGCTTCACCTTGAATCTCCATATACGTACAAGAAGAGGGGGAAACGGGGGAATCGGTTCTAAATGAAGTCTCGGGAGTCCTAGCGAGACACACTAAGGGGCGACCTAGATTCCCCCGGAAACCCAATCCTATTTCTAATGAAAGAGGGTTTATTGGCATCCTTGACGTAAAACACAGCTAAATGGTCGAGAAGCTCATGAAAGAGATGAAATGACACGATTCTTGGGTCATCCGTTTCTAAAGCACCCAAGTTCTCTCCCATTTGGTAAAGTTAGTTCGATGAATTGCAAGCCCCAATGAGTCAAAATCAAAGAACACTCCTCTACAGTTATCTCTTTCCACTCTCCGTTCAAATGTTTGTAGACTCTACGATTGATACTACAATAACCATACCCAGCCCCGGCTTCGCAACTAAAGGTCCTAGCCATGGATAAATCAAAGAAATTGCGAAAGTTAAAGCCCTAATTATAAAGGATAAAGGAGATACCTTTAACAGTTGAGGGGGAGAACGGAGCAATGGAGGACGAAAGCACCAATTTATATCAAGAGTCAATTTCCCTGATCGTTGCCGGAATCACGCACAGAGTTCAGGAGCAGTAAAAGTTGTAAATGGAGAAGGATTCTTGAATTTATATCTTCCTGAATTGGAAAGGGCAAGGGAAATTCAAAATTAATTTTCCTAATTAATGGCGGAAACAGTTTCCTAGGCGGACTCTCAAACGTCAAAATTGTAATCATTATGGCAAAAACGGCGCTCCTTCATCTTTGACCGTCCATCGCCGACGTCCAGGATCGTGCCACGTCATCAAAAGTCGACTATACCTCAGAACGAGTATCGACCTGCGAGTAAAATAGTTTTCATCAAAAATCTTCTTAACTTCCAAGTCGACAAAGTCCACTCGAAAGTTGGGGGCCACTGAACATACCAAAAGTGTCAAGTTGGGCTAAGCAAGTAAAGCCCAAACACAGATAGCATGGACACCCATATCCTCAATGAGGCGATCCAATCGTAACAAGGCCCAAGGCCCATCTCAAACATCAGTCGACTAAGCCCATGGTTCGACCTACCAGGCCCCGACCTAACTTAGTCCGACCTCATGATCCACACTACAATTCGGGCACGAATCATGCTCTACCCGACAGTCAGGTCAACCATTCCACAAATGGCGACCTCGACCTAAATTAACAAGTGACGACTTGATACTTGCAGGCGTATTTGGTTGAACCATTCTCATAACCACATCCCTACAAATCAGGGGACCGTTATAGACACGTTCCCATTACTAATAACCGCCGCTACAATCACGGAGCACATGTCGCCTCCCCAAAAATACATCACTCTTGTCTATAAATACTTCATCGCTACCAAACGGTGAAAGGTAACTGCCATTTTGTTATCTGAATTCCATATTCAATACATTTTGAGCTTTATACAACGGTGATCTTACTCTCACGCCCGAGCGTCTTCGCCGGAGACACATCCGGCTAGTCGTGGGTTCTGATTTCAGGTCAAGGAGCCAGGTGATCAGTCCTGCCACGTGGAGGAAGATTGATAAGCACAATTCCTGCAGCATCAAAAATTATTTCCTTATTTTTTATTTTTAATGTAATATTTATTTTGAGACAAAATAAAAATTAAAGAAAACTCTAAAAGAACAAGGATTGGATAGAGTATTTATTGTATATCTATGTCAACATAATACTATTTATGTCCCATCCAAAAAGATACAAATTTTTATTTTGGCAAGGTGAAAACTATTTAATACTTATTTATTGGGATTCATTCGTTACATTTAAATAACTATCCAATTAATATTCTCTACTCTACATTTTTTTTCTATCTCAATTTTTATACTCAAAACACTTATTTAATTATACACTCTCTTAATTTCACAACTCTTATTTTATCATACACTCTCTTAATTTTCAAGTAATTTTGCCTTATCGAGTGGAATGGGGAAGTATGACTTTTGAACTAGCCTATGATATTTAGAACTTGTTGATTTATGGTGTAGGCCACCCAACACTAATGGTTTAATGTGTGTGAGCAATAGCAATGGGCCCGTCCAATGTCCAATACCAGCCAGATAACCCAACACTAATGGTTCACTGCGTGTGAGCAATAGCAATGGGCCCGTCCAATGACAGATATGTGTCAAGTCCAATGTCCAATACCAGCCAGATATGATACTTGTACATTTCTTTCAAAAGTATCCTTTATGCCTAAGAGCTGGTCTCCCATGAGAACAACTATATCCGTCTCATGAATGAGACGGGTCGGAATGACCCGAACCCGGACCCATGAAACGGCACTGGTTCACAATGATTTCATTTTCCTCGGAGCCAGGAAGTGTGGTGATCGGAGCATGTTGGAGACGCAGTGGTGGTGAACGGTGTTGGATCTGAAACAGGGGAGATAAGCGGCGTTGATGGATTTGGTTGGTGAGTTTACAACGGTGAATGGAGAGAGAGACAGAGAACGGTCGTTGGGCGATTGGAATCGGAGAAATTGGGTTCGTGGCTATGACGGTGAATGGAGAGAGAGAACGTCGGTTTTTGGGGAAAACAGAGATCGGTGAAATTGTAATTGGAGGTAGGAGAAATAGAGGTCAAGGGGTGTAGAACGGTGAGGATGGATTGTTGTTGCCGGCGAATGGGTTTTGTGAGGGAGGCTTGGCGAGGACGACGATGGAGTTGGAGGGAGTCTTTGCGTCTAGAGAGAGAGGCTACGGGTAGAGAGAGAAAGGGTGTGAGTTTTCTGTCTGTGTGTGAGAATGAATCAGGCCCCCTTTACAAATGAAGAATTTTCTTATTCAACAACAACAACTCAGATCTAGCAAAATCAAATCAACAAAAACATCAGCAATCTAATGACAGTAAGATTGTTACTAGAAACTAGATTTTACATTATTTAACTTGAATTTAGATTTGAATTTGCATAACATTACACACACACACATGTAATGACTGAATATATTATTACTTTAAGTCATTGATAATGTAATACTTAAAAAAAAAAAACACTATTACTTCACAAGTGTAGTACTATTACTTATAGCAATACCAACTATTACTTAAACAAATGAGAAGTATTACTCAAAATGAAAACAGTTACTAAAACTATTATTAGTAAAAAAAAAAAACTATGTTTTCTTCGTTTGGCAAAAGTAATAGTAGTTTGTATACATTATGTTATAGTAACTTTTACTTTTCACAAGTGTAGTACTATTACTTATAGCAATACCAATTATTACTTAAACAAATGAGAAGTATTAACCAAATGGGATATTAACTAAAACTATTATTAGTTAAAAAAAAAAAAACACTATTACTTCACAAGTGTAGTACTATTACTGAACGGAATATTCTGTGATGGGCCAAGCCCAATACTTTGCTACGAGCCCAGAGGCCCAACAGGCCCATTACAAGACCGACCACGAAGGAACAGATCAAGGCCTCGGGTCATGACCCGTCCAACATTGGTTGGCAGTCGTCGCCATTGAGCGACCAAGCCAATCCAAACGACGAGTCATTGTACCATTGAGGAAGGGATTAACTTCTAGCCCGTCGAGATACCCAGAAGAGGTCGTCGACAGTGAACTAAGCTCATCTTAACGACAGGCCTTCCCTCGGCGCGAACCGACACTCGTCCAAGAGTGAGCGTCGTCACTGAACGATCAACTCTCTCTCGTCGAGTCGCCCCTCGAGGAGACGACCTAACTAGACAGACAGCTCCAGGTCGTCTCTTCTATTAAGCTTCCTCAACAAGCTTGGTTAATTAGCTAATTTGGGAGAATGTCAGACCTGCTACAGTGCTTAGTTACACGTGCAATCATGCAAACAGTAATAACTCCAAAAGGCGTACAGGTTGACTTTCCCTTATAAGGCAAACCGCTATCGCTCCGGTGTCAGGTGTTGCAGCGTCCTAACATAGACGGACCAGTCCCAGCGTGACACGTGTACACCTGGGAGATGGAGCTGATCCAACGGTTGGAGACCACCCAATCCAACGGCTCTGGTGAAAACCCTAACATCACTATTCCTACTATAAATAAGAGAGTAACAACATGGACACATGTAATGCTTCTATTGCATATTCACGTACCCACACACACTCCATATTTTGCCATCATACTTCCAGTCCATAATCTTACTCTCACGCCGGAGGGGCTTGCCGGAAGACCCCCGGCGCAGTTTCACTATTATTTCTTGTGGTGTGCAGATCACAAGCTAGCTCATTCATTCGCTGGACCCAAAGAACTGAGCCCACCACGCTTTCCTGTGCGATCAGATTGGTTCCATTGTCGGGAAAGTGTTAGTGATCTTCAGCAAAAGAAATACAGTCAGAGAAGCCTGGAAAAAATGATGTCAGAGGGTCACACGGCCAGCAAGTCTACCGGAGATGAGGGCGTACCTCCACCTCAGCAGGAAAACCCTAGACCACCCTCTCCACCTAGGAACCCTAATCTAAGGGTTACCAGGTCACAAGGGGTGGTTGATGGTACAGGTCTTCAAGCAACCAGAAGAAGAGAAAAAGGGTCTGCTGCTGAGCGCCAGAGGAGACCTCCACTGGAAAGGAGGCCTGAGACAACGGCAAGATATACGGGAGGCCCCTCCAACCCTAATCTCGACAGAGCAGCCTTCCTCGTCGAGAGAGCTAACGCCCTAAAAGAATTCCTGCAAATCCAAGACGAGCTCATTCACATGGCCGCTCTTCAAGCCCCGCAGGCATCCCACCAAACGGTCTCGTCAGGAAGAAGGAGAAGAAACCAGAGAGAGAATGCTGGTCGTCGTGAGGGGACTGCTGCCGAAAATGAGCGCGTGGTGCCACAGCTTGACCTAAGGGAACACCTTAATGAAAGACGAAGCCAAGGAGCCCCATCACAGCAGCGAAGAGCTGAGGAAGCAGAGCCTCGTAGAGTTTTGGCCGTCGAGAATCCTGAAGCAAATCCGAACCAAATCGTCCGGGGTCGTCAAATGACACCGCCGTTTAGAAATGAACGAGCACCTAGCCACAGAGAAAGAACTCGTACTCCACCCCGTTATGAACGAGAACTTTCAAGATCCTATAGGCCGTCTCCACCACCCAGCTATAGGGAGCGATCCATCTCACGACGACCTGCTCCCACAGAAAGGCACACTACAAGAAAAGGGGCTATTTACGGCGCTCATTTACGGCGGTGGACACGCGTCCGCCGTATATATCATATATATACGGCGGTTATGTATACCGCCGTATATAAGTAATATATACGGCGGTCTAGACCGCCGTAAATAAGTAAATACGTATATTTGACATGAAGGCGTACGAGATCGAAGTTATATACGGTGGTGTATAAGTAGCCGCCGTATATAGTTAACTATTATCGGCGGTTTTGTACGCGTCCGCCGTAAATAGTTAACTATATACGGCGGTTTGTACGCGTCCGCCGTAAATGTCATTAAATACCGGGAAACCAAATTTCCCTATTCAGTTTCGCGGTATCTCTCCCTCTCTTTCTCTCCTCCATAGCAGCTAGGGCACCGACGATCTCCATAGCTAGGGCACGAACGAAGATCTCTTTCTCTCCTCCAAATCAGCAGGTTGGTATTTACTTTTAATTTTTTGGTTTTTATTGTTCTTGGTCTTGGTCTTACTCGATCTCTCTTTCTCTCCTCTAGCGTATCTCAGTCTCTCTCTCCTCCCGGCCGATTTCTTCAATCAACAACAATCGGTATACATTTCTTTCCCCTTTTCTAATTTACTTTTAATTTACGGATTTTTTTGTTCTTGGTGTTGTGAGTTATTGTTGATGTTCTTTGTTGTTGTTGTTGTTGTCTGTTGTTGTGCCTAGAACATCTTTAATCTAAAGCTTGACTTTCTCGATTGACTATGGTTGATAAATTTCTTTATTTTGTGGGTAGGGGTTGGAGGTTGTTTAGTCGCGAGTCGAGTTTCTATTATGAAGTAGTATTTTTAATTTGAATTGCTTATGTTTATGAACAATCTTAAATTGGTTTTATTTTATTCTCCGCCTTGTAATATGCAACCTGAGTTTGAACTCAATTTTACGTGTTACGAGGTTCTTTTCCGTACTTTATCTTTCTACTAAGTTTGCTTAAAAACGCTTTAAAAATGTTCCGTATCATAATTTATAATAATTGCTTGATTAGAGATTTCACAATGTTTGTTACAGCATAAATGCTGACTATGTAAGCTTTATATTGTATCTTTTTCTTATTCAAAAGGTTGACTTACTTTTTCTTATTCAAAAGGTTGACTTACTCTTTGATATATGTTGGTCTTTTAGCGTGTTTTTCTTTGTGCTTAAGGCGATAATGCTATGTAAATTCAATCAATTATTGTTTTCCCTCAATGCTTGACTTTTCTTATGCGTTTCAAGTTTTATCCTAGTTATTTGCATATATTTTCTTTGCATCTCAAAACTTTCCTACCTCAGATTTCTACTTATATGTTGATACTTCCTTTTCCTAGTGACATGATCATGAATCTTGATACCAATGATTCCTTCTTGCTTTACTAAGATACTAAGTTGCCTCCAACAAATAGACAATACCTAGTCGTGGACTTCTTGTTTGAAGGCAAACCTTGTAAATTCCCTTAACTCTAGTGTGCCCGTAATCTCAATCTATTAGTCCATATATTGGTGTTGCGCACTTCAAAAAATAATGTTGCGCACTTCAACCTAGTTCCTAAAAATAGTTTCAAATCTTTTGTTGCATGTGCATATTCTTTTGCACATCAACCTAGTTCCTTAAATTAGCTTCTCAATTAGGGGGCTTGTGAGAGAGAACGAATGATGTTGTCATAGGGTTATACTATATCATGGGCCCAAGTTCGACTAATAGGCTAGGCTCCAACAATGTATATTATCTATATCGAGCCAAAAGTTGTACATATTTAGACTATGTTTGTTTATGAGTTTATTTTTATTCTAAACTTTGTGTCTCTCGGTCTTATATATAGGTTGTATTTTAACGTTAAAAATATCAAGTCAAGTCATATATGGACAAAAGTTGGATTGATTTGGATAATCGAATTTCAAATGAGTATTTGTGCTGGGTTGACAACTTTCTCGATTTTGCATTCTCAAAAAGTCTGTTGGTGTTAAAGAAATATATTGTCCTTGTAAAAAATGCGCAAATCGTTACCAAGAAGACCGTGCAACCGTGAGATCACATTGTATTGCGGTGGGATTTCAAAAGATTACAAGAATTGGATTAGGCACGGGGAAGAGTACATTTCGGCGCGTAAGAATGATAATAATGATAGGACAATCGAAGATGGCATTGAAATTGAATTGGGCGTGCAAGATTGTATGAGGCGAATGGTACATGAAGGGATGGGTATGCCGGATAGTAACCGGCCCGGGAATTGAAGAAATCGTACAATCGATGCATCCACCGCAAAGTTTCTTAGACTTTTGAGAGATCTTTGATCAAGCCTTGTGGGAAGGGTGTGATAAGTTTACGGTACTCTCATTTATTGTAGAACTTATGCACTGGAAGGCTAATTATCGAGTGACCGATAAGGGATTTACTTCTTTATTAAAAATTTTCATTAGGGCATTGCCTCAGTCAGCGAAAGTGCCAAGTTCCTATCGTGAGGCGTACAAGATGACTGCGGATTTGGGTTTTAGTTATAAAACGTGGGACGCGTGCATTAATCATTGTATGTTGTTTCGAAATGAAACTGAAAAACTTACTAAATGTGAAATTTGTGGAGCCTCTAGATATAAGCAACAAGAAGAAGGGGGTAGCGGTGAAGGTGCGGAAACAAGTGGCAAGAATAAACTTCCCAAGCGGTAGCGATGAAGAAAGTATGGTATTTTCCCTTAAAGCCAAGGTTGCAAAGGTTGTATTGGTCATCTAAGACCGCGACACTCATGAGATGGCATGCCGAGAAAAGAATAGACGATGGTGTGCTGAGGCATCCTGCAGACTCTCGTGCGTGGAAGAAATTCGATGAACGTTATCCATTATTTTCAAGTGAAATTCGAAATGTTAGATTGGGATTAGCATCGACGGATTTAATCCTTTCGTAACAATGACTATATCTCACGGTACTTGGCCGGTTGTGCTTATGCCATACAATCTTCCACCTTGGTTATGCATGAAACAGACCATATTTCTTCTTGTCGGTGCTTACTCAAGGCCCAAAAGGGCCGGGCAACAAGATAGATGTGTATCTCCAACCGTTAATTGATGAGTTGAAGGAATTGTGGGAAGATGGTATATCAACTTATGATGCATCAAGGAACGAGTTGTTTACTTTACGAGCTTCACTATTGTGGACAATAAATGACTTTCCTGCATATGGAATGTTGTCTGGATGGAGCACTAAAGGTGAATATGCTTGCCCTTGTTGCAATGTGAGACCTCAAGCACGATGGTTGAATCATGGTGGCAAGTATTGTTATATTGGTCATCGACGCTTCTTGCCTAGGAGTCATGCTTTTCGTAAGGATAAAGGCTCTTTTGATGGTACTCATGAAGTGAGAGATAAGCCCAAGTTATTGTTTGGAACAAAATTGCTTAAACAAGTTGAAAATATGGAAACAGAGTATAAAATAGAAGATGTTATTAAAAAGAGGAAAAGAGAAGAGGGTGAGAAGCAACAAGCCAAGTTGGAGAAAAGAAAGGTTCCTAAGTTGTGTCACAATTGGAAAAAGAGGAGTATCTTCTTTGAGTTGCCTTATTGGGCAAATAATCATGTTCGTCATAATCTTGATGTTATGCACATTGAAAAAAATGTGTGTGATAATGTGCTACATACTCGTTAGGGTACTCAAGGGGAAATCAAAAGATAATGATAAAGCAAGAAAAGACCTAAAAGTGATGAACATTCGGAAACCATTGCATCTACAAAAGCTTCCATCGGCAAAGATATTATGCCTCAGGCTCGGTTTACAATGAGTAAGAAGCATAAAGACACATTCTTGAAAGTTCTAAAGGGAGTCAAAGTCCCCGATGGCTACTCGTCAAACATATCTCGTTGTGTACATCTAGAGGAAAGAGCTATTTGGGGTCTTAAGAGCCATGATAGTCATATTTTGCTCCAACAACTACTCCCTTTAGCTGTTCGAAAAGTGTTGCCTACTTCGTTGTAAAAGCCATCATTGAGTTGGCAAATTTCTTTAGGCAATTATCCTCAAAGGTGAATACACTGGCGATCTCGAAAAGATACAAGATCGGATGGGTCACACTATGTGCTCTCGAGAAAATATTCCCACCAGCTTTCTTTGATGTTATGGAGCACTTGCCGGTGCATTTAGCCGAGGAGGCCTTGCTAGCGGGCCCAATACAATTTCGTTGGATGTATCCGGTAGAGGTACATCCATATTAAATTTACTTTGAAAAAAGTTAAATTCTTTTTACATCCGCTTTAGCATGAGTAAATGTTTTTGTAGGTTTCTACTTACATTAAAATTATATGTTCGAAATCTAGCCCATCCTGAGGCCTCCATAGCTAAGGCAATTGTGGTGAAGAATGCATGACTTTTTGTACGCAATATTTGGATGACATTGAGACAAAGTCCAATCGTCCTAGAAGAAATGATGATGAAGGTGATGAGTTAGGCCGCTTTGTAGGAAAAGAAGAGGTAATTATCCTTGATTACATCACACGAGTACAAGCGCATAGATATGTGCTTTTCAATACCTGAAGATGTTGAACAATACCTAGAGTAAGTGATTCCTTACATGAGGCTTACATTCCTTATATCTTTTATATTTCAAATTAATACTTAATTCATATTTTCGATCCGCTCGAATGCATCGTGTACATTTGAGGGAGACATTACCTCGTAATCAACGACATCTTATAGAGAAAGAACATAATGATAAGTTTGTTAGCTGGTTTAAGGATTATGTAAGTATGAAACCACCTTCATATAATAGTTTCAATTTATCGTTTTAAATATTTTCTTATTAAATTTTGTTTTTTATAAAAGGTATGCACGAAAAGATGTAGTGCCCGAAAGAATTACGAGTCTTGCATTGGGTCCTCATATGGATGCGAGGCGGTATAAGTCTTACATAATAAATGGTTTTCGATTTCGAGTGAAGGATGTCGATAGACGAAGGAAAACTCAAAATAGTGGAGTCATGTCAATGCAAGTGTGACAAGTTTTGCAAGCCGAAAGGATAATAATCCCATTGTAGGGATGTTAACTTCTACGGGGAGTTGATTGAGATCCTTGAAATTCGTTATAGCAACTCAATAAGATTTGTATTGTTTAAATGTGATTGGGTTGATAACCGGACAGGCAAGATGGAAGATGAGCAAAAATTTACTCTTGTAAACTTCAATCACAAGTTGTATAAGGATAATCGAGTTGGTGATGAACCATTCATATTAGCATCTCAAGCTGAGCAAGTTTGGTATGTTAAAGATCCTATAGAAAGTGATTGGAAAGTTGTGATGAGGATTACGCCAAGAGATAGTTTTGACATATATTCAAATGATGATAAACAAGTTGCAAATTCGATTCCACAATTGGTACCATTTTGCTCACAAAATCTGGATGAAAATGTTGCTAACGAAGAAGCATCGTGGGTGCGAGAGGGAGTTGATGGGGTCGAGATTGAAACTACTAATATCAATGACCTAGATGTTGATATGGCCGATAATGATGATGTTGATATGGCCGATAATGATGATGATTAGTTTGAGTAGTATTTGTTTAGATCTTATTTGCTTACTATTTACTAAGACAATGTTATTACTTAAGTTTCATGTTTCAATCAAACTTCTTATTTTTGTATGGTTGAATATTAATATTGTTACTTCTATATAATATGTATTTGTTTAGGTCTTATTTGCTTACTATTTACTAAGACAATGTTATTACTAAAATTTGTGTCTCTCCGTCTTATGTATAGGTGGTTTTTGTGTTGAAAATATGCCTCCTAAGGAGAGAGAGGGTAGCAACAAGAGGGGTAGACAAAACCCGCCGCCCGTAGTCCCAAATGATCCGTATATGGGATTGACCCAATTGACCGCCGCTCAAAAGAAAAAATGGCGGAATTTGGAGGGTAGGAAATTTCAAGTCACCACTTTCCTTCATTTGCCGGTGTTGAGGGATTTGGGTTTAGAGACGTTAGTAACAGAATTGATGACGCAAGCCGGGTTAGGTAATTTCCTGGGGAAGACTCCATCTACGTATTTGAGATATTCACTTGAGTTCCTTTCAACTTTGGAGGTAGGCCAGGGGTCACAAGAAAATACTATTCGGTTTCATATGAATGATGAAGCCTATCGAGTGGATTATGATGAGTTGAGGCAAATCTTTGGGGTTGATCAGCCGAGAGGAAACTGGGTCGAGTCTGATGGGGGGACTTGTTTTTTCTTTTCGGAGCTCACAGGATTGCCCTGCAAAAAAAATACCTTAGGGCTTCCTCTCTTTCTCACCCGGCTTGGAAATTATTTTACAGAGGTCTATCTATGTCTTGGTTGGCAAACGGAGAGCCCGCTCAATTGAATGTGGCTATGGTAAACCTTTTGCGAACAGGGTTGAGGAGTTTTCAGGTGATTCCTGATTGGGTTGATATTTTTGTTCGGAGATGTGAGGCATTTGCCCTTACCAAAAAGGGAAACATATCAATAGGGGGGATGATCACATTGATTGCTGAAGCTTGTGTGGGTGAACCAAAACCCGAGGCGATGAGATTGATGGGGGGCACGAGTTTTTATTCTGGAGACTGGCTAGTGCAGTAGGACAAGTTTGTGAGGGACCGGAGGGCGACAGACAAATGTGTCTTTATTATTTGAATATGGTACTCCAGTGAGGACGGTCCGTTGCAGGGTAGGGGCCACGTTTCCGAGTGAGTGAACAAGCCGGGCATTGGCGTATGCCGGTGTTGATGATCAAATGGATCCCGTTGATGAGGAGGATGATGAGGAGCTGGAAGAGGAGGATCAGGAGAGACAGGGTGGTCGGGGAGGAGAGGAGAACCGTGAGCCAGCAGGTTCTTTTGATCGCTGGGATACCATGAGGGCATTTTTGGAGGAGCAGGAGCGATCAAGGATCGCTCGGGAGCAGAGCCGACATGCTTTGGCGGATGCTAGATGGGGGGAGGTTCTCGCTCGGGAACAGAGTCGACGGACTTTAGAGGATGCTAGATGGGGGAGGTGCAAGATCGGTTTGAGGGGTTGGAAGATGAAATCTGCCATTTTGGGATCCCGGTATACGCAATGGAGGCTTGGGCGATGCAGCAGAGCCCCGGAGTTACGAGCCGGTTTCAGAGGATTATTTGACTATGATGCATTCGAGAGCCACCGCTCGTGCACAGAGGCGTTCTTCCCGTCGACCTACTATCGTGACAAACCTCCCGCTCTCATCGGTGATGTTATTATTGTGATGTTATTATTAATGTTTCATGTTTCAATCAAACTTGTTATTTTGTATGGTTGAATATTAATATTGTTAATTGTAATATGTATTTGTTTAGATCTTATTTGCTTACTATTACTAAGACAATGTTATTACTTATGTTTCATATTTCAATCAAACTTGTTATTTTGTATGGTTGGATTGAATATTAATATTGTTAATTGTAATATGTATTTGTTCTGCTTCTTTTGATCAAACTCTTATTTCCTACAGGATCTTGTTGCAGCAGCTTACTTTCTACCTCCGTCATCTGCTAGCTTCTCCAGGTACTCCTTTTACTTTGGGATGTCCCCGCCTCGCTTCCCCACCGATTTGGTACCCGCGGGAGCCCCAGCCCCCCCCCGTACTATTTTATACTTTTTCTGTATCAAGCAAGGCTTGCCCTATAGTGTTGTTGTTGTTGTTGTTCCTTGTGGTTGTTGTTCCCCCTGCCCCGCTTCCCCACCGATTTGGTATTTGTTTTTTGTTAAATGTGACATATAACAAATGTGTCCACAACCCGCGGGAGCCCCCCCCCGTAATGTCATGTTTGTTGTTCCCCCCGCCCCGCTTCCCACTCAAATCACATATTTTGGAGGTAATACACCACATATTTTGTAAGCTGAAAAAGGATACTTCCCAACCTAGATTTTCATTCAACATTCTACCATTTTAATCTGTTTTCCCATTATTTTACATTTTACCACCTCTCCTCTCTACGGAAAATTAACCATATACTAGTATTTCCCTTTTAATTCATTCTAATCTGGACTCATGATTAATCTTTGAAAATATCTTTGAAAATATTGTTTGAGACTTTATATTATTGCAGAAAATCTTTGAAAATATCTTTGAAAATATCTTTGAAAATATCTTCCTAAATTTATATTATAGCACTACCGTGGTTAGTAGATACTGTTTGAGACTTTATATGTTTATTGCACATAATTTATATTATTTTTCCAATTGATGATACTAGCTAATTTGCTCTCATCTAAGTGCAAGCATTATCACCTTGTTTATAAACACTAGAGGAGAGAGGTGATTAATTTATACTCCATTAAACAGAAAATCTTTGAAAATATCTTCCTAATTACCTCTTATAAGTTACGTTGCAACTTATAAACCCAAATTATATTTTCTTACACCATGGTTTCCTTTGCATCATTTTCGTACACTTATAAGTTACCTAAACCATATTCACTAGTTACTGCTTTTCATTGAAACCATGGTGTAAGAAAATAATGAGGACGTATATAATCAGACTTTCATAATCACTATTTCAACATCTTCTCTAAACCCAATTTCAACTTGAATGTTTCATCTTTGGAAATTATTTAACAATATCTAAGAAATGTCTTTTATTTGATACTTACACGCATTCTAAGCTTTGTAAGTTAGCACATTACCTTTAAATTGATGTGGTTTGCTTATGTAATGTAGAAATTATATATATATATATATATATATATATAATCTCTTGTTAATCTCTTTGTATCATTCCATCTCCTAATGCAATGAGCTCTTTTTTTTTCTCTATGCTAATTATTGCTACATATGTCAATTTCAACTTCAATGAGCTCTGTTATACTTTATACTTTTAATGAAAACGATACTTGGTATATAGGTGGAAACCATTAACCTTCCTGTATCGCTCCCTAACCCGGGGCTTGGGATAAATTGTGGTCTAACAATCCCACGTACCGGTATCATTTTTCTTTAAAAAAATGAAAAAAAAAGAAAAGTTGTTGTTGCCGCTTTTTTTTGTTGTTGTTGCCGTTTTGTTGTTGTTGTTGCCGCCGTTTTCTTTGTTTGTTGTTGTTGTCTTCTTTGTTTTGTTGTTGTTGCCGCTGCTTTGTTGTTGTTGTTTTGCTTTGTTGTTGTTGCCGCCGCTTTTGTTATTGTTGTTGCCGCCGTTTGTTGTTGTTGTTATTTCTTCTGTTTTGTTGTTGTTCATGTTTTGTCAATGTTCATATTTCTATATCTACCTTGTAGTATTACAATTGTATATTGGAAGCATTGTTATTCTATAAGGCCATTTATAAGACCAATATATGGTCTTATACATGATACATAAGACCTATAATAAATTTATAGGTCTTATACATATATTATAAGATTGTTTTTTTGGGTCCTTTACTTGGTTTATCCAATTCTTGTGCTATAATTGAATTGTCATATGACAGATATGCCTCCAAGGAAAAATTTATTACCTGTCGTGGCTCTAACCCTAAAGGAAGAGGGTTGGCAAAACCAACCGCCAAATGGGGTAAAGAGAGATTGATCATAATATGGAATAATTATGGTTAACCAGTTGGTGGGGAAATGGTACAATTAGCTACTCAGATAGGAATTTTTGCTAAAAATGGGGAACATTTCCCATTAACTAATGAGTGGTCTCAATGAATCACGAGTGCATAAATAACGTATGGAATGACGTTCTGGTAAGTTGTAATCCATATTTCTTACATATATCTCTAGTACGTAGTCAAAAGTCTTATGCTTCTCTAACAATTGATTTTTTTTTCTTTGTTGAATTGTGTATATAGGAAAATACAAATGCTCCTCCGGAGTATTTCCCGGTTATGGCTCTTTCTCTCGCTAAAGCGTGGCGTGACTGGAAATACAATGTGAGACAAGCATATAATAAGTATTATATAGTTATGAATATTACTCAGTTATGACTTTGTTATGAATATTGACTCAGTTATGAATATTATTACTCAGTTGAAACAAGCATTATAAGATGTATCAATCTGACGAAGACGCATTGGCTCACCCACCCCGTGGGTGCGTTGCGGATCAATGGGCTGCACTTGTTGCGATGTGGGGTACGCCCAAGGCTCGGGTATATTTCAAATTAATCTCAATCTATTATCGTGAATGTCTTATATAAGTAGTCAAATTAATACTAATATTATCTTTTTTTTTTCCAGGAAATATCAGAAACAAATAAATTGAATCGAGAAAAACAATCGTGCCTGAATAGGACCGGAAAACGTCCCATCCCAAAGTCATCAAAGAGGTTTGTCATCGTTCAATTTAGTTCTCAGTTGTCAATTCAATTAATGTTTCTTTTTGTATCGTATATAAATATTTTTTTTTTGTCAAATGATTCTATTATAAATTGTAGAGAGGCGACAAGGGATTACCAACTGATCGCGTAAGCGTTTTCATACATACGCGCACGGGCAAAACACCCGCAGATCAAGCCACCACTCAAATGATTGTAAGTTAAAGTTTCAACCTTTTCTGTTTCAGTTTTGTTATTCTATAGAATATTTTTTCATTTCTAACTTCATTTTCATAATATTAATTAAAGTTAAAACATTTATATTGAACATGTTGTTTTTGTTACAGCAAACGCTTAATGATGCAGTTGAGGAGCTGCCAGAGGACTCTCCCGCGGCGCGTGAAGATGTTTTTGTTGGTATGTTTGGCTCTGATGACCATGGGAGAGTTCGATGTATGGGAGGCGGTCTGAACAAAACTAAGGTGTTTGGTAAATCCCAACCTTCTCAGGCGGTGTAGCGGAGGCGGTGGCGGGGGTCAAAGCAGATTTTGAAAGACAACTTGAGGAGGAACGCCGAAAAAATGAGGATGAACGCCTTAAGTTACAACAACAAATTGATGAATTGAAACGTTGGATGGAACGACGTGGAAATGACGGTAATGAATAGGTGTTCGTGGATTTTAGACATTGTATATTTTGGATACATTCAACAACTAACAACTTTTTTGTATAATGGTTATTATGTATGGATACATTCAACATTAATTGTGTTAATATGTAGATTGTAAATATTGATTGCATTTGTGTATTTTTTGTTATATTGTGTGTGTACAGGTTGAATTTGGTTTTTGTGAACGTATTTTTGGGGAAAATGAATTATACAAAGCTGGGGAAAAAAAAAAATAGGATTATTTACGGCGGTGACCAAATCCGCCGTATAAACCTAGGGACGACTCGTGCCCAAAGGGGGGACGAGGGAACCAGTAGGGGGTGTAAATGGGACGACTCGTGCCATGTTGGACGAGTCGTCCCTATTTAGTTATTTACGGCGGATATAGTGACCGCCGTATAAAAGTCCCATGGACGACTCGTTTGGACGAGGGAACCTGGTGGGGGTGCAACTGGGACGACTCGTCACGGAGCGGACGACTCGTCTCTTATTTACGGCGGTTACACATTCCGCCGTATAAAGATCACTCAAATACGCCATTTTATACGTATGTATTCCATTTATATACGGCGGTGGTATATCCGCCGTATATAGTATATACGGCGGTTCCCCCGCCGTATATAGTATATACGGCGATAATTTATACGGGGATCTATTTACGGCGGCTAGTCCGCCGTAAATACTATATACGGCGGGGCGCGTATTATTTACGGCGGATTTTAACCGCCGTAAATAAGCCTGTTTCTTGTAGTGTTAGTCCTAATGTACCCCAAGGATGGTTTGGTATAGTTGATTCACCACTAAAATGTCTAGTGATCACTAACCAAAACCTAGGGAAATGGGGACAAGCATGGATGCAAAAACCCCCTTTAAAATCATATTTTCTCTCTTGAGAAGTTGCTGTCCAGTAGCAATTTTCTCAGACCTCAGTCCATGGTCTAATTTTTTGGACATAGATAAACTTGGAATTTGGTGTTGACTACAAAATACTTTTTGTAGACAACATCCAGATATTTCCATACATATTTTTACTTTATTTTTTGCGTGAGTAAAACCCAATCTTTCAATTTTTCTCTTAGAGGCCAGTTCATTAGCTTCTGGAAATCCAGATTTCACATCTGAGATTTCCAGAAGGTTTTGACCCCTCAAATTACTTCCAAAATGGAAAGTTCCTTTTCAGAAACCCTATTTAGGGTGTTTTAAGCAACTTTCATTCTCGGACTTTCCCCAGATTCTGAGGTTTTGAAGCCTTTAAGTCCATTTCAAAGTCAAGGGTCAACTGCCTTTTTCATTCTGGCAGAATTGCTTTTCAACTCCCAAAAATCTTTTGAGTGCCAAGACTCAACCCAAAAATCATACAAAAAATCTTGGGGATTTTTCAAAGTCTTATAAAGAGTTCCCCATTTTTTTTTTCTCAGTTTCAACTCATTTTGGTCAAAACACACACACACACACACACACACAAAAGGATTTCAAATGTTTGGAAGACTCGTTTTACGAGGCGCGTCGGGTGCACACTAACGTCCTTCCCGACGCGTAACATGACCTCCGAACCTAAATCTATGATCTCGGGCTTTTTTCAAAGTTTTGGCCCTTAAAACAAAAATGGTGTGGCGACTCCGTTTTGATTCACAAAAAAGAATCGGGCATCATCACAATGTGTGAAAGGTCTATGGTGGTCATACCTGGATTACTAAGAAAGAGGAACATCATGGAACAAGAAATTGGAAGGCTCAAAAGAAGGGAAAAATTGTTGGTGATTTTATTAATTTTGTCATGGGTGTTTTACTTTATGTTTGGCTGAACAATTGAAGTTGTAGTGTTATTGTAGTTTGGTTAGGGTTGTATTGGCTTATGATGAACAATTGAAGTTGTAGTGTTATTGTAGTTTGGTTAGGGTTGTATTAGCTTATGATGAAGCTGTAACATGAATTGTTTATGAAATGAATCATTTGGTGAAAAAATACATGTTTGAATCATATAATTCATAAATCTTCTTTGTGACCTCCTTGAGATTCTTCCTGGTCACAAATACAAGTTTGAATCAAATAATGTAAAACATAAATCTTGAAAACCACTTAATCAAGATTAATAACACATCAACCATTCAACAAATTTGTCCAAAAGATGATGTTCCAAATCCAAAATACAAGTCAAGGCCTAATATACTCCACAAGTTAGTTTCAAGTACCTTAAGTCACATGCATCATACTAACATATGTCCAAAAAAGCTTTCAACAAGTCTATTCAAAAGAGAATCAAATCTGCCATATGATTTTGTTGTCCAAAAAAGAATCAAAACAAAAGCAACAGTGTTGTTCACTTCTTCTTTTTCCCTGGTGCATTAGATGTTGCACAAATCTTCTTTGTGACCTCCTTGAGATTCTTCCTGGTCACAAACAACTTGCCACCCACCTCAATATGGCCTTGTGAATTGCTTGATGTCCCAATGTTACTACTCCTTCCATCCTCACCACTAACTAAAATGCTATTAAATCTGGGTTCAGTACCTCTATTCTGGTATAAACTTTGCATAACACCAGGTGGAGGCTGAGACAAGTTAGAATTGGATGAAAGAGATGGTTGATAACACATTGGTGGTGGTTGGGACATGGTAGTAGGAGCTGCAATTTGATGTGGCGTATTTCATACTATCTAATTCCTATATTTTCCGTGCTTATTATGTTCAATCTTGATGTATTTAGATAGGTTTGATGTAATATTGAGAGTATTTTGTATTGTGAGGCTTTATTGAGAGATTATTGTAATCCGAGGGAAATTAGTCATTCTTTTATGTAATCGGGTGTAAGGGTTTCATGAAGCCAAAACAAGTATTCAAGAATCAAATCAAAGTTCAAGATCAAGTCAACTGAAGAAAACTCGAAGCGATTCAATGACAAGAATTGAAGAAGAAAGAAGAAGGAAGACCTGGAAGCAGCAACAGCAAGGGGACGAGTCGTCCAATACACAGCCAAGTCTTCCCCATCTAGGGAACGACTGATTCAGAGTGGATAATTTCAGGGACGAGTCATCCCACCAAGGACGAGTCGTGCTTCTGCGCCGACAGAAACAGAGCGACGGGTTTTGGGATTAATTTTGGTATTTTATTTTAATTTATTTTCCTTTTTAGACTAGGTTTTTAGAGGAAGTATAAATACTCCTCTTATCTTTATTTTAGGGTTATCATATCTTTTATTTAGTTTTTCCTAGAAACAAGATTGAAGCTTTTGATTTCCATGGAGGGCTAAACTCTATACTTTGGATTAAGGTTCTTTGAACCATTCTTTTTATGAATTGAGGTTTGTTTTCTCTTCCCCATTATTTCCCTATTTCATAGTTTTACTTGTATTGCTTGATTATTATTGATTACTAGGGTTTAGAAACTTGATCAATTTCTTAATTCTTGTGATTAATTACTGCTAGAATTCCCTCCTACTGTGTCGGATTAGGGTTTTCATTGTAGCAATTTCATAAACTTGTATGTGTCATTTTGATTTGTGAATTGGGTAAAACTAGATAATTATCTAAGTGAAAGTATATTAGTAATTATTCCCAATCTTAGTTTCTTAAATAGAAATCAATTGCTTAATCGAATTTTGACCGTGTCGGCTTAGTTTGTTTATCAATTAGGGTTTTTAGTTGAGCGTGTCGCCGCTATTAACTATTATCAAGGAAAGAAACAGAGATTGAAATATATCTCATGATTGGGTGAATAGGGGAATAAAGGAAGGGATTTAACCAATGATATTCAGAATTAGAATGGGGATAGAACTATGATCCAAGGTTCTCTTTAAATTATTGTTAACAACTTTATTATTTTCTTGCTTTAGTTTAATTACAATCAAATCAATCAAAACCCCCAAACTGGTCTGTGACTATTACACAACAAATACCGTTCTTCAGTGGATCGACCCTGGACTTGTCCTTGCTACAGTTTTGTAGCCGAGTCTTGGTACTAATTTGTAGGCGTGCGACTTTAGCCTATCAAATTTTGGCGCTTTTGCGGGGGAACGGTGTTATTTGTTTGTGTTCTTATTTAATTTTTGTCTTTTTATTTTAATTGTTTGTTTTACGTTATCCTTGTCCCTTCGTGGTGTGGATCATTGTATGGTCCATACCCGTTCTACTAATAATTTTCTTGAGCTTTGTGAACCAAAAATTGAAAGAATTTTCAGGAACAGGAGGAAAGCTTTGTTAGTGGATAAGATGGCGAGACCAGAAGGTGATGTAATTCCTGAAGTGGAAAATAATGTGAATGGAGGAGGTAGAGGAAATAATAGAGAGGATGTAGTACCCCCATTGACATTAAGGCAGAGAGTAGCTCCCAATTGGGGAGAGCAACCACAAGCAGTCTTATTTCCAAATTTACCTGCTGGGGTTACATTTGAGTTGAAGCCTGGGCTTCTTAATCAATTGCCCCACTTCAATGGTTTTCCGGGGCAAAACCCGAATTAGCACATCTCTCAGTTTGTGCAGATATGTCAGAGCATGAAATCGGCCACCTTACCTCTCGAACAGCTTTTATTGAGAGCGTTTTCTTTCACCCTGAAAGACAATGCTAATACATGGTATTACCACTTGCCGGCCAACAGTATCACGTCTTGGCAGAAGATGAAGGAGGTGTTTCTTGAAGAATTTTTCCCACCTGACCAGATAAATATTATGAAGCGGGATATCAGCAACATGGAGCAGAAGGTAGATGAGACCTTATATGAGTACTATACTCGCTTCCATAATCTCTGCAGGAGTTGCCCTTATTATGGGTATACTTGTAAGTACGCCAATCCAATTCGCGACTTTTCCAGATGCATTTTAATACGATAAAATTGCATTTAGGGGCATTTTGGTAAATTCCCGGTCCATTCCGAGACTTTCGGAAACATTTCATAAGTTTCTCGCGAAGGAAGTACCTTTTTGTACTTTGCTCATGCCAAGGGACCTAAAAGGAATAAATCTGTTTTGGACTTTTCAGGTATTATCCAAGAAGGTTCCAGAATCAGATTTGGCGCCAAAAACGGTTGGTGGCATCTCCTGTCACACGACAACTCGAAGCCTTGGAAAGTGGTTACAGAGTACCGTGCGACATAAGGTGACCATGATCAGCAGCTATAAATAAGACCCTACCCCTCTCAGTTTTGGATCCCAATTTCAGCCTCCTAACGTCACTCTGCACAAATTGCCTCAGAACCTCTCTCTCTCTCCTCCTCCCTCACAAAAACTACCCAATTCCTCTCTAATTCCCTCACCCTTCATACACCTTCAACCCAATTACCCTCCTATTTCCCCAAGCACCTTGAATTCTCCAATTCAGTTCTCAGTTCGTGCAAAGATCTCCATCTCAGAAGCTGAATTGAAGGCTTCTGCACCTAACTTGGTGTAGAAGTTGAGGACTACAAGGGTAACACCTCTCCCTCTCTCTCTCTCTCTCTCTCTCATCTATTTGTCTAGTTGTTCTTCCTTCTTCTCCACTTCATAATCAAGCTCCATCTGCCTCAGATTATCAAGTGGCAACTGCAATCTCTCTGTTTAAATCGTATGTGCTTGAGTCCAATTGCATGCTCATGATGTGATCTACTTAGATTTGCAATTTGGATGTCAAGGGAGTTTGGATCTCCCATATCCACACTCCTTTGGTTGATTCGTATCTAATTCATGCTGTTCTTATTGATTCTGGTATACTTGTTTGATTTGATTGTGCATCTGTTGAATCTGCTTCTCAGTTTGTAAGGTACCTGCAAATGGTAAACCTGTGTCACGCGACACAATGGGACATGAGAATTCCTGTGTCACGCGACATATCGTGACCATCTGCAGGGACCATGTTTCAGTTGTAAGTTGTTTTATCTCGTTAGCTTAGCATTTAGTTGTAGTTAGTTTGTTTAAATGACCAGATCTAGTTTATAATTGTGTTTTGTGTTCATCTAGAGATCTCTATAATCTGTTTGTTGTGAGTCTCTGCAAGGTGACTATTGGTGTCACACGACACATTTGGACATGAGGAGTCCTGTGTCACGCGACATAAGTGGTCCCTTGCAGAGGACTTGTTTTCAGTTGTAATCTGTTCTTATTGCTGTAATGGGATGTGGCCTCCTGAACAATTGGTCTACAAATTGTAATGATCTCTCCTATTCAATAAAATTCATGTTGTTGCACTTGTTCATTATCGTTGTTTGCACATTTTTTTGAATTATTTGGATGTCTAAACTAGAAAGACTCGTCCACGGACGAGGCGTGTTGGGTGAACTCTCGGTTCTTCCCAACACGTAACCTGACCCCCGAACCCATTCTCTTTCAAAAGGTTTTTCAAAGTGCACCTCTAAAAGCATGGCGTGGCGACTCCTTCATTTTTCTATTCTAAACCGGAAAACCACATAAATATTTTTTCGGGCGAGCGCGCATTCAGTGGCGACTCCGCTGGGGATAACTTTTTGGAAAACCTGTTTTTTCAAAACTAAGAGGGTCATGCTTTCGTCCATTTAGACATCCAATGTATTCATATTGTGTGCATCCTTGATAATCTTGTGCGATACGTGCATCTTATGAGATCTTACAACTTGTATGCCTTTTGTGTGTTGCTTGTGGCTTTGTTGTGTTGCTTTATTGGTTTGCTTCATCCCTTGCCAAGGAGAGGCAGGGGCTAATCCCAGTTTTGCAGGAGTTCTGGTTCAGTGACTATCCTAGTCGTGCGACATCTTTGTTCCCTGCTGTCCTGTGTCACGCGACAGGAATAGTCACTGGACAGGTTTCAGTGCTGGTTTGAGGGCAGTCCCTTGAATCAAAAGTTTGCTCAGTTGATTGTTGTTCCCTTTTTGTTCCCTGTGAGATTTGTGTGTGTTTTTCTCTTTCTTCTTTAAAAAATAATAAAAAAATAAATAATTTTTTTTTTGATTTTTCATAAATAAAAGAATATAGTCATCCGCACACTACATCACATAGATTTAGAACCCTCGGGTGCGATTGACGGCATCGCGGACGGTGATAATATTCGCCTACGTTTGAGCGCCTAATTTCAAACTCATCCCCCTAGTGCGGTATAGGTGGCGCCACACTCAAACCTTACCCAAGGTTGGTTTTTGATACAACGTTTTAATTACACCACAATGAATTGTTTTTGAAATTTCCAATAGGTCCTTATACCTTCCCCCAAAACCTCGCACCTTGTGGGCATGTTGCCAATGCAACATGATTTCACGTGAGGACATGTCACTCCCGTGGTGTGTCCTAAATGAGAGATCATGACGCATTGTCACCATGCACCGACGAGAGGTCATGTCGGATGTTTCTTGGAAATTCCCCGAGAATACCCGTTATGCTGCCCAAATTTCTCTAGAAATTGGGGCTACTCGTCCGTCCCACATCGTGTTAGGTCTTGGTTAGGTATCATTACCTATTATTAATTTCAAGTGCAAGGCATTTAGCGTAATTCGAACGTTGCGTCCCTAGGTTCCCCAAGGTGTAGTGTGCTTAAATAAAGGCTTCTCCTTTCCCAACCGTTCCTAGGATTTAAACAACTGATTTATACTTGAAGATAAATAAATTGTTTGCGCGAGTCTGTTCTCCCCTTTTTCTTCTCCCTCTCCCGTATCTCCTCTTCTTTCCCTACCTTATAAACCCGTATCTACCCCTACAGCTACGGCGAGTTAGATTCGATCATCTGTTCCGGGAGCTCCTTTGGTCCGGGTTGTCAAAGAAGTTCAAGCAGTTTCTCAAGCTTTAGTCAGTACAGAACCAGATATGGCCGGGAACGGAGATGTGTTTGCCACTCAGTCTGCTGGAGGTTCGGGTCCGATGAGTCAACCAAGTTTGAACGATATGTCTACAGATGAGCTGAGGATAACTTTGGAAGTCGCTTTGGCCCGGGAACGGGAAGCCCGTCTGTTAGCTCAGAATGCCAAGATACGAGAAGAAGAAGCTCATAACCGCTTTGTTGAGACCATGAGGGCCCGAGGAATAGCAATGATCCATAGAGAAGATGGTTCTTATGAGAAAATTACTGAAGAGGGCAATAACGAGATTGGATCCGCTTCTCCTGCTCAGCCTGCTCCACCCAGTTACAATGCTATGCCTCCTCCCATGAGCTATGCCCCACGTCCCGATCAAATTCCATCTCCGGGAATGATTGTGAATGCCCTAGGAAGGTTTCCTCCCCCTTCCTCTCAAGCATATAATCAAGTTGCTCAGCAAGGTCTTAGCAAGAGCGGTGGTCAACCAGCATACTTCTTCGATCTCACTTCCTCTCCGGCTCCCAATGTCCCGATGCCACAGGTTCAGTACGGGTCTCAGTTCCAAGCAAGTTACTCCCAACCCCAGTTCAGTGTGTACCCCGACATCTATCAGTGTGGTCAGTCTAATCTGCAACAGAATGGTCAGTATCGGCTTTCAGGTAATCAGATTTATCAAGACAGTGTTTCAAAGTATCCGCAGTCTCAACTCCAAGGCAACTTTCCTCAGCCTGCAGTGTGTTCTCCCCTTACCCAGCATCTATATGGTTCCACTCCATATTTAGCTCCATGCATCAGTACGGGATTTTCTACTCTTGGTCAATTCGGAGGTCAGTCAGCGCAGTACAGTTCCCAGAACCCCAGTGTGCAGTTTAATGGCTATGACATGTACGGGAACAGGATTCCCAGCTCTGTTAGCTTGTTGGATAGTAATATTGGTATCCCCAGTACCTTTGGTCTCCCATCGGCTGCTCTGCCCATTAGATCTACTTCGGAGTTCCTAGTGTCGTCTTCAACAGTGGCTCCCGCTATCCCTCAGATTCCAGGTTTAACTTCGGAAGTAACAGTCTTATTGAAGCAGAAGCAACAGCAAATCGACAAATTGACTGTAGGTTCTAGTGGTCTCAAGGTGGTGGACCCAGCCCAGGTAACGCCTTTGCCTCATAAATTCAAGATGCCGAAAATGGACTTCGATGGTACTGCTTGTCCGAAAACTCATGTGGATACTTATGTTATGACAATGGGAGCGATGGGCTGCACGCCCGAGTTTATGGCATCCCACTTTCATCTAACTTTGAAAGGACCAGCGCTCACATGGTTTTTGGCCCTGAAACAAGAATGCCGCTCCACCTGGAGCCAGATTACGGAGACCTTTTTGGAGAAATACAAAGGCAATCTGGAGTGGCGTACCACCCGGGATGATTTAGTGGGGACCATCCAGAAGGCTGATGAGTCAATTACAGAATTCTATAAGCGGTGGGATGCCAAGCTTAATGAGCTATCAGAGCCAATTCCCCTTCAGGACCAAAAAGACATCTTCTTGTCGTGCGTGAAGCCAGTACTCAGGGAAGCCATCGGAAAAGGTTGGTACCCAGATTTGCGAGAAATGGTTGGAATGGGAGCTAGAAGCGAGAACAGACTATTTAACCAAACCCCGAATGCAAATGTCGGCAGTAATAGCAGGAGTGGAGGATACCAATATCGAGCACCCAACCCTATTTCTGCCATAGCACCGAAAGGAAGAGAAGTAGTTAAAGACAACATTGTCAATAACCTTGAAGGAGGAGGTAATAATGGTCCTAATGGTGGGAATTCCAGCCAAAATAACAGCGAAAGTTTGATGATTTGGGTATGACTACAGAGGAGGTTTACAATGGATTGCTCAGGACCGGTATGATAAAGCCACTGGAGAATTACAGGCCTGCTAGTCCCAATCCCAATCTTGACACAAGCAAATATTGTCGGTTCCATCAGTTCCCGGGGCATACCACCAATACTTGCTTCACCCTCAAGAGGATTATTCAAGGGCTTGTAGATGAATAGAAGATTGAAAAGTCCCCCCGTCTGAATGTCGTCAGCAACCCTCTACCTAGCAACACCGTGAATCTCATGGATTTTGGCCAAGACTATTTTGTTAATGTAATGGAGTTTGGGGAATCCGTAGATGGAAATGTTAGTGATGATTGTAATAAGATTATGACTGATGTAATCCCTTGTTCGGGTGAAATGAAAGATAATTTCTGCTATGTCTTGTATCTTGATGATCTATATGATTTGAATAATACTGCTGATTATGACGATTATAAAGAGCATTTGGTTGTCAACACTATATCCTCCATGGTTCCTAGGGATTCCTCAATCTCTTTGGAGGAACTCAGGATAGCGACTAATCTAGAGGCGCCATTGTCCATAAATGAGATAAGACAGGCGGCGTGGCCATACAGCACTCATCCTGTTCCGATTACGTTAGCATAACTCAAAGAGGCCAGCAAGAATTTTGTGGTTGAAGATCATCAAGAGGTTAATTTGTTGACTCGATCTGAAAGAATGTTGAGAATGGATAGTGCTGATCCATCAAGAAAAGGTAAGGGAGTTGCAGTTTCGAATCCCCAGACCTCTCAGGATCCCTACAAATCAGCAAGAAGTGAGGAAAGCCGTGAAGATCCGATTTTGACACAGCTTAAGAGAACCCAATCCGATATCTCTTTATGGTCTCTGCTCACATCTTCCTACCCTCATAAGCTAAAGCTGGAAGAGGCCCTGTCCAAAACCAAAGTATCTGTCAATGCCACTCCCGACGAAGCCTGTCAGCTGATCGGGACGGCCCAGTATGGAAATATCATTACTTTTACAGACCTTGATCTGCCCGCTTATGGTTCGAAGCATAATGAGCCTCTACACAACACTGTGCCACTGGAAGGTCGTCAAATCCCCCATGTGTTGGTGGACAATGGGTCGGCTATGAATGTACTTCCTGCCAAAATGATGAGTATGCTAGATATTGATGCACAGAGCCTTAAACCATCCAGCCAAACCATAAAAGCCTACGATTCAACATCCAGAGCAGTGTTGGGGATAGTCTCTCTATGTTTGTTGTTTGGGAGCAAGGAGATGATGGTAGAATTCCAAGTTATCGACATTCCGGTCACATTCTCAACACTATTGGGTAGACCATGGATTCATGAAATCGGAGCAGTAGCATCCACCCTCCACCAATGCTTGAAATTTGTGCAAGATGGAGTTCTGATGACTATTTATGGGGATACCGTCACTTTTGGGGAGACCAGTACCAATACCATGCCAGTGATGGAAATCAAATTTGACCAGGAGAACTTGATGCTCAGTGGTTTCACGATTGAGAAGCCTAAAGGGCAGGTCTGCACCATAGATTTGATGACATCTTCAGATAAGATTCCCCCTGTGCTGAAAATGATGAGAGGTATGAGCTATATCCCTGGTCTGGGGCTAGGGAAGTGTCTACAGGGACCATGTAAGCTTGTGATGCCAGAAGCCAAGAGAAATAGGCGAGGCCTGGGGTATGTCATGACAAGAGAAGACAAAGCGTACGATAAGAATGAAGCTTTTAAAGAAAAGATGACCTCAGCTGCTGGTAAGAGGTACAAGAGGCCTGAGATGCGCCCGTACAGCTGGTCTTTGAACAAGCACTTTGTCAGAGAGGATGGGGAAATGTTTGTTTGCCCAGAGCTGAAGATGAGCCAAATGGAAGAAAGGATGAGAACAATTCGGAGGTTTGCCAGCAGTCAAAACCCGGTGCAGGAAATGCTTGTGAGTATGCCTAGAAGGCCAGGCGTCACCGCTACATTCGAGAATAGTTACCATTTCTGGGGACCTGATTATGTAAACCAGTTCGAGAAGCTTGCTCTGGACAAACCCACAATATACAAGATCCACGGTACTGATAGGTTGGCTTTTATATATGGTAATTCCTCGATTTTCTTAGACATTTTATAGCAATATGATTATATTTTGTATTTATTTTAGTAATATTGCTATATTATGTATCAATGAGGAACAATGTAATAGGGAGATTATTGTTGGTATTTTTATGTAAGTTGATGATCTTGGTATTGTTGGAGCACTGTTATTGCCAAGAGGTTATTTGGAAAGTCCATCTTCAGTCAAAGTTAGTGCAACAAAGAAGGGACTTCAAGGGTTCAAGGGGCAAGAGGCAAGTTCCTGGAAAGAAGGGCTCTCAAGCTGGGACACGACTCGTGGCTGTATGCACGAGTCGTGCAATTGATCTGTATAGGATGCCTGGATTATCACGAGGTGTGGCACGAATGACTTGGAAGCTGTGCACGAGTAGTGAAGACCTGCACGACTCGTGGTGACCTGCACGAGTCGTGAACCCCTGCACGAGTCGTGCTCCTCGCGTGTTCTGACGTCAGCTCAACAGTGGTTGTACGCGTAATTGGAAGATCTTTATTATTATTTTCTATTTTCTCTTTCCTTTTATTATTACTTTTCTCTTTTCCCTTTCCTTAGGTAATTAGGTTTTATGGTTAAGTATAAATACTAGTTTTAACAATAGATTAGGGGTTGGACGTTTTTATTTCGATTAGTATTATTTTCTTAGAGCATTCAGCAGTTTTTCATGGAAGCTTAAAACCTTTGCTTCAGATTTGGATCTCGAACCGTTTGTTAATTCGATTGAGGTATTAATTTCTTTGTTTCTAAATTCCTATTCATAGTTTTACTTATTGTTAATTGATAAATCTTTTCTAGGGTTTTGAGATTTGATCACTTTCTTTTCTCTTGTAATTGATTTAATGCTAGTTTAATCTTAAGTCTGTGTCAGATTAGGATTTTGCACAAGTAGCATCTTTGAGATTTATGCACGTGTCGTGGTAAATTAAAAAGGGATAAAACTAGGTTTTGATCTATTTGCAAAAGAATAGTGAAATTCTTGATCTTAATTTCTTAGAGCTTTATCAATCAATATTGTGAATCTAGACTGTGTCAGTTAGGTTTAGGTATTGATTAGGGGAATAGGTGAGTGTGTCACTGCTTATAACCATTACAAAGAAAGAAATAGGAATTGAAATATATTCCGGATCAAGTGAATAGGGAGGAAGAAAAAGAAATTGTGCCGATGATATTGAATTGATAAACGGGGACGGAAACAAATCTGAAGTGCTTGCCTTTAATTGTTTTTTTTACAACTTAGTTTTCTTAATTTCTGTTTTAGGAATTTAAATTACAATCAAACAAATCTCCCAATCTTGTCAAGTGACAATTGTGCAATCAAATAACCGTTCTTCAGTGGATCGACCCTGGACTTGTCCTAGCTGCAGTTTTGTAGCCGAGTCTTGTCTTGGTAATTTAATTTGTAGGCGTGCGACTTTAGACCTATCAAATTTTGGCGCCGTTGCCGGGGAGCGGTTTTATTTGTTTGCACTCTTATTCTTTTCTTAATCTATTTCTTTTTCTTTTTCGTTTTCTTGTTTCCTGTTAATTGCATATTATTATTATTGTTGTCTTGTGGTGTGGAACCTTTTATGGTCCATACCCGTTCTGCTAATCAATCTGTTAGTCCTTTTATTCCAGAAATTGAAAGATATTTCAGGTGCAGGAGAAATTTACAGCGGGACGAGATGAATAATAATAACGGTGGGAACGATGATGGTCCGGTGGTTGTGAACAATGGGGGTAACGGAAGAGGCAATAACAATCCCCCACCTCGGACATTGAGGCAAAGGATTGCTCCTAACTGGAATGAGCAACCGCAAGCAGTGCTATTTCCGGATTTGCCGGCTGGGGTCACTTTTGAGTTGAAGCCGGGGTTGTTGAACCAGTTGCCCCATTTCCATGGTATACCAGGGGAGAACCCGAATCAACATATTTCCCGGTTGTGCGGATTTGCAAGAGCATGAAGCCGGCTACATTGCCTCTTGAGCGATTATTGTTGAGGCGTTTTCCTTTACTCTTAAGGATAACGCGAATGCATGGTACTACCACTTGCCACCGAATAGCATTACAACTTGGCGATTGAAGGAGGTGTTCCTTGATGAGTTCTTCCCTCCCGATCGATTAATGTCATGAAGCGGGATATCAGCAACATGGAGCAGCGGTCCGATGAATCACTATATGACTATCAAAACCGGTTCTACAAGCTCTGCAGAAGTTGTCCGTATCATGGTTTTGATGATGAGCAGCTTATTGTATACTTCTATGGAGGATTGAGTGCGGGACAAACGGTGGATAGATTACGCTTGTGGAGGTAGCATTTTGAACAAAACTACCGGGGATGCAGAGCGGTTGATAGAGGAATTAGCCAAGAGCACAAGGACTCATGGGAGGAGGTCTAGCGTTAGACAAGTCGGTCTTTGCAGATCGAGTGATGCAACGAGTGAGTTGAAGACCGAGTTGGAAGATGTTAAAAGTCTGTTGAAGACTTTGGTTTTGGGTCAACAACCTCGGGCATGTGGTATATGTAATGATGTGACCCACCCAACTGATTCTTGTCCTACTCTTCGGGCCGAGGAGGTGGTAGATGTCAATGCTATAGGGTTCAATCGGCGGGGTCGAGGCCACCGCGGTTCAATTACAATCTTTGCGAATAATGTTCATCCGAACCTTAGATATGGTCCACCACGGGGGCAACAAGGTTTCGGACGCCGTTCAACAATCGGCGAGGATTTCGGCGAGGTCGCGGTATCGGGGCAACCGGTTTAATCAGTACCACACTGTTGGACAGCGGCAGCCGCGGCAGCCTACGAAGATATGTTCCGTACGGTGGCTCAGAGTATGACCACCTTATCCAACGGTTTTCAGCATATCGACGAGAGGACCGATACGAGTATCAGCGGTCTTGAGAGACAGATGGGGCGTGCGGTGGGCAGGTTGGAGGCTCAGAATTCGGGGAAGTTACCATCTAGAACGGAACCGAATCCGAAGTCTAATGTTAGTGCAATGACTTTGCGCAGTGGGAAGAAGCTAGAGGAAGTGGTTGTCGAAGAGGAGCCCGAGTTAGTGGTTGAGCGAGTTACACCGGAGACGAAGACTCCTGAACAGGAGAAGAGTACTGCACCAGTATTTCCTGTATATGAGCCAGTTCCTCCGTTTCCGTATGCACTAAGGGAGGACAGAAAGCCGGAGCCTGATAAGGCTATCTTTGACACATTCAAAAGGCTTGAGGTAAACATTCCATTTCTTGATCTCCTGCAGTCGGTTCCAAGGTATGCTAAGTTCTTGAAAGAGTTATGCACGATGAAGAGGAATCAGAAGGAGCGGAGTCAGAAAAAGGTAAAAATCAGTGAGCATGTGTCTGCAGTCTATCAGAAGAGGATGCCGAAAAAGTGTAGTGATCCGGGTATGTTCGTGATTCCGGTGTCTCTTGGGGATAATTCGGAGCATATGGCTATGCTTGACTTGGGGGCTTCAATCAACGTCATGCCCTATGCGTTGTTTGAGAACCTAAAGTTGGGACCTTTACAGGACACTCGGGTGATTATACAGCTTGCCGACAGATCAAATGCGTACCCTAAGGGGTTGATTGAGGATGTTCTAGTTCGGGTTGGGAAGCTCATTTTTCCTGCGGATTTTTATGTCTTGGAGATGGATACGGACCCTAAGGCTCCCATTCTGTTAGGGAGGCCTTTCATGTCGACTGCTCGTACCAAGTTGGATGTCACGAATGGGTCATTGACTATGGAGTTTGATGGGCAACAAATGGAGTTCAATATCTTTGATGCCATGAAGTACCCTAAGGATGTGCACTCGGTGAACTTCATTGATGTAATGGAGCCCATAGCTCAAGAGGTATTTGATGTGTGCGGAGGAGATGATGACATGAAGTCTGTGTTAGAGAATGCTTTGGAGTATGCCGGGTTAGAGTTTGACATTTCTGATGAGATGAAGGAGGCGGTTATGAGCCTTTCTGAGGATGCTATGTATGTCTCACCATCGGGGTATGGTCATATACAGTTGGAGGTGCCACCGGAGAAGCCATTGCCATCTGTTGAGAAGGCACCTGTTCTTGAATTAAAGCCCCTTCCCGAGAATTTGAAATATGCTTTCTTGGGTGAAGGGAAGACACTTCCTGTGGTGATCTCTAGTGTTCTGACGGAGGAGCAAGAGAAGAAATTAGTTGATGTGATCCGGGAGCGGAAAGAAGCGATTGGGTGGACTATTGCCGACATCAAGGGCATAAGTCCTTCTTTATGTACTCACCGGATTTTGCTAGAGGAGGGTGCTAAGCCGGTAAGGCAACCGCAGAGGAGGTTGAACCCACCTATGATGGAGGTGGTGAAGAAGGAAGTATTGAAGTTGCTGCAGATGGGGATCATATATGCCATATCAGATAGCGAGTGGGTGAGTCCTACTCAATGTGTAGCCAAGCGGGGTGGAATCACTGTCGTCATCAACCACAAGGGCGAGTTGGTGCCAACCCGGGAGCAAACGGGATGGCGTGTTTGCATTGATCTTCGTCGGCTGAATGAGGTAACTAGGAAAGATCACTTCCCCCTCCCATTTATTGATCAGATGTTGGAAAGGCTTGCCGGAAGGGCATACTATTGTTTTCTTGATGGTTATTCCGGGTATTTTCAAATACCAATTGCACCGGAAGACCAAGAGAAAACCACTTTCACTTGCCCCTTCGGCACATTTGCCTATCGGAGGATGCCCTTTGGTTTATGCAATGCACCCGCGACTTTTCAAAGGTGTATGATGAGCATCTTTTCCGATTTTGTAGAGAATTTTATGGAGGTTTTCATGGATGACTTCACCGTCCATGGAGACTCGTTCGACCAATGTCTTGCTCACCTTGCTTTAGTTCTTGACCGATGTGTTGAAACAAATTTGGTTTTAAATTTTGAAAAATGTCACTTCATGGTCGAGCAAGGCATTGTGTTAGGACATGTGGTTTCGAAAAAGGGTATTGAAGTGGATAAAGCAAAAATTGACATTATTTCCACACTTCCTTACCCTACAAATGTGCGTGAAGTGCGATCGTTCCTTGGTCATGCGGGGTTCTATCGTCGCTTCATAAAAGATTTTTCGAAAATTGCATCACCTCTATGCACCTTGCTGCAAAAAGAGGTAGACTTTAAATTTGATGATAATTGCAAGAAAGCGTTTGATGAGTTGAAGGGTAGGTTGACATCTACTCCTATTATTCAAGCCCCCAATTGGTCTCTCCCGTTTGAGATCATGTGTGATGCGAGTGATTATGCTGTGGGGGCAGTTTTGGGTCAAAAAGTGGATCGTGCCTCTCATGTGATTTACTATGCATCTATGACTTTGAATGAGGCACAAAAGAATTATTCCACTACAGAAAAAGAGATGTTAGCGGTGGTCTTTGCATTAGAGAAGTTTAGGTCCTATTTGCTTGGGACCAAAATCATTGTGTACACCGATCATGCTGCCCTTAGGTATTTGATGTCTAAGAAAGAGGCGAAACCGAGACTCATTCGGTGGATCCTTCTGTTGAGTGAATTTGACATAGAAATCAAGGATAAGAAAGGAGCCGAAAACGTTGTGGCCGATCACTTGAGTCGTTTGGTGAGAGAGGATGACAAGCCTTATAAGCAAACCCCTATTAGGGGCGAGTTTCCTGATGAGGCTTTGTGGGCGATTAAAGAGGTAATTCCTTGGTATGCAGATCTAGTAAACTTTTTGGTCTCTAATAAATTCCCCCAAGGATTTTCTAAATCCAAAAGAGACAAAATCCGCAGTGAGGCTAAGTATTATGTGTGGGACGAACCAAATTTGTGGAAGCATTGCGCTGACCAAGTTATTCGTAGGTGTGTCCCGGAAAACGAGGTGGCCTCTATCCTAAAGTTCTGTCATGAGTATGCATGCGGTGGTCACTTTGGTGCCAAAAACACCGCCAGGAAAGTGTTAGACAGTGGCTTCTTTTGGCCAAAATTGTTTATGGATGCCACTGCGTTTTGTAAGTCTTGTGACCGGTGTCAACGTGTTGGAAATATAGGACGCCGCAGTGAGATGCCACAAAACATCGTAATTAATTGCGAAGTTTTTGATGTGTGGGGAATCGACTTTATGGGTCCGTTCCCTATTTCTTTTGGTTTTGTGTACATCTTGCTTGCAGTGGACTACGTCTCCAAGTGGGTCGAAGCGATCCCTACACGCACCGATGATTCTAAAGTGGTAGTGAGTTTCCTCAAGAGTAATGTTGTGTCAAGATTTGGGATGCCTAGGGCCTTGATTAGTGATAGGGGGACTCATTTTTGCAATAGGATGGTGGAGGCCTTGGTTAAAAAGTATAATATCACTCATAAGGTCTCTACCGCCTATCACCCCCAAACGAATGGCCAGGCCGAGGTGTCCAATAGGGAAATTAAATCGATCCTCGAAAAGACCGTAAATCCGAATAGGAAAGATTGGAGTCCCCATATCGATTAGTGTTTGGGAAGCCATGTCACTTGCCCGTAGAATTGGAGCACAAAGCCTTTTGGGCAATTAAAAAGTTCAACATGAACCTAGATGGGTCCGGTGAGGAGAGAAAATTACAATTAAATGAACTTGATGAAATCCGGAGAGAGGCCTATGAAAATAATTTGTCCTATAAGGAACGAGCAAAAGCGTGGCACGATAAAATGATTTTAAGGAGGGACTTCAAGGTTGGTCAAAAAGTCCTCCTATTTGACTCCCGCTTGCGCTTGTTTCCCGGTAAATTGAGGTCCCGGTGGACCGGTCCCTATTTGGTGAGGGAGGTATTCCCACATGGTGCGGTGGTGATCTCTAGTCTCTCCGGAGACCAAGAGTTTAAGGTAAATGGGCAAAGGTTGAAGCCTTATTTTGATGGAAGTGATATTACTGTTGAGGAGGTGGAGATGGTGGATCTTTACGATCCTAAGTATGATTGAGCCATATGCTATGCCGGGGGCATTAAACCCGGCATTTGGTATAGCTAAAGACGGTAAAGAAGGGCGGCTCACCGGGAGGCAACCCGGGGACTTTATTGTTTATCTCTTTGTTATTTTTGTTCATATTTTTATTTTGTTTAGAATTGGTGCTACTAAAGGTTTTGTGTTGTGGTGGTGTGCAGAAAAGCAGTGGAGGGGAGCAAAGATAATGTGCCCAGGCTAAAAAAAAAAAAAAAAAAAGAAGTTGAAAAAAGGCCTGGGCACGACTCGTGGATACATGCACGACTCGTTGCAAGAACCTGCACGGGTGATCAATTTTGCAGGCCTCGTATCACGACTGAAAGGTGGGGAACGACTCGGGCTTAAAAGCACGAGTCGTGCTTTGATTTTCTTAAAAAAAAAAAAAAGAGAAAATAATTAAAGGGGGGCGTTGACTGGGTTCCCCATTACTCCTTCTTCCCCATTACTCCTTCTTTCCCTATTTTCCTTCCCCCATTAACGCCCCCACCACACCAAAACTGCCGCCCCATTCTTCTTCTTCTTCCCGTTCTTTGCGTATATCCCCCTTCTTCTTCCTCTTCTTCTCTTTCCTCCCCTCCATAAACCGCCACCCATTCCCCGTCTCTCTCACAAATTCGGCCGCCCCCCCCCCACCATTAAACCCCTCTCTCTCTCTAACCTTATACCCACCAAATTAAAGCCATTAAACCCCGAATTAAACCTCTCCACCACCTTCCCCACAAAATCCGACCCATTACACACCACATTCAACTTTTGATTTCTTATTTGGTACAAGCAATTTCGAAACCCTATAATGTTCGAATTTGGGTTGAGTTTTGAAAAACCTTGAGGAAGCTTTGATTTGGAGCAACAAGGTGGAGCTAGGGGATTGTGGAAAGCTTTGTAAGGTAATTTTCGAAATTAATTACTTGTTGAGCATTAAATTTCATGGGGAGTTGTGGTGGTTTCGGTTGGGATTGATAGGAGATTATTGTCTGTGTTGGTGATGTTCGATTGCTTCTAGTGTTTTATATTGGTGCTGTTGGCTGTGACTGTATTGTGTGGTTGATTTTTTTGTTCCCTGTGACTGTATTGTGTGGTATTGGTTTGCTGGCTGTGCATTGTGGGAGTGTTTGCATTGTGAGTATTGTCTTGACTTGATTAAGCATGGTGAGAACAAAAGGAAAAGGCGTTGACCCTAATCCTCCATCCAAGAAACAAAAGCGGTCTGTTTTCTTGCCGGAAGAGCAACCCGATGATTTTATGGGATTAAGGACCTTGAATGAAACACAGAAAAACAAATGGAGGAACTTGTGTAAAAGGGGACGGGAGATTCAAATTACAAAATTTTTGAGCATCCCGACATTGCAGAAGCTTGGGGTTAATGAACTGGTGATAGAATTATTGTTGAATGCGGGCTTGGGAGGATTTTTAGGAAAAAGCGCCGCAACCTATAAGCGGTATACTCTAGAGTTTTTATCTACTATGGAGAGATACGTGGATGATGAGAATGAGCAGTGTGTGAGTTTTAATTTGAATGATGTTCGCAGAGTAATTAAATATGACGTCGTAAGGGAGTTGTTTGGCGTGGAGATGAGTCCTGAGGATGAACCAAAGAAGGATAAGTCGGTGGAGTTTTTCTACTTTGAGTTGAGTGGAAAGTATATGCAGAGACCCTATGTGAGGGCAAAGGAGTTCTATCATCCGGCGTGGAGATTCTTGTACAAGGCCTTATCTATGACCTTCTTTGGCAATGGGGAGCCGGCCCAAACAAATGCCACTTCTATTGCCTTCATGCAGTGTCTTTGTGTACATTGACAAAATCCCGGATTGGGTTGATTACTTCTTCGGGAGATGTGAGAGTTATTCGGGCGGGCGGCGGGAATATCCACGTGGGAGGGCTGATTACGTTGTTGGTCCTACATTTTGTGAAGAAGCCGTTGGATTCAGCAGGCTTGATTGGTGGTCCGAAATTTTATGACCACGAGTATTTGTTGAGGTATGACAGTGCTTTTTCTAGGGTGGATGGGTCAGTTGATGCGTTGTGGTTGACATATGGTAATGGTTTGAGAATGCGATGTGATAGTAATGCAGTTTACCCAAGTGGGAATCAGCCTAGGGATTGGCGTATGCCCGGGGTGGTTGATATCTCCAAGAGACAGCTTGCTATTGATAGGGGTGAGACACCCGAGAGTGAGGATGATGCGGAGGAGGAGCCGCATGTGGAGAGGCAGGAGCCCAGGAGACAGGAGACTAGTGGTTCGAGCCTGCAGGGATCATTTGGTCAGTGGCAGGAGATGCGAGCATATTTAGATGAGCAGAACTGGGCACATACGGCCCGATACGAGCGGATAGAGGAACATATGAGAGGGGCAGACTTGCAGAGAGAGGAGTTAGCCGACGACCGGAGTCGGTTGAGGATGAGATCTCGAGGATGAGTAGGAGGCGGCGACGGTTGGAGGCATATGTGCGGCGGCCGAGCCGAGGTTTATGAGCCGGTCCCCGCTGATTACACCGAGATGATGGATGGCAGAGCAGCACGGAGAGGACAGAGACGCACTGAGAGAGGAGTTCGATTTGGCGAATCCTCTCGATCTTTTTGGAGTTGCTGGCGTTGATGGTATTCTCCTTTCTCCCTCACGTTTTATTTTCTTTGTTATGATGTTTTTGTCACACTGAGGGCATTGTGAAAATGAAGCGTGGGGGAGGGGATTGATCTATGTTGTACGGTAAAAAAAAAAAAAAAAAAAAAAAAAAAAAAAAGAAAAAAAAAAGAAAAAAAGAAAAATAATAATATATAAAAAAAAAAAAGAGGGGCTAAGTGAAAACCCGAAAGGGCACTTAGGCAAAAGGAGAGGATTTATTTTTATCTTGTGAACTTACCGGCGAGGAGATATAAGGGTGGTTTGGAGTGAAGGGTAGGTTTGACTATTCTTGGAGTAGGAGGTTTGATTTAGAGGCGGTAGGTTAGAAAATCCTCGTGTTTCTTTTGGTGATATAAGGGGGGTTGGCGTATTTTGCGAGGTGAGTCTTTGTTGGGACATTGACTTGGGTTGAGGTAGTAGTAGAGTGAGGATAGCGTGGGGGAAGGGTAGGACATTATTTTCCCCCTAGCTTTTTGATTGTGTGGGCCTTAGTTTGGATGACCCGTTTTTGCATAAATGGAGCGGGGATCAAACTAAGGCCATTGATATCAGTATTATAGTTGGAGTGATAAGGAACGGATTCATTTTCCAAGTTGTTTGGTTGACATCACTGATTGGGAGTTTAGAGGAGTTAGGGAAATCATTTTCCCCCTCGCGCATCTAATTTAGACCTGGAGTTAGCGAGGATTTAGATATTTACTCAGGGACGAGTAAAAGGTCTAAGCGTGGGGGAATTTGATAGGTTGGCTTTTATATATGGTAATTCCTCGATTTTCTTAGAAATTTTATAGCAATATGATTATATTTTGTATTTATTTTAGTAATATTGCTATATTATGTATCAATGAGGAACAATGCAATAGGGAGATTATTGTTAGTATTTTTTTTTGTAAGTTGATGATCTTGGTATTGTTGGAGCACTTTTATTGCCAAGAGGTTATTTGGAAAGTCCATCTTCAGTCAAAGTTAGTGCAACAAAGAAGGGACTTCAAGGGTTCAAGGGGCAAGAGGCAAGTTCCTGGAAAGAAGGGCTCTCAAGCTGGGACACGACTCGTGGCTGTATGCACGAGTCATGCAATTGATCTGTATAGGATGCCTGGATTATCACGAGGCGTGGCACGAATGATTTGGAAGAGGTGCACAAGTAGTGAAGACCTGCACGACTCGTGGTGACCTGCACGAGTCGTGAAACCCTGCACGAGTCGTGCTCCTCGCGTGTTCTGACGTCAGCTCAACAGTGGTTGTACGCGTAATTGGAAGATCTTTATTATTATTTTCTATTTTCTCTTTCCTTTTATTATTACTTTTCTCTTTTCCCTTTCCTTAGGTAATTAGGTTTTATGGTTAAGTATAAATACTAGTTTTAACAATAGATTAGGGGTTGGACGTTTTTATTTCGATTAGTATTATTTTCTTAGAGCATTCAGCAGTTTTTCATGGAAGCTTAAAACCTTTGCTTCAGATTTGGATCTCGAACCGTTTGTTAATTCGATTGAGGTATTAATTTCTTTGTTTCTAAATTCCTATTCATAGTTTTACTTATTGTTAATTGATAAATCTTTTCTAGGGTTTTGAGATTTGATCACTTTCTTTTCCCTTGTAATTGATTTAATGCTAGTTTAATCTTAAGTCTGTGTCAGATTAGGATTTTGCACAAGTAGCATCTTTGAGATTTATGCACGTGTCGTGGTAAATTAAAAAGGGGTAAAACTAGGTTTTGATCTATTTGCAAAAGAATAGTGAAATTCTTGATCTTAATTTCTTAGAGCTTTATCAATCAATATTGTGAATCTAGACTGTGTCAGTTAGGTTTAGGTATTGATTAGGGGAATAGGTGAGTGTGTCACTGCTTATAACCATTACTAAGAAAGAAATAGGAATTGAAATATATTCCGGATCAAGTGAATAGGGAGGAAGAAAAAGAAATTGTGCCGATGATATTGAATTGATAAACGGGGACGGAAACAAATCTGAAGTGCTTGCCTTTAATTGTTTTTACAACTTAGTTTTCTTAATTTCTGTTTTAGGAATTTAAATTACAATCAAACAAATCCCCCAATCTTTTCAAGTGACAATTGTGCAATCAAATAACCGTTCTTCAGTGGATCGACCCTGGACTTGTCCTAGCTGCAGTTTTTGTAGCCGAGTCTTGTCTTGGTAATTTAATTTGTAGGCGTGCGACTTTAGACCTATCAGGTACTGATCCCGTGGACATTGATGGTGATTTGGCAGATCTGTTTAAGGATCAGGGGCTGTCAGAGCCTGAGGATGACGTGCATTTGACAGAAGTACCTACAGAAGGGGTGGTTGTTGCTAAAGAGCCGAGTGATTTGATTGACTTTTCCTCTGATAGCGAGGTGGTGGCTATGTTAGAATTTGAGAAAGAGCCAGTTGCAGATCTGAATAGTTTGAAGACCGTCGCAGAGAGGCCGCTGTAGAAATGGACTTCATTTCAAGGACCGGTTGCTGATAGGGAGACTATGATCAAAAAGCTAGGGCTCAAGCCTCGTCCTTGTCCCTCCGAGTCTAAATTTGTCCCCCATATCCTGAGTCAGTCCCCAAAGTCCCTTGTGATTGAATTCGAGTCCTCCGATCGGTCTGACGTCCTCACGACGAAAGACCGTCGTCGTGTTGTAGACACTATTTTTCCCTTCGCTTTGAATAAAATGGTCGATCTTTCTGAGTATCCCGTGATTGCCAATCTAACAATTGAACGCTTAACTAAAATTAATCATCAAGATTTAAAAATAATTAAGCCAGATTCAATTGAAGATAATGCATACTTAATAGATAAACAATTTTTAGAAAATAATTCAAAGCAGGTTTGCGAGCCAAAGGAAAGTCGAGCGCAAGCTGCCGACGAGGTATTGACAACGGTGAACCTGGGAACAGTCGAGGAACCCAAAGAAACGCAAATTGGTAGCTTCTTCTCCGAAGATGAACGGGTTGCCCTGATCGAGTTACTTAAAGAGTTCGTAGACGTCTTTGCCTGGTCCTACAAAGACATGCCCGGGTTGGATACATCTATCGTGAACACCGGATACCCCTAGATCCAGAGATTAAGCCAATAAAGCAGAAACTGAGGCGGATCAAGCCCGAATGGTCCTTAAAGTCAAAGAAGAGATTGAGAAACTCCTGCGGGTGGGCTTTATCAAGGTGATCGAATATCCGACTTGGCTGGCAAACATAGTAACGGTCACAAAAGCGAATGGAAAGGTTCGGGTTTGCGTAGACTTCCGGGATCTTAACAAGGCCAGTCCCAAAGATGACTTCCCATTACCAAACATTGACATGCTGGTAGATGCAACAGCAAACTACGAAGTCAAATCCTTCGTCGATGGTTTTGCGGGTTATAACCAGATTAAAACGGCCGAGGAAGACCAGGACAAGACAGCATTCACCACTCCTTGGGGCACTTTTTGTTACACTGTGATGCCATTTGGGTTGAAGAATGCCGGGGCTACCTACCAGAGGGCCGTCACCACCCTGTTTCATGACATGATCCACAAGGAGATTGAAGTGTATGTAGATGATATGATTATTCATTCGAAAGGGTCAGATGGACAACATTTCACTGATTTAAGGAAATTCTTCAACAGACTTCGGGAGCATTCCATGAGGCTAAATCCAGCCAAGTGCACTTTTGGGGTTATCCAGGGTAAAGTTTTGGGCTACATGGTCACATAGCGAGGCATCAAAGTAGATCCCAGAAAATTCAAAGCAATTGTTGAAATGAAGCCGCCAAGAACTGTTTCCGAAGTGAAAGGTTTCATGGGCCGTCTACAATACATCAGCAGATTCATCAACCAGCTGACCTCCATATGGGAGCCAATCTTTAAGCTATTGAAAAAGAATCAGGAAGTGGTTTGGAACGAGGAATGTCAACTAGCTTTCGAGAGAATCAAAGCTTACCTTGTTAATCCTCCCATTCTCTGCCCACCTCACGGGAGCAAGCCTCTACTTCTATATCTGACGGTCAGAGACACAGCTATCGGAGCCATGCTAGCGCAAGAGAAGAAGGATTCCAAGGTCAAAAATGCCATTTATTTTGTCAGTCGTAAATTCCAAGGTAGCGAGTTGAATTACTCTGCCCTCGAGAAGACATGCGTAGCTCTGGTTTGGGTGGTCAGAAAGCTAAAGCACTATATGCTATCCCACACAGTACATCTAGTCTCTAAGATGGACCCGATCAGATACCTATTTCAAGGTGACAGAGGCAACATTTTCACCAGATTGGAAAAATGGACCTTCTTCTTAGCTGAGTTTGATATCAAATATGTGATACGGAAATCAATCAAGGGATAGGCTCTGGCAAATCAATTGGCTGATTCCCCCAGTACAGAAACCCGAGGATCAGATCTCTAGTTTCCAGATGAAGGGATTCTTGTTATAGAAAATGGCAACCGGTGGCAGTTATTCTTCGACGGCGCAGCTAACAAAAGAGGTAACGGCATCGGGATGGTACTAGTGGACCCAAATGACATGCATACCCCCATAGCTATCAAGCTGAACTTCTCGGTTACAAACAATGCAGCCGAATATGAAGCTTGCATAGCTGGTCTTGAGGCTGCCCTAGAGCGACATGTGGAAGAGTTGGAAGTGTTCGGTGATTCCCAATTGATAATAAATCAAGCCGCCAACAAATGGAAAACCTCAGATCCGTGTCTCCAGAGGTATCACGCTTACATTGCAGAGCTCGTCGGCCAGTTCAAGGAAGTGTCATTCCAATTCCTACCTCGAGATAAAAACAGATTCGCCGATGCCCTAGCTACTCTGGCCTCTTTGGTAGAAATCCCAGAAGGAAAGTCAATCAAACCGTTCAAGGTCGGTAGGCGAGAAAATCCTGCATACTGTTGTGAAATAGAGATCGAGACCGTCAGCGAGCCATGGTACAACCAGATCTTCCAATATCTCAAGCATGGTGAAGCATCTTTCCCCGTTGATAAAGAAAGAGACCTAAAAGGTATTCACGCCAAGAGTTTGCAAGCTTTGAAAAGGCTATCGGCTTAGTACGTCATACTTGGCAATGATTTATGGAAGAAAAGGGAAGGTTGCCCTCTCCTGCTCTGTATCAGCAAAGAAAAGGCCCAAAGAGTAATGGAAGATGTTCACAACGGCGCCTGCGGACCTCATATGAATGCTCGATCCCTTATGCATAGCATTATCAGACTGGGCTACTTCTGGATTACTATGGAGACTGATTGTATCCAATTTGTGCAGACTTGTGACAAATGCCAGCGATTCTCCAATCTAAACCACATCCCTCCCCATGACCTATACTGTATGACAACTCCTTGGCCCTTCGCAACGTGGGGAATTGACTTCATTGGGAAGATAACTCCATCCGGGAGCAATGGACACTCATTTGTTTTGGTCGCGGTAGATTACTTCACAAAGTGGGTGGAAGCCGCGTCCTACAAAGTGCTCACAGCTAAGAAGGTAGCTCGCTTCATAAAAGAACAATTTTTTTGCCGCTACGGAGTCCCAAATGAGATCATTTCTGACAATGGGTCCCACTTTAAAGGAGAGACCGATCGTCTGCTTACTGAATACAGGGTCAAGCGTCACAAGTCTTCACCATACAGACCGCATACGAATGGTGCTGTTGAGGCTGCTAATAAGAACTTGGAGAGAATCATTAAGAAGATGGCCGAGCGAGGAAGAGATTGGCCAGAGAAGCTACATTTAGCATTATGGGGCTACCGCACTTCAATTCGGACTGCTACCATTCAGTTGGCGAATAAGTCCAACGCATACCCGAAGGGGGTGGTGAGAGATGTAGAAGTGAAGGTTGGTGATCTATTGTTCCAGGTAGTTTTCTTCATTTTAGAGATGGAGACTGATTCTAAGGCTCCAATTCTATTGGGGAGACCGTTTATGTCTACTTCAGAGACAAAACTTGATGTAAAGAAGGGCTCTCTAACCATGGAGTTTGATGGGGAGGTGGTGAAATTTAATATTTTCGATGACATGAATCTTCCCAAGAATGTGCGTAAAGTTTGTGCCATGGACTTGAGGGAGCCGATTATCAAGGAGGAGGCAAAGAAAGGTGGACCATCGAGGAAGAAAGAAGGGAAGCAAAAGAAGAAGGGGAAGCTGAAATGGTCTCCAACAGGGAGGCATGTCCTTGATCTGAATCATCTTCTAGAGGTAACTCGTGAAGATTATTTTCATTCCCCTTACATTGATGAGGCCCATGTTTGTGGGGCCTCCCGTCCCCTTACTTGATTATTCCTTGGTGCCCTTTTTCCCATGTTTTATTGTCCCGTATTTATGGTTTAGTGTCATTGAGGACAATGTCTAGTTTAAGCGTGGGGGGAAGGATGATTGTATCATTGTATATACGTTATTTGTTCAAAAAAAAAAAGAGAGAGAGAGAGAGAAAAGAAACGAGAGGCTAGGTGAAAACCGGAAACGGCATCTAGGCAAAAGGTGAGGAAGTAAAAAAAAAAAAAAAATATATATATATATATATATATATATATATATATATATATATATATATATATATATATATATAAAAGAAAAGAGAGGCTAGGTGAAAACCGGAAACGGCACCTAGGCAAAAGGTGAGGAAGTGAAATGTATTCGATCTTTTATATCACCGAAGTTGAATACATAAGGGAGGTTTGGAGTATCGGGTAGGACCATTATTGGAGTAGGAGGTTTGGATAGTGGTGCCTAGGATTTAGAAACCCTCGTTCACTGTTGGAGTTATAAGGGGTGTTGGTGCTTTTCACGAGGTAAATCTTTGTTTAAGGATCGCAACCTTAACAATGATTTCTTTTTATGAGGGTGTATGTAGTGTGAGCCAAGCGTGGGGGAAACATAGGACATATTTAGTTCCCCTTGGCTTATTTGTGTGGACCTTAGTTTGGATACCGTTATATTATGGGAGTTGGTATCAAGCTAAGGTCATTATTATCATTGTTTATATTTTGGTGTTATAAGGAGACGAAGTTTCTATACTCCGATGGTTACTTTTATTTTGTTTGACTTATGTTGGCGGATTAGAGGAGAATAGGTGTCATTTACCTCCCATGCATCTGTTTTTAGACCGGTGTTAGATTGGAGTTTAGGATATTACTCAGGGACGAGTAATGGTCAAAGCGTGGGGGTATTTGATGTGGCGTATTTCATACTATCTAATTCCTATATTTTCCGTGCTTATTATGTTCAATCTTGATGTATTAGATAGGTTTGATGTAATATTGAGAGTATTTTGTATTGTGAGGCTTTATTGAGAGATTATTGTAATCCGAGGGAAATTAGTCATTCTTTTATGTAATCTGGTGTAAGGTTTTCATGAAGCCAAAACAAGTATTCAAGAATCAAATCAAAGTTCAAGATCAAGTCAACTGAAGAAAACTCGAAGCAATTCAATGACAAGAATTGAAGAAGAAAGAAGAAGGAAGACCTGGAAGCAGCAACACCAAGGGGACGAGTCGTCCAATACCCAGCCAAGTCTTCCCCATCTAGCGGATGACTAATTCAGAGTGGATAATTTCAGGGACGAGTCGTCCCACCAAGGACGAGTCGTGCTTCTGCGCCGACAGAAACAGAGCGACGGGTTTTGGGATTAATTTTGGTATTTTATTTTAATTTATTTTTCTTTTTAGACTAGGTTTTTAGAGGAAGTATAAATACTCCTCTTATCTTTATTTTAGGGTTATCATATCTTTTATTTAGTTTTTCCTAGAAACAAGATTGAAGCTTTTGATTTCCATGGAGGGATAAACTCTATACTTTGGATTAAGGTTCTTTGAACCATTCTTTTTATGAATTGAGGTTTGTTTTCTCTTCCCCATTATTTCTCTATTTCATAGTTTTACTTGTATTGCTTGATTATTATTGATTACAAGGGTTTAGAAACTTGATCAATTTCTCAATTCTTGTGATTAATTACTGCTAGAATTCCCTCCTACCGTGTCAGATCAGGGTTTTCATTGTAGCAATTTCATAAACTTGTATGTGTCATCCTGATTTGTGAATTGGGTAAAACTAGATAATTATCTAAGTGAAAGTATATTAGTAATTATTTCCAATCTTAGTTTCTTAATTAGAAATCAATTGCTTAATCGAATTTTGACCGTGTCGGCTTAGTTTGTTTATCAATTAGGGTTTTTAGTTGAGCGTGTCGCCGCTATTAACTATTATCAAAGAAATAAACAGAGATTGAAATATATCTCGTGATTGGGTGAATAGGGGAATAAAGGAAAGGATTTAACCAATGATATTCAGAATTAGAATGGGGATAGAACTATGATCCAAGGTTCTCTTTAAATTATTGTTAACAACTTTATTATTTTCTTGCTTTAGTTTAATTACAATCAAATCAATCAAAACCCCCAAACTGGTCTGTGACTATTACACAACAAATACCGTTCTTCAGTGGATCGACCCTGGACTTGTCCTTGCTACAGTTTTTAGCCGAGTCTTGGTACTAATTTGTAGGCGTGCGACTTTAGCCTATCACAATTTCATCATCATCTACCAAGTCAATGAGTCCTTCCACCTTTTTGAACTTAAACCTACTCCTCAGTCTGTTAGATCTTGGAAACCGTATGAGTCCTGATGATGCTTCCTGTCTTACCTTCTTTGCTCCTTGTTTTGATGTAGTTGGTGATGATGGAAGTCTTTTCATTTGTTTTGGACTTGATGCTTCCTCTATTTCCTTTCTTTGTGTCTCCTTCACTGCTTTGGATTGTTCTTCTTGTGGTCCTTTATGTGGTGCTTGTGGTGGTGCTTGTGGTGGTTCAATAGGAACCTGAAACAGATTTCACAAAAAATATCATGTAAGTAAAAATGTCAAATTTCATTTATTAGCAAATGGACTCACATGTACATTGGTTCGGTTTTCTTCTTGTGGTCCTTTATGTGGTGCTTGTGTGGTGCTTGTGGTGGTTCAATAGGAACCTGAAACAGATTTCACAACAAATATCAGGTAAGTAAAAATATCAAATTTCATTTATTAGCAAATGGACTCACATGTACATTGGTTTGGTTTTCTTCTTGTGATCCTTTATGTGGTGCTTGTGGTTGTGCTTATGGTGGTTCAATAGGAACCTGAAAAGATTTCACAACAAATATCAGGTAAGTAAAAATGTCAAATTTCATTTATTAGAAGCTATTGATAGCCACAGTGAAATATTCTTACTATATTTATTGAAAATGGATTTCTTAAAAGCCTTTGCAGGTTGTGTTGGATTGGCCCTCCAATCATTCACATGATTCTTTGCTAACCAAGTGGGATTCAGATGATGAGAATGGAAATGTACAGGGCATGTGTGGTAAGTGTTAAGAGTTTTAATGACAAGGTTTGTATCCCCTTGGCATGTAGAGGCATATAATAACCAGGGATATGGATTCTCGCACTTCGCTCTAACCCTAGTTGTACCATTCTTCACAATCTTAATTTGTCTTCCCTCAGAAATTGAATGCTTTTTAATTGCAGCCTTCAACGCCTTATGATCTGCAAATTCCATCTTCAATTCAAACTGAGGATTCTCCATGTCAGTCTTGGGATTAAACACTCTCCCAACATCTTTATTTACTTGTTTGTCATCATCACTTTCATAATGTTTCAACCCATCATCTGAATCATACTCAGGGGCAACATTTTTACCCTTTACTCCTGCACCATAGGACCAATCAACCATCTTTCCTTTATCTTTTGCAGTAGACTGGAACTTACTGTTTTCCTGACTCTTATTAACCTCATAATTCATATCACCATCAGCTTCATCATACTAACTATCATGGAGATATTCAAGTTCAGGATCATCACATGCTTCATCAAATAAGTCATTAACATTGGCATTGGCATCAACAGACCCCCCATTATTTCCATCAACTGAATGTAGATTACTAAAATTAAACATCGATTCAATATCACATGCTTCAGCAAATAAGTCATTAACATTGGCATCAACAGACCCCCATTATTTCCATCAACCCCTGTCTCCTTATCTAATTCCACATATAACTCTGCAATCCTTTTACTATTATGAATGAACATAGCTATATCACATGCCTCATTATCATTCCTGACAATTCTAAAGTTATTATCAACCCCATCTAATTTTTGAAAGATTGTGTAATTTTCAGTATTAATCCCAGCCTCCTTCACCATTAGCTTAAGCTCTAACATGGACATGCAGTCATCCTCAAGGTAATCAAACCAAGTCACATTCCCCCCCCCCTATAAACTGAAATAGGGCCATCTTTAAAGTGACCCCCATGATGAACTTAATGGTAAAAATTGTGATGATTCTGCACACAATAAACAATAAACACCAACAAAGTCCATATAAGATTTTAAAAACTACAGCACTATGCAATAAACCCTAAATCAATTACATAGAGAGTATCATTTTCCACGGTCAAAAAGAACAGATTTTTGGAAATAAAAGATTGTAAACATACCATAAACTGGTGTAGCATGCCCTATGCAACCCTTCATTTTTCGTTTCGACCATGTCATCTTGAATCATTCACCTTCGATTTTTTTTTTGATTTCACCTTTGATTACACCTTCGATTTCTTCTTCGATTTCTTCTTTGATTTCTCCTTTTGATTCTCCAACTCCCCTCTTTCTTCAAATGTTCAAATGATCGATGAAAACCTCCATTTTTCGTTTATGTTTTGATCGATCACTTACAGCCTCATGTTTAGCTACCTGCGAAATTACCAAAAGCCCTCACATTTTGACCAAAATATCCTCGTATAAGTGGCACGTGACCCGCACGTGGTGATTTAACCCAGTAATTAACGATTCCGTCAAAAAAGCCCTTAATTGTCAACATTTGGTTACTTGAGACCCTAAATCGCCAAATTTAAAACATCGGACCCCTTTCCGGAAACGGGGTGCATACTTCAGGCCCTTATTTGCAATTTGCCCATAAAAATATTGGACCCTTGAAGTGGGACGGATGTAGTAATATATTCAACGTCAACTCACTACAAGAAAACTGACAGATACCGACGAAAATTAAAGACGGAAATAAATATATCGCAAATACCGACGGATTAGCGCCGGAATAGCAACGACCAAGAGTAAAAAAAACAAAAAATGAAATTAGGACGAGAAAACCGACGGAAATTAGCGACTGAAATAAATCTGTCGCTAATACAGACGGATTAGCGACGGAATAGCAACGACCTAGAGTGAAAAAAACAAAAAACGAAATTAGGACGAGATCACCGACGGATTTAGTGACGGATATGGCGACGGATTCTATTCCGTCTCTAATCCTCACCATTTTGGCGCCAAAAGTTTGCGCACTTTTTTACCGACGGATTTATGACGGAATGGCGACGGATATTTTTAACGACGGATTTGAGTTGTTGCTAAATTATTTATAATAATTTTTAAATTTATATTTTAGGTTAGCGACGGATTTAATTACCGACAGATTAAAATCCGTCGGTAAATTAATTACAAATTATTACCGACGGGTTTGAGCCATTGCTAAATTATATAAAATAATTATTAAATTTGTATTTTTGGTTAGCGACGGATTAGTGACGGATTTAATTACCGACGGATTAAAATCCGTCGGTAAATTAATTACATATTATTACCGACGGATTTGATTCGTAGCTAAATGATTTAAAATAATTATTAAATTTATATTTTAGGGTAGCGACGGAATAGTGACGGATTTAATTACTGAAGGATTAAAATCCGTCGGTAAATAAATTGCTTTTTATTACCGACGGATTTGAGTCGTTGCTAAATGATTTAAAATAATTATTAAATTTTTATTTTAGGGTAGCGACGGAATAGTGACGGTTTTAATTACTGACGAATTAAAATCTGTCGATAAATAAATTACATATTATTACTGACGGATTAAATCGTCAGTAAATAATTTACATAGAATTTACTTTTTTTATTTTTTGGATAAATAAAACTATTTGAGATATTAGTTAGTATTGAAATTTTTTTTTAAAAAAAGTTAAGAATTTTTAAAGAAATGAAAGTTTATAATAGAAAAAAGAAAGACGGATAATAACATTTACTTTTTTAATTTTTTTTTATTTTTTTATAAATAAAACTATCTGAGATGTTAGTTAGTAGTGAATTTTTTTAAAAAAAAGTTATATAAAAAAAGTTAAGAATTTTTAATAAAATGAAAGTATATAATAGAAGAAAGAGAGATGGACAATAGCATTTACATTTTTAATTTTTAAATTTTTTTTTGAATAAATAAAACTATTTGAGATGTTAGTTAGTAGTGAAATTTAAAAAAAATATATATATAAAAAAACTTACGAATTTTTAAAGAAATGAAAGTATATACAGAAATGTAGGAAGGACAATATCCTTCACTATGAGTATTTTTTTTTATGAATAGAGATAAATATTTTTGCTTTTTTGTTTTTAGTAAGAAAGTTTTTTTTCTCAAAAAGTTATATATAAAAGTTTTGTTTAGAAAATAACTAAACCAATGATAGTATAATAAATAGAATTTTGGTTAAAAAATAATTTATGCAAAAAAGAAAAAGGAAAAAAAGGGTTTTTTTCTCAAAAAGTTATATATAAAAGTTTTTGTACTTTTTTTTGGATAAATAAAACTATTTGAGATGTTGGTTAGTAGTGAAATTTTTTACAATAAGTAATATAAAAAAAGTTAAGAATTTTTAAAGAAATAGAATTATATAATAGAAGAGGGACGCACAATAGCATATATACTTTTTTATATTTTTTTTTTTATAAAAAAAACTATTTGAGTTGTTGGTTAGTAGTGAATTTTCTTACAAAAAGTTATATAAAAAGTTAAGAATTTTTAAAGAAATAAACGTATATAATAGAAGAGGACGGACAATAGCATATACTTCCTCTGTCCCACAACAAGTGACACAGTTACTGTTTCGCACGGAAATTAAGAAAAAAGTGAAAAGGTTGATGTGTTGTGAGTGTAGATAGTTGAGTAGGAAAGAGAATGAGATGAAAGAATAGTAAATTATAATGGTGTTGTGAGTATTAAAATAATGTAGGAGAGAGAATGAGTGGAGAGAATAGTAAAGATTCTTTGCCATTTTAGGAAGTGTGACTTATTAGTGGGACGTCCAAAATGACAAAGTGTGTCACTTGTTGTGGGACGGAGGGAGTATATTTTTTAAATTTTTTTATATATTTTTTTTTATAAAGAAAACTATTTGAGATGTTTGTTAGTAGTGAATTTTTTTACAAAAAATTATATAAAAAAAGTTAAGAATTTTTTTAAAAAATAAAAGTATATAATAGAAATGGGACGGACAATAGCATATATATATTTTTTTTTTTTTTTTATATTTTTTGGATAAATAAAACTATTTTAGATGTTGGTTAGTAGTGAAATTTTTTACAAAAAGTTATATAAAAAAATTAAGAATTTTTAAAGAAATAAAAGTATATAATAGAAGAGGGGACGGACAATAGCATATACTCCCTCCGTCCCGGACCTATGTGCTCGGTTTGACTTTTCACGTAAATTAAGGAGAGAGTATTATATTGAAAGTGTTGTGAGTGTGAAATAAAATAGGAGAGAGAATGAGTGGAGGGAATAGTAAATTATAATGGTGTTGTGAGTATTAAAATAATATAGGAGAGAGAATGAGTGGAGGGAATAGTAAAGATTCCTTTCCATTTTAGGAAATGTGCACGTAGGTTTGGGACGCCCAAAATGGAAAGTGTGCACGTAGGTATGGGACGGAGGGAGTATACTTTTTTAATTTTTATATTATTTTTTTTGGATAAATAAAACTATTTGAGATGTTGGTTAGTAGTAAAAGTTTTTACAAAAATTTATATAAAAAAATTAAGAATTTTAAAGAAATAAAAGTATATAATAGAAAATGGGACGGACAATATGCGCATATATACATTTTAAATTTTTTTATATTTTTTTTTTTGGATAAGTAAAACTATTTGAGATGTTGGTTAGTAGTGAATTTTTTTACAAAAAGTTAAGAATTTCTAATGACTTTACTAATTTGCACACCTTCTTTTCTTGTCCACGCGCAACAAACCCCTCGGGTTGTTCTATGTAAATCTCCTCTTCTAAATCTCCATTTCGAAATGGTGTTTTTACATCCATTTGATGTATTTCAAGATTTCTCAATGCGGCAATTGCAAGTACAACTCTTATTGACGTTATTCTCATGACGGGAGAATACGTATCAAAATAGTCTAGGCCTTCTTTTTGTCTGTAACCTTTAATTACAAGTCGGGTCTTGTACTTATCAATTGTTTCGTCCGCCTTCATTTTCCTTTTGAAAATCCACCTATATCCTAGTGGTTTACTTCTCGGAGGAAGGTCCACTAGTTTCCATGTGTGATTTTGCAAAATGAAATCAATTTTACTTTTAATTGCTTCCTTCCACAAAGGTCCTTCTGAAGAGCTAACGGCTTCTTTGTAACTTTGTGGTTCACTTTCTACCATATAGGTTAGAAAGTCCGGACCATAGAATTTTTCAATCCTAGCTCTTTTGCTCTGTCGAGGTTCTACCTATTCTTCTTCAATTTTATCTTGAACGAGTTCTTCTTCTATTGAATCTATTACCCTAGTCGATGAGCTTGCCTCATTTCTTGACTTACACGGGAATATATTCTCAAAGAAAGATACGTTCACAGATTCCATTATAGTATTTTTGTGTATAGCTTCAATTTTCGACTCATACACAAGAAATCTATAAGCACTACTATTATGTGCATATCCAATAAATATGCAATCAACAGTTTTAGGTCCAATTTTCACCTTTTTAGGAGGAGGTATGGCTACCTTTGCAAGACACCCCCACACTCTTAAGTGTTTATAACTTGGAACTCTTCCATGCCATAGTTCATAAGGAGTTTTGTCTTGTTTCTTTCGGGGAATTTTGTTTAACACGTAGTTAGCCGACAACACGGCTTCCCCCCACATGTTATCCGGTAATTCCGAACTCAATAACATGGCATTCATCATTTCTTTCAATGTCCGATTTTTCCTTTCGGCAACACCGTTTTGTTGGGGTGTATAAGGTGTCGAGGTTACATGTTTAATTCCACTTTGAGCACAAATTGCTTCAAATGGAGATTCATATTCACCTCCTTTATCACTTTTTAGCACCTTAATTTTCCGATTTAATTGATTCTCAACTTCATTTTTATATAGAGTAAACTTCTCTATAGCTTCATCTTTACTTTTTAGAAGATACACATAGCAATACTTTGTGCCATCATCTACAAAAGTCATGAAGTACTAATTTCCGCCCTGTGATTGTGTTGATTTAAAGTCACATAAGTCCGTGTGAACCAATTCAAGTGGTTCACTATGTCTTTCAACTGAAGGGAATGATTTTCTTGTTAATTTTGCTTCTACACAAATTTCACATTTTTGTTTACAATCAACTTTAAACTTTGGAATAGAATTTTCTTTTGTCAAACGACGTATAGAATCAAAATTAACATGATCAAGTCTACCATGCCACAAATTAGATGACTCAAGCAAGTAAACGGAAGAGATATTCATATCATTAGCTTTAGCTTTAACAACCATTACACTTAACTTGAATAGGCCATCATTGACATAGCCTTTACCCACAAACATTCCACTCTTAGACAAAGTGACTACATTGGACTCAAACACAATACGAAATCCATGCTTTATCAAAAGCGATCCGGACACCAAGTTCTTCCGGATATCGGGCACATAAAGCACGTTGTTGAGAGTCAACTCCTCCCGGATGTCATCTTCAAAACCACTTTTCCTTCTCCTTTGATCTTGGAGGTGGCTGAATTCCCCGTGAATAGCTTCTCGCCATCCTTAGCAACAAAAGTACTAAACATGTCTCTATTAGAGAACACATGTCTAGTAGCGCCGATGTCAATCCACCAGTAATTTGGGTTTGAACCCACCAAATTCACCTCGGAAATCACAGCTGCGAGGTGCATCTCGGACACTTCTCTAGCAATGCCTTCCACCATGTTTGCCTCACGAGCCTTCTTTGGCAACTTGCAAGCATGAGCCTTGTGGCCTTCACCGCCACAATTGTAACAAGTTCCTAAGAACTTCTTCTTGAAAACACCACCTTTTGGTCCCAAGTGGGAATTCTTGGAAGTTGTCACAACCTTCCCTTTTCCCTTCCCAACTCTTTTGCCTTTGGAGATTTCACCATGCTCCACCACATTAGCCTTAGCCACACTAGAAACAAACTTGTTCTCAACGACTCTATTGTTCTCTTCAATACTCAAACGAAGGATAATTCCTTCCACATCCATTTCCTTTCTCTTATGCTTAAGGTAGTTATTGAAATCATTCCAAGATGGAGGCAATTTCTCAATGATTGCAGCCACTTGGAAGCTTTCACTTATTATCATACCCTCGGCATGAATATCATGCAAAATAGTTTGAAACTCATCAACTTGAGATTTCATACTCTTGTTGTCCACCATCTTAGAATCAAGGAAACGGGCAACAATGAACTTCTTTGTTCCCGCATCCTCAATCTTATATTTGTGGTCCAACGACCCCCACAATTCCTTTGCAGATTTCTTCTCATTAAACACGTTATAGAGAGAATCTGAAAGCGAATTAAGGACATAGTTTCTGCACAAGTATTCCCCATGATTCCATGTTTCAACCGCAGCTAGACGTGGCCGGTTGTGAAAACCGCCGGTTAGCCGGTTTTCAACCGGCGGTTTTTAAGCCCCAAAATCCAAACCGGAACCGAACCGCCTAACCGGCTCAACCGGTTACGGTTTAGGCGGTTTACGGTTTTAACGGTTATCCGGTTAACCTCCGGTTTGACGGTTTGGATATGCTCGGCCGAGTCTTTGGTGTTGCTCGGCCGAGCAACCCTTTTAGGGTTTAGGGTTTTGAGGGTTGCTCGGCCGAGTCTTTTGTTCTGCTCGGCCGAGCAACCCTTTTAGGGTTTAGGGGTTGAGGGTTGCTCGGCCGAGTCTTTGGTGTTGCTCGGCCGAGCATATCATTTTTCAGTTAATTTTTTTAACGGTTTTTTGAAAAAAGTTAACTTTTATTTTTTTTTCAATTTTTTTTTGGATAGATAAGACTATTTTAAACTTAAGTTTACTACATACATGTTTTACAAAAAGGTTTATAAAAAAGTTATGAATTTTTAAAGAAATGAAAGTTAACGGTTTTTTGAAAAAAGTTAACTTTTAATTTTTTCAATTTTTTTTTGGATATATAAGACTATTTTAAACTTAAGTTATCTACATACATTTTTTGAAAAAAGGTTTATAAAAAAAGTTATGAATTTTGAAAGAAATAAAACTTAACTTTTTTAAAAGAAACGGAAGTATATAAAAGAAAAAAGCGACGGTACCCTTAAATTTTATTAATTAAAATACAATTACAACGAGGGTATTGGTAGGAGTGGTGGTGGTAGACTGGTAGTAGTGGACCTGGACCTAGTGGTATTGATAGGAGTGGTAGTGGTAGCCGGTAGGAGTGGTAGTAGTAGTGGTGGTAGTAGCGGTAGTGGTAGTGGTGGTAGTAGTAGTAGTGGTAATAGTAGTTGTGGTGGTGGTGAATGGTGATGTTGGTGATGTAGACCGATAGTAGTGGTAGTGGTAGGTAGCGGTAGTAGTGGTGGTGGTAGTAGTAGTAGTGGTAGTAGTAGTGGTGTTGGTGGGGATGGTGGGGGTGTAGACTAGTAGTAGTGGTATTGGTAGGAGTGGTAGAGATAGGAGTGGTAGTGGTAGCGATAGTAGTGATGGTTGTAGTAGTAGTAGTGGTAGTAGTAGTGGTGGTGGTGGTGATGGTGGTGGTGTAGACAGGTAGTAGTGGTATTGGTAGGAGTGGTAGTAGTAGCGGTAGTAGTAGTGGTGATAGTAGTAGTAGTGGTAGTAGTAGTAGTGGTGGTGGTGGTGGTAGTGATGGTGGTAGTAGTGGTGGTGGTAGTGGTGGTGGTGGTGATGGTGGTGGTGTAGACTAGTAGGAGTGGTAGTACTAGTAGTAGTGGTAGTAGTGGTGGTGGTGGTGGTACTGGTAGTAGTAGTGGTGGTGGTGGTGGCGATGGTGGTGGTAGTGGTGGTGGTGAACATAACGGCTAGTTTGAAAAAGTAGCCGTTGGAATGAGTTCTGGCGTTCTGCTCGGCCGAGCAACTCATATGACTCGGCCGAGCATGACCGTTATTGGAAATTAACACTACTGGAAGGTTATGCTCGGCCGAGCAACTCATATGACTCGGCCGAGCAAGCCAAAACCGGCGGTTAACCGGCGGTTGGCCGGTTTTTCAAAATTTCAAACCTTAACCGAACCGGCCAATTACCGGTTTCGGTTAGCCGGTTCCGGTTAACCGCCGTTGACCGGTTTTGACCGGTTTTGGCCGGTTTTCAACCTCCCGGTTGGCCGGTTCGGTTTATAAAATGGACACGTCTAACCGCAGCCAAGGTTGAAACATCGATTTCTCCTTCACTCACCTTTGGCATATCTTCTTTCAGATATTTTGCCAAGTGCAAGGTAGTGAGGTAGAACAGCATCTTTTGTTGCCAACGCTTAAAGTCGTGGCCAACAAACTTCTCGGGTTTTTCCGCATGAGGGGTCGGGATATGGATCGTTGGAGGATTTGTCACAATAGTCGGGCTACTTCCATTTCCAGTTTGGGGATTGGTTTGGGGTCCAGTTTAGGATCCAATTTGGGTCTCCACGTTGTTGTTGTTAGTCGCCATCTGAAACACAACAACTTAGTTAGTATTTTCTATTTTTAAAATCTGTAATCGACTCCCTCGATTAGGGATATGTCTTAAGATTGTTACAAGGGTGTCACAATTACAGAAAATATAAATGAAATATAATAAACAAAAAACTGAAAATACAAAGGATAAGTTGTTGAAATTTCTGCACGAGCCCAATGAAACCACTGTCTTCTTAAGACATATTTGATCCCTCACCGAGTGTGCTTGAGTTTGCTTGGATCGCTTGTCTCCCAGGATAGAACGTGCGGACCGGGGCACTTTGCACCTAAAGTTCCCGTGAGCTGAACTATGCTTGAACAATATCACCTCTTCTTCTATAATGCAAACTAAGAGGCCAAAGGATGATTGACAAGATGCAACCAAAGAGAATGGAGGAAGATTGCAGGAGAAAAGTGTTTGTTTTCTGCTGTGGTTTTCTCTCTAGTGTTTGCCAAAAGTTTTCCTAAGTGTATCAATTGTTGTTGACAAACAACAATTTAAACAAATTCAAAACCAAGGATTAAAACTGAAATTTAGTAGTTAATTATGTAATAAACAAAATTATTACAAAATTAAACAACCATTAACTCGAAAATCTTAGCCATAATGATTTCCGTTTCAGTTTTTCACATTTAATACTTGGCTGTTAAATGTCTGCCCAGGACCTGCTCGGCTGAGTCATGTACCTTGCTCGGCCGAGCAAGGCTTTGCCCAGATCTGCTCGGCCGAGCAAGGCATATGCCTCGACCGAGCATGGCTTTCCAGAAACTTTGGACTTACTGCCATGCTATGCTCGGCCGAGTTAACACTCTGCTCGGCCGAGCACCTCAGTAAAATCCAAAACCAATTTTGATTTACAAAATCAAAATTTCTTAGCAATAAGTGGACCAAATCCTTTGAGCATTTATATTTACTTCATCCAAAAACCATTTTGGACAAACAAATATTTTATTTCACAAACACACTAAACGACTTAAGTAATTTGACAAAATTACCCTTTAGAAATTAATCCATTAATTTCCTTCAAAACACACTATTTTTCCAACATTTATTATGGATGGTCATTTGAGTCAATATCGTCCTTCTAATTTAGATGGTACAAACTATGCTCTGTGCAAAGCTAAGATGCGTCTTTACATCAAAGCAATTGTTGAGAGCTCGTGGCTAATTATAATTGTCCTATGGTCTCCTGCTAAGGTTGAAAGCAAGGATGTAGTGGGGGAAACCTCTGAAAAATCCTACAAACTTAAACATGAGAAATACTGGACTATAGCATAAATTACCCTTGCTAATTATAATTCTAGATATCTATGTGCTATATCAAATCATGTTGATGAACACATGTTTCGCCTAGTAATTAATCAGAATATAGAAAAAATAGCTTGGGATATTTTGCAAGATTATTGTGAAGGTAATAATAGTGTAAAGGCTACTATGTTGAGAATTCTCATGACCAATTTTGAAAACTTGAGGATGAATGAGATTGAAGACATTAAAGCTATTCAGCGAAATTAAGAGAAATATCTAATGAATGTCTATCCCTAGGTGAGCCTATATCAAATGCAAGGTTGGTAAGTAAGATGTTGAAAAATGTAACTGAAAAATTTAACATCAAAATTGTTGTTGTTGAAGAAGCACATGACACCACGACTATGTGATTAGATACTCTTGTGGGTATTCTGAACATATTCGAAATGAATCTGTCAATTCAACAGCAACATAAGGATGATAGTATTGCTTTTGCTGATACTCTTTTCAGTGCCTCCAAAGTTTCTAAACAGATTGTAGAAATCTCTAAAGAAATAGATAAATCTAATTTGAAAATTGAAGATGTGGCTTTACTCACCAAAAGGTTTACATCATTTTTAAATAACAAAAAGGATAACAAGTTTCCATTAAAAAGCCAAAACACATCAACTTTTGAAAATTCTGAGGATGATACTGGAAATACATTTAAACAGCCTAGAAGATTTTCAAAAAGGAAACATGATTATGTTCAATGTAGAGCCTGTAAAGGTTTTGGTCACTTTGCTATTGAGTGTGCCAACACTCTAAAGAAAAAGGGGATGAGCTTACGTGCAACCCTTAGTGACAGCGAAGATGCAGATGAAACTGTAAACCTAGCAGTCATGGAAATCTCATCTCAAAATCACAAACATCATTCTGATGTTACTTCAGATGTAGTCACACTAGATATCATACCCTCTGACTTTTAGTTCAAATGCTTCAATTCTTCTGTTTCTGAAAAACTAGAGGATGAAGAGGATTGTGATGGTAATTTTGAGGAACTTAATGAGGCATATACTGATCTTTTTGCCAATTGGCAAAAACGTATTGAAAAACTTAATGTTTTTGAAAAGGTTAATGAGAAACTCTCAACTGAAATTTCTTCTTTGAAATCTGATCTTGAAAGAGTTTTCATTAAAAATGACAACCAAAATGATTCCATAGCCAAACTCAAGGTCATGCTCACCAAACGTGATATTGAACTCGAGAAAACCAAAGCTGAACTTGAAAAAGCGAATGGGACTTTTAAAAAGTTAAACTCTGGAAAAGCTAAACTTGAAGAAGTTTTAAACTTGGGAATTCAAACTAAAACGGGTGTTGTCTATTAATCCACTTTTGTAAAAGAAGGTGAAGGTACCTCTAAATCTAAAAACTTTCAAAAGGTAGAGTCCAAACCTAGGAGAAAGAAGTTTGTGTGTCACTACTTCTTTGCTCCAGGTCATATCAGTCCTTTCTGTTATCACTACAAGAAAACCCATTTATTTCAACGAAAATTTGCAACAACAATATTTTGTCATTGCAAAAAATATCTTTAGCAACTACCTTAAAGAGTCGTTGCTAATGTTTGTTGCAATAAATGAAAATTTCACTTCCCTCCATTCCTTTTTGCGCGCGTCTCCCACAAATATTTGGGAGAATTTTAAGTAACAAAATCACTTGTTGCGAAAAATAGATAACACATATTGCAACGGGTGTCGTCATTGCGAAAACTATTCTAAATTTATAACAACAACATAATTGTTGCAAATGAAAGGGAAAAAATAAAAGAAAATAAAAAACCCTTTCAAATATATATTGAAATCTAAATCTATGAATTCATTTCACCCCCTCCATTCTCATTTCACCCCCTCCATTCTCAGGCGCACCTCGTCGAATCTCTCCATCTCGGCCACCGTCGGGCTTCCATTCTCCAGTGTTCTCGGGATTTGGCAGCAACATGTTCGTCCACCCCCTCCATTCTCAGGCGCTTGGCCTCTTGATTTGCGCGCGCCTTCCATTTTCTTTCTGCTTTCCCTCTTTTGCTAACCTCCTAATTTCATTCCAACAGGCCCTAGGCTATTTATGTACTTAAATTTCTATTAATTCTAGCTTAATCGTTGTTGAAACTGTCATATTTCAACATTGCGACTACACATTGCTATAGATAGATCTGGGTATTTTGGGATTTGGGTATTTGTTGAATCTGCAAAATGCTGGCGTTTTGATGAAGGCTTAATTGGAGCCTAATTGTTGGGGAATTTTGATTTGAGCTGCTAAAAATGGAGTCTTTCAAGTGGGTATGTCTAGTTCTAGCTATTGTTATATCTGGGCACATGGGTTATGGGTCATTTGCCTATACTCCTACTGATAACTACTTGATTGCCTGTGGATCTTCCCAAAATGTAACTTACCTAGGTCAGACCTATGTTCCTGATTCAGTAAAATCTTCGGTTTTATTGATGAAAAGTCAGCAGAATTCCCATGTTGCCACCTCCAATACCACTGCCCCTTCCCCAGTCTACCAGTCAGCTCGAATTTTCCAGTCCAGAGGGTCTTATAAATTTGACGTTAAAGAAGAGGGTCGCCATTGGGTTCATCTCTACTTGTACCCTCTTCCTGGTCACAATCTTACGGCTGCCTCATTTACCGTTGTCACTGAAAGTTTCGTTCTCTTGATGGACTTTAGTTTCAAGAACTATAATGGTTCATATCTCTTTAGAGAGTTCACAGTCAATTTGGCTAATGATAATTTGATTCTTTATTTCATCCCTTCAAACAATTCAATCGCCTTTGTTAATGCCATTGAGGTTGTTTCGTATAGTTTGTTAATAACCTGATGCAATTGAACCAAGGGGCATGTTCATTTAGTTTGTTAATACCTGCAGTTCTTATGAGAAACATCATTTTTTTGGTTGATGAATGCAGTTATTTTATCCTTCATTGCTTATATTTTGCTTTGTTTATGCAATCTTACTAACTAAAACTACACCTAATAGTTTGAACGAGTGAAAAGATATTTATATCTTATACGTTTCGTTAAATTTTATTGTCTTTAATTGTGTGATTTTATTTTTTCCGTTTTACAAAACTTTTAACTCCCTGATCTAAATTCCTAGATCCGCCACTGAATTCTCCGGCTCTTAAACTCCCTTTTACTTTCTCCGCCACTTTTAACTCCCTGGCCTAAACTTTTAACTCATCCAATTCCCATGGGAACAGATGATGGAAACTCCTCTGGTGCTAAAGAGAATGACTTGAACACCTCACATATAAGCATTTTCGATGAAGATGATATATGTAAGTGTCTCCTCCTCTCTTTTACTTTTTCCATCTCTCTTTACATCAGAAACTGATTATGTTTTCTGCTAGATTATTTTATCCTATGCCAGCCATAGTCAACCAGTTGTTACTTAATATAATGTGTCATAATTTTTCCCCTTAATTTTTGTTATGTGATGTGGTGAACAAAGTATGCAACTTTGGTTTAATCAAAGTCCGTCTGATTGGTTTCTAAACCAAATCTTTTGGGTTGTTTAGTCTTGCTTTTTAATTGAAACTGTCACTGAGTTGCTTTAATACCCCAGTCCATATATTATAAATGTAATTTTAGTATGGTATTTAGCCAGAAATGCAAGTTCATCCAAGTCAAAAGGGAGATCATTCCACTGTTAAAAGGGAGGTCATTCCACTGTTAAAAGGAATGGACGGGAACATCTTGATATAATCAATCTAGATGCAGATGAGAAGTGTAAGTCTCTCTCTCTCCCCTCCCTTCCTCCCACTGCTAAGCAGTCATGATGATCAAAGGGAGATCATTCCATTGAACACTTTAGGTATACAGTCTTGTCAGTAAAGGGCCACTAAACTGATCCCTTGACCATAAGAATTTCCATCTGCATCCTTATCTTTTCTACACACTTGTATGTGTGAGTGAGAGAGAGAGAGAGAGAGAGAGAAGAGAGAGAGAGGTTCTTCACTTTGACTATTCATTACACTTTTGGACGTTGCCATCTTTTTAATTCAGTTTCTTGACTTCTTGTCACCTCACTTCTGCTTGCCAGGAGCAGCACAAGAGAAGAAGGTTGAGAATGCTAATGGGGATACTGAGAAGAAAGAAAAAACTGTACCTGGTGAGAACAAAAGTGCTAAAAAGAAGAAGAAAGAAAAGTCGTCAAAGGAAGCCAAAGAGCAACAGGATCAGAACAATGGCTCTAATGCTGCAGAAGAAGTTGGTCATGGTAGTTAATGATGATGGTTGCTTCACACTCTTCAGGATTGTAAGTTCATAGTCACAGCTCTTTTTTGCTTAGGAATTTTGGCTGTTTGTGCACAGGTTTGTTGCAGTGGAGAAGTTGAATAATAGGTAGTTTAAAGTCTGTGTATGATATGATTATGGTGTGGTTTGAATGTGTGTTATATATAATTTGAAAAATAATAGGTATTATAAAAAATAGGGGAAATTCTGTCAAAATTTCTAATGTTTGGATGGATTTAAAGTAGCTTAGTATTGAGATTAATTGATGTGGTGTTTGCTTGTTATTTGACCATTGTAGCTAGATTTCCTTGCTTGTGTATGATATGATGTTTGTGATGTAGTTATGTTGAAGTACTGAGGTTGATTGATGCGGTGTGGTGTGGTTTGAAACGAATTATTTTGTTGCTGTAAATACTATCTTTTGCAACGACTTCTGTTGTTACTCTAAATACTATCTTTTGCAACGACTTATGTTGTTGCTGTAAATACTATCTTTTGCAACGACTTATGTTGTTGCTGTAAATACTATATTTTGCAACGACTTGTATTGTTGTTATACACATAATATTTTTCAACGACAGATATTTCGCAACAACATTTGTCGTTGCAAAAATAAATATTTTTTGCAACAACAAAAGTTGTTGCAAAAAACTAAAGCTACGCCCATTCCCGCAACAACCCTGCAACGACAAATGTCATTGCAAAAAATAATTTTTGCAACGACATGCTATTTTTTGCAACGATATTTGCTGTTTTGATAAATGGGTTTTCTTGTAGTGTATCTAATGATTCATGACCTTGGAGAATCTGCTCCCCATATGAGAGCCCATATGTACTCACACCACAGCTCACATTGCCAATCTTATAAGCATTAGTCATTTGTGTGACAATGATATGTATGTGAAATTTAATAAGCAAGTTTGTGAGGTTTTTAATAAAACAGACAATTGTGTCTTTAAAGGATTTAAAACTTCTGACAATTGCTATAAGTTTTGTGATATTATAGGTTTTGTTGAAGAGCTGTAGACCGTCAATGAAGAATCTGAACATAAAATTTTAGATAAGAAGCAAGAGAATGCAGAAAAGACTGATATATTCCATGATGTGATCACATCGCAGCTCACATCAGCAGAATCTAATGGTTATTCAGATTCAGATGCATCCTCCAGCAGCTCAGATGGTGAACAAGCAGGTATGGATAGGTCTAGAGACATTTCAAGCAAAATACAATCAGACCATTCCGTCTCACAAGTGGTTGGAGACGTGTATGCAAATGTAAGCACCAGGCCGACACTACAAGAAAAATCACTTTTTGAGATGGCCGAAAGCCATCGCATGTCTGGCAAAAGTCGTTGCCTAAAGATAACGCGATTGGGAAAACCATCGCCAAGGCAGTTGCGTAAAGCCTTGTCGCGGAAATTTTATGCGATTGGAAAAGCAGTTGCATTAGGTCTGTTGATTTCGAGACAGCACATCTCGTCGTATAAAGGGTTAAAGGGTTTCCTTATATGTTATATATCTTGTATAAAGATATTGAAAGAGCAGTCGCGAAAGGTGAAGACATTATGTGACTGCTTTAGCAATCACATAAGCCAAAGTATTTCAAAACGAAACAGGTTTTTGTGATTGTTTTGTCCATCGCCTAAAATCCCTGTCGGGTTTTATTTCCTTCATTTCCTTATTTTTTTTCCCATTTTTTACACGTTATTAAAACAAAAACTGAAATAAATTAAAATATAATAATTTCCATTAACATTAATGAAACATAAATATCCGTAATTATCATTAACTTTTGTCCAAAAATTTACAACACCCATCATATTTGTTCAAATTCTGAATACTCTAATCGGTGCATCCAAAAACAAACATCAGACAACTTGAACTTGTAGAAAAAAGTCTTCATTCATCTAATACCGCGTTGTCGCAAACAAGACCCAATTATCTTCCACATGCTCCATTTGTTCTACTATCCATCTTTGTTGTTTTCTCTCGAACGCATTGCCAGTAGCCACCACTCTTCATGAAGCAAAGCAAAAATATTTCTGAATAAAACAAAGACACTATTGTTAGATATTTCATGTACCAAATAAAATAAAATCAGCTAGTTGCAGAAAACTAAATAAAATTTCTTAAAACAAATATGCTTCAACATTTTTTCGCCGCTTTGTCACAAATTTTATGTAGTGCTTCCTAATTACTGGATGATTTTTGTGAGAACTTGGATCGATATTAAACTGTAACAAATCCTTGTTAAACATACATATGAGATAAGAATAATTACATGATATGTATAAATACTTGTACTCATGTACTGTGCAGCAAAACAGAACAGCCACACTGCGAACTAAACAATTACTGCATAAATTCCTATGACGTGTATAATATAGCAAAACTAAGCAGCCATACAGCAAATTACTTACTTAATATATTTTGAAGACTTGTACAGTATAGCAAAACTAAGCAGCCATACAACAAAGTACTTAATATATTTTCAAGACTTGTGCAGTAAAGCAAATTGGGCAACTTGGTGCAAGCCTAATGAAGCATTAACCAGAATAATTTAAATCTTGGAAATGATTTTCTGGTAACTGAGAAAATATCACCATATCAAAATACTAAGCACCAGATCAGTCCCTTGTATTCAAACACCAATTAAATGTATCTCATCAAATTTCAGTGGTATTAATATCAAAAGGTCAACTACTAGAATGGTGGAATGTCCAAAGATAAAGTGCTTCTTGACTATCATTTTGAAAGCAGACATAGATTGTTATTCTATATACTCCCTTCGTCCCTAATTGATTATTCAAGTTTAAGCTTATGATAGTTTAAGTTGGATTTTAATCATTTTTAGTGGTATAGATGCATAAACACCTTCAATGATTTCACTAAATAACATCATGAGTATGAGTGTAAACTACAACAAGACAATTAATAAGGGAGAGTTGAATAACAAAGTAGCAACATCTTCAAATGATTTAACTCTTTAATAAGCATAACTTATGCATATAAGTATTACCTGAAACTGGATATACTCAGTAAGTCCTTGCAACCCAGATTGTTGAACGTGAATCCCACTTGAACTCTTTTTTGTTGCTGCCAATCTCTCCAAAACTAATTCAAGGTAACTCTAGAATGAGGGCAGTAAATTTAGGTGGCATCAATTTGTTAAGTTCGACTCAAGTATCTATCATGTAGGGAAAACTGCAAGTAAAAGATAAGCAAGAACAGTAGCAGACCTTTGGGGTTTATGAACCATCCAACTTAAGATTGGAAACCAACAACTTCCAAGATTTCCTTATTTACTCGTTTAATCTCTATGTACGGAGTAGATGAATCTTGAAGATGATCAAACTCAATAAGAATCTACAAAGAAAATGATATTTCAAGTTGAGTCGCCCTTCAAGGTTAGCTCTTCACAAAGAAAATTAGTAACTTAGTATGTCCTGTAAATGGTGAGGACCATTCTCAACTTGACCAATCAGCGAATTCCCCAAGCATACAACACTAACACATCTATTAAAATATAATTAGGACTAGAAGCGAAAGTCTTTAATTATCGTAAATGTAAAGATAATCAACTCTCAAATATAGCCTGTGTTACCCGGACTCTTCAAATATGTTGAAGTACCCGTGTCCGACACGTATCGTGTCCGACAAGACACCCCGACACCCGCATTTTCATTTGGATACAACAAGAAAAATTAAAAAGAAAAAAAGGAGTGAGTTGACTTCATTTATAAAAAATTTACAAGTTTTAATGTTGTTTTACTTAATTATACATTATATCTTAGCAAAAAAAAAGAGTGAGTTGACTTCATTTATAAGTAAAGTATATAAATAGACTCAATGTATTTTGTTATTAACGTATCCCCGTACCCGTATCCTAATTTTAGGATAGTGTCACCGTGTCCAATTTTTTAAGGAAAAGTGAATCCGACACTAGGATCCGTACCCGTATCGGATACCCGATCCCGAGTCCAGGTAACATAGAATATAGCAAGCACTAACCAATGAGCTTTGAAAGCAATTTTGAGCTTGTCAAACTGCTTCCTGGTCATAACAAAGAGGACAATGCTATTGATGAGCCCGGACCAGCTAGACTGGGCTCAAGCTCGGTCTGGTCCAAAGGCCCAGCATGATGTGGCACTCCCCAGACCGCCAAGGTCAAGACAGTGATCTTCTCCAGCGGTCCCAATCAAAATCGCATACAGCCAACATAGTTTTGACCGCTCCATCCGTGCCCGTGTCAATATAGTTGACCGCGCCCAAGATGTTGACAGCGGTCTCACCCCAGACTCCCGTGACCATGGACATGGTGACTGCTCTATCCGTGCCCGCGTCAACCCACGCCAACATAGTTGACCGCGCTCAGGATATTGATTGCGGACTCATACCAGCCTCCCGGTTATCTCACCAGACTCCTGGTTAAATACTAACGCTTACTGAGCAAGTTAACTTACTGGCTCTGACATGGAAGTAGTCGGCTCACTCCCATCACATTTAATGCGGCTCAGTCAGGCGCCTACCATAGCATTCAATGCGCCGCGCCGGATACACGGCTCCTGTCCACATCAGCGATATCCCCTCTGACAGAGAATCTTCCTTCCCTGACAGACCCAATCAGATGCGGACACTTGTATGCGGTCAAAGACCAAAGTGCCCTTTAGGGCTGACCTCATGGCTTATGACAGCGAGCAACTTCCCATTGCCTATAAATAGAAGACCTTTGTTCCCTTGGACAAGGTAGGTTCCAAATATACATTGTAAGCCATATTACTCTCAAACCCTAAACACACACACACTCTCAAGGCATTCCAAGCCTTCTAAATCTCAGTATTCTTACTCTCACACCCGAGGGCCTGAGTTGGATTAACATCTAACTTTGACCTTAACGGTGCTTCGTTTGTGTTGTGTTCTTAGGTACCGCACCAACTAAATATATCCTGCCAGATATCCTTAACCGCTCTGACCCTGATTTGTTTGGCGTCATCAGTGGTTCCATTGCCGGGAAACATCATTTGTTTCTCGTAAAAAATTTGTTTTCAGACACCCATCGTGTTCTAAACAGCTGACTGTCAAAAAGCCTTTCTGTTTCAGTCATTTTTTCAAACATGTCTAGAATTCTGGAAAATGTCGGTCATTTAACCATTCAAGAGGATGACCAGGCCACCCATTCCAATGTCAATAAAGATAGGCTGAGTACCTCCGTCTTTCAGAGAATGGGGGGCCGTGCTCAAAGCCTAAACAACCTCTCCTCTGCTCAAAAGGTTCTGAGGAGGCTGTCAGAGGAAGCCCGAGCCGAAAAGTCCAAAGCCCTCCTAGATGACAGCCCAAAAACTCCCAACGCTCCTATAAAAGCTGCCCTCACCTCCCCAAATACTCCCCTCTCCCCCAAATAGATCCTGAAGAGGCAGGAGATTCTGGCCGCCAAGTCCAAACTGGTCGCTGAGGCCATAGCCATCAACGACGCTCAAATGGACTTATTTGAAATGGAGGCAAATGGCGGAATACCGCTCCCTGCCGGGTCATAAAGGTTCTCCTAACGAGCCCCCGATAACTCGCTTGCCAGTCAAGCTAGGGGGGCAAAACAGGCTGAACCAACCCTCAACCGCGGTCAGGTGGCCAAACACAGTGTGGTGGAAGTGGATGATAGTGAGGAGAGAGGGGAAGAAGCACAGTCAAATCGCCATGCGAAGTCCCAAGCCAGACCCTTGGCTTACATCGGGGAGAAGGTCGTGACTCCACGTGCTAAGAAACCGAGGGTTGACGACCAGAACCCCAAATTTGTCAAATTCATGCACGAGATATGGGAGACCCACCAAAAAATGGCCCAGAGGTGTGGCCGCACCATGGATGCCTTCAGTGACAAGATTACCCGAGCACCCATACAGAAAGGGAAGCTCCCCCCAGATGGAAACATATGACGGCTCTAAAAATTCCAAGAGCCATATGGGGCGATTTGAGGGCAGATGGCCCTATTCTCATCAGACGAGGCGGTCATGTGTAAAGCCTTAGCGGCGACTTTCACGGGCAAGGCCTTATCCTGGATGCTGGCCCTTAAGCCCAGGTCTATCAAAACCTACGGCCAGTTCAGGCACCTCTTCTTGAACTCATTTGCCAGGGCAGGTGAGCCCGCACGACCAAAGATAGACCTTGTCCGAGTCAAGCAGGCCGCTAACGAGACCACCAAAAGCTACATCTCTCGGTTCCGGAAAATGAGCGAGCAGATTGTGGATTTAGAAGAGGGTGACATCAGGCTCTGCTTTGAGGGCGGTCTCACCTCCTCATTCCTAAAAATGAATTTTGCCTCCAACCGGCCTAAGAGCGTGGAGGAGATGTATGAGAGGGCATCTGCTATAGCCTCAGTCGAAGAGCCGAATGAGGCCGCTCCCCGCTCCCCTGTTAAGGAGAGAGTCAGCCAAGTCCAGGAGACTGGCCAGGAAGCTTCCCGCGGCAATAACCAGGGAAAGAACCGCAGTCGTGGGACGGACAAACTCCGAAAAATCACGGAGGAAACAGTGTTCACTCCCCTCATCGATGCTCGAGCAGTAATCATGAGAGCATGGAACTGCCCCCTCCTCCCCCAATGGGCCGAAAGCCAAATGAAAGGAGTCGGGCTAAATTCTGTGAGTACCACAATGATCACGGTCACACTACTGAGGATTGCTTCCAGTTGAAGCGAATCATTTAGCAGAGGATCAATGACGGGGAGCTAAAAAAATGGGTTAAGGGCCATAACAATACCACCAATAATAATAATCCCCCGCGGACACGAACACCATGTGGTCTTGAGAGGAGGGAGAGAGACAACGATGATGATGAGTTGGGTGACTATGAGATTAATTTCATTGGAGAGGAGCCTCCATCCAACAAATAGCTCTCCCTCCAGATCCGAACCTTAGAGAAGGTTTTCTTGATTCCCCCAATGGCTCCGGAAGAAAAGCAAGAAATTGGGTTCAAAAGGAGTGAACTTGCCTCCTCCCTCTTTCACTATACTCAACCCCTCACCCTCAGAATAAAAATCAACCGAGCAAACATTGGACGAGTCTTGATCGACACAGGCGCGGCCAGAGACATCCTCTACTACCATACCCTAGTAGGCATGAGGATGATCGAGGCTAACCTGACTCCATATGCCGGCATGCTAGAGGGGTTCACCAATCACGTCGTCGGGGTAAAGGGGACGATAGTGTTTGAAGTAACTATTGGGGGAAAACCCATACAGAAGTCAGCCAAAATCACGTTTATGGTGGTTGATCTTCCTTCCCAATACAATGTCATTCTCGGCGTAACTGCTCAGGCCGAATTGGGAATAGTTGCTTTCGTTCCCCACCAAAGGGTGAAATTTAACACCCCAGGTGGGGTTGCCACAATAAAGAACCAGCCCGGGAGATTCCTCCAAGCACTAGAGGAGAAGAGGAAAATGGAGAAAGGCCAGACATCCTGCCCGCAGAAAGAGGGCGAGGACAAATTGAAAAAAGGGAAAGCCCATAAACTTGTTCCGGTACCCATTCCAATTGGCATGCTTTCTTTCCATTCCACAAAGGTGGAGCTCAAGACGAGCAGGAAGGCCAAGAAGTTGGCCCCTATTGAGGGAGGTTATATTGATAGGGGAATTGAAGGAAAGATTGACCGAGAGGTCATATATTCCATGGTAGCGCTGCCCGGAGCCCATGCCAGCCCCCAGCCATTATCATAGACTCCTTGCACAATCGCGAAATCAGCGACCTCCGGCCTAACGACGAGCTCGAGGAAGTGGTAATCAACTTCCACTACCCCGAGCAAACTGTTAAGGTCGGGCTGGAAATTCACCCCGAGGAGAGAAGGATCTTGATCGAGTTCCTTCGAGCAAATTGTGATGTGTTCGCTTGGAGGGTGGAGGATATGCAAGGAATCAGCGAGGACGTGATCCTTCACAAAATCAATGATGACCCATCCTTCAAGAACATTCACCAAAAATCGAGATACTTCTCTCCGGAGAAAGAAGTAGCGATCAAGGAAGAGGTTGAGAAGTTACTTAAAGTGGGGATAATTAAGGATATCTCCTACCCTAAGTGGCTAGCGAACGTAGTCATGGTCAAAAAGGCCAATGACGAATGGAGGATGTGCATTGACTTCACGGATCTCAACATAGCATGCCCCAAAGATTGCTTCCCTCTTCCTCGCATAGACCGATTGGTAGACTCGATAACCGGGCATAGAGTTCTGAGCTTCATTGATGCATATTCCGGCTATCATCAGATAAAGATGGCTCTCGAAGATGTCCCCTCCGTAGCTTTCATCGCTGCGGGCAAGACATACTGTTATACAATGATGCCCTTCGGGCTGAAAAATGCAGGAGCCACCTACCAGCGAATGGTCAATATTGTCTTTAAGAACCAATTAGGCAGAAACCTTGAGGCCTACATTGATGACATGGTTATAAAGACGAGAGAAAACTCCCACGAGCTCGATGTGGAGGAAACTTTCTCAAACTTGCACCGCAACAACATGAAACAGAACCCCCTAAAATGTGCATTTGGGGTAAAGGCGGGCAAGTTCCTTGGATTCATGGTCAACCAGTGGAGAATTGAAGCCAATCCAGAAAAAATTCAAGCACTGTTGGACATGAGGCCTCCTGCCTGCGTGAAAGATGTGCAAAAGCTAAACGGGCGCATCACCGCACTAGGCCGCTTCATCTCGCGATCAGCAGAGAGTTGCCTCCCCTTCTTCAAAACTCTAAAAGGGGGGAAGAAAGCTGATGAATTTGCATGGAGTCACGATTTCCATCAAGCCTTTGAAGAAGTAAAGAGATACCTTGGGCAGCCCCCTCTACTCAGCAGCCCGGTGCCCGGGGAAGAGCTTTTTCTGTTTTTAGCGATTCTTGATCCGCGATAGCTGGCTTCTTTGTTCTTGTAAGGGAGGAGAATAACTCCCAAAAACCAGTTTATTATGTATCTAAGGCACTGTCCGCCGTAGAAGGGCATTATTTAAATATAGAGAAATTAGCTTACGCCTTGCTTGTATCTGCTCGAAAATTAAGAGCTTACTTTTCTGCACATCCTATAACTGTACTCATTGAGGCCCCGCTTAGAAAGGTTTTACATAAACCAGAGTCCTCGGGGAGAATGCTAGCTTGGTCTATCGAGCTCACTGAGTTCCAGATCACCTACTCCCCGAGAAGGACAATCAAAGCGCAGGCCTTAGCTGACTTTGTAGTAGAATTGTCATTTAAGCTAGCGGACAGTGACCTAGGGAAGAGAAAGCGAGCAGAGTCAGAAGAATCCCAAGATAGCTCAGACACTGAGATTGTACAGCCCAAAGAGCGTCCAGAAGAAGTGTGGACTTTATTCGTGGACGGCTCTGCGAGTAAGTTAATAAGTGGAGTGGGCATACTCTCGATCGCACCCTGCGGGGAGAAATTCAAAGAGCCTTGAGATTCAAATTCGAAGCTTCGAACAATCAGGCTGAGTATGAAGCGATTATAGCAGGCTTGAAATTGGCCAGAGACTTGGGAGTTCAAAATATTGAGATCAATAGTGACTCTCAGCTCATAGTAAATCAAATTAAGGGGGAGTATGACACGATCAACCCAGTGCTAACTCAGTACTGCGGTCTAGCAAAAGCCCTTATTAAAAATTTCACCTACTATGAGCTGAACCAAGTTATGAGAGAGGACAACACAGAGGCTGACCTCCTCTCCAGAATAACCGATCAAGAAGTCATAGACTTGAAGACGGATTGCCAGATAGAATTCACGGAGAGACCTGCTATAGATCGGATTCAGATAAACAATATTGAGGATCAAGTAAGGGAATGGGTAGATGAGATCAAGGATTACATCGAAAAGCAAACCCTCCCCGAGGATCCGGCAAAGGCTAGAACCATTGGCAAAGTGTCCGCAAAGTACCTCGTCCTGGATGGAGTATTATTTCGGCGATCATTCACCAAGCCTTTGCTAAGATGCATCAAAACTCACATGGTCACCAACTTACTCTATGAGGTCCATGAAGGAGTTTGTGGCGGACATCCAGGTGCTCACACTCTCTCAGACAAGATTAAATTTCAAGGATTTATTGGCCTACGATGAGGACAGATGCGCAAGAGTACGTGAGAAAGTGTGACAAATGCCAGCAGTTTGTGGACATCCCTAGACTACCATCAACAGATCAGACTTTGGTTGTACCATCGTGGCCGTTTGACACGTGGGGGATTGATCTAATTGGACCGTTCCCAACTGCTAGAGGAGGAATTAAGTACGCCGTGGTGGCCGTGGATTATTTCACAAAGTGGACAAAAGCAAAGGCCTTAGACACCATCTCCGAGGAGAATGTTATTAATTTCGTCAACGATCACATCTACTGCAGATTTGGGGTCCCACTGAATGAACGCTCGCCCCGAAAAAAGAAAATGTAATGTATTTTGGTTATCAATATCATTTTCCCTTTTTGAAAGAGGTTTTGTATGTATTGCAATGATACGATAAGTTTTGAAAAACTTCGGTTTTGGGAGTCACCACGCCATTTTTAGAGGAAAACGTTGAAAAACCTATTTTAAGAGATTTTGGGTTCGGGAGTCTGGTTACGTGTTTGGGAAGAACTAGAGAGTTCACCCAACACGCCTCTTTCGAGACTTTCAATCAATATTGGACAATTTTGGACATTCAAAGTGTGTGTGCAATATGTGTCGATGTGTAAAGCATGCAAATTTGACATTTCATTGATAATGTAAAAGCTGAGTACAACTTGTAAGCAATGACAGGGGGCCACACCCTTTTTACATATTATGATTATCATAACAAGCCAGAAGGTAAGACAATCTGCCCAGAGAACTCCTATGTCGTCCGACACAGGACCTCACAGAAGGAGGGTGTCACACGACATGATGCCTCATGGTCAGATTGTCTATTACAATGACCAAGCTATTTCTGGAACTGGAACGACATTTATTTGACTCATTTAAAGACACTATTTGAAGGTCTAAGCTCAGTTTGGGATTGACGGGAGTGAGCAAAGTCACGATAGACTTTGAATGATACGGAATGTCATATGACATGGAACATCCGAAGTTATCCATGTCATATGGAAAACCGCCTCTAATAAATCGCACCCAAACAGACCATAGGCACCCAAATAGTGGCTTATGAGCCACGGAAATGCTTAGGTAAGCTTTGAGTTACAAAGGGAGAAAACTGGACAGATCTGAAGTCCAAGAATGGCTTCTGACCTTGCAGGATCTCCATGTCGTATGACACGGAATCTCCATGGAGTCTGTGTCGTCCAGAAGCAAGAGATAGGCCATTTCTGTGCCCTTCAGTCTGTTTGATTCCCCTTTGTTTCTCAAGGCAAACCAAGCATCTTTATTAACTGTAAGCAGTAATATAACGATAATATATGAGTATTATGGGAGGATCACATGGCTTTAGTGGCCAAATGTGATAAATCACATGTTTTTGGCCACTTTGAAGTAGCCATCACCTCCTAACTCCATGCAAATGCATAAAAATTGAATCTTTATTGATCCTAATATGACCAAATGTCCAGATCTGAGGTGGGGAGAAGTGAATATTGAAGATTCACTTCTCCACCACCTTTATCATGCAAAAATCCCAATTTTGACATAATATTAAAGCAAATATGCATGCAAGGTAGTATGAATGTATTAGAAGGCTTATTTAAAGAGGGAGAAGGGTTTAGTGGCTACCTATTGTAGTCCACAAGGTGAGATCACCAGTAGTATGGTGTCCACCCCTTCTACACACCAACAAAGGAAGCTTCTTTGGATCTTGGCCTTGAAGTGTGTGTGTGTGTGTGTGAGGAGGGAGGTGAGTGTGTATGTGTGAGAGAGAGAGAGAGAGACTCCTTTTGGACAGAGTTTCCCCCTATTATACTAATCCTCCCCAAACCCTCTCTTCAAGTTCTTTTAAAATGATCAGCCATGCCCTGTATTTATAGGCAGGCTGATGGGAAGGCCTTTGTCGTCCGACAGGGGCAGTTAAACCGCCTTAGTGTCTTTCCATGTCGGACGACAGCGTACACCTTTTTGACATATTGGGCCGGAATGCTTGGCGGAGCCCGATGGGTTAAGGCTTTGTCTTGTGGGATATTTGGACTTAATATTGCATTTTAGCAATTATATAAGCCCAAAAATCAATAATAGTGGATCCAAAACATGAGTTCGGATCGGGGTACTCACAGAGCCCCTCGGCGATGTCACTTCCACGGGAAGTGGGGTCGTCGACACCATGAGAATCCCGAGCCGAACACGAACGGCGGGGAAAGAGGTGACCAAGATGGTCAAGTGGCTGGACCTCTTATGAAGAGGATTCCTACGTATCCCGTGAGGGAATCAAGCCGAATCGTAGTTCATCGAAGATGGGGTAGTTTATGGCCATTCCGGGCCATTTTCTGTGTTGGAAACTGTACGGTTTTCCAGATCGGGTAGTTTATGGCCATTCCGAGCCATGGATCTTTGATGACCGAGAGAGGTGGGCATTTGAACCCAAATGAGTTGATGAATTTTGATGATAGGAAGCCAAGATAGGCTGACAGAATTTAATTAGGGGCAAAAGGGGAAAATCACCCTTCTAGACCACGGGTGTCGTCCGACATGGGGAGGTTCCCAGGCAGTTTTAATTAAAACCGCGGGTCGTAAGACAGACCTAAAAAACACCCATTGCCGCCGAGTTCAGAGAGAGAAAGGGAGAGAAAAATTCGAAATTTCTTCCCATAAATTTGATTCAAATCAAGGATTTGATAATGCCTCCGCGAGCCAAATCGAGAAGGAATGTTCAGCAAGTCTTGTCCGAGAGACAGAAGCTTGTAGATCGGAACAAGCGAAAGAGATTCCCCGAGGGACATGGGCTATACCCGGGTCTCGACTTTCATACTTCCACTATGGAGCAGAAGGGGGTAAGTATTTTAAAAGATTAAACCTTTTTGAAATTTGATTTCTAGGGTTTGAGATTGAATTTTGGGGAAAATCGCACCCAAAAAGGAATTGCATGCTTAGCATGAAGTTATTGCTTTGAAAAGATTTTTCTTTTTCTTCTTTTCTTCTTTTTGAAAGAATTTGGTGATTCTTTTGAAAAAAAATGCACATGAATGCACCTATCGTTATGAGTATGGTTTTTGATACCTGTGCTGTGCTTACCTGCAGACTTTGCGGACCAAGGGGTCCCCTGAGGCGATTGCGACCATCTGGGGTCTTCTTCCGGGCTCTTCTGATTTGCCGGACAGTCCTAAGGGACTGGTCTTTGCTGCTGGTCTTGGACCATTCTTCACTGCTGTTGGAGCTTTTGGAGACACGCCGAGGAGCGTGGAGCTTGTGCGGGCTTTCAGACAGTTCTGGTGGGACTCTACCCACACTTTCCATCTTTCCTGGGGTGAGTCGACCATCACTCCTTATGACTTCACTGCTATTACCGGTTTGCAGTTTACAGATAGGCCCATCTTCTCTGAGGACCCTGGCGTGCTGAGCACGGATGCCATTAGGGCTTTGACTGGACTGACCCTTCGCCTGAAGGGCAATGGGGTTCCTTTGGCGGACTTGCACTCTGCTTTGACTCATCAGTGCCGTCTTTTTGCTGAGGATGCTGCTACTGTTACGGCTGAGCAGTTGGCTAGAGCCTTTGTTTGGGCCGGGTTTTCTGATACCCTATTCTGTAATGCCTCTACAACGGCATTGACTCTTCTGCTGGAGCCTCTCAGAGATTGGAGCCAGGTGTCCACTTTTTCATGGGGAGAGGCTGGTTTGGCCCAGGTGTATAGAGGCCTGGATGAGGTGAGCAGAGGCAGTGTGACCTCTTTGGATTTTTACCAGACTGTGCTGGAGGTATATCCTTTGCTTTTCGCAAACTTGACCGCTGCATTTGACTTTTCTGTCATCATTCTTTTACTGTTGCTGCACACTGAAAGCTTTCTGTCTTTTGATTTCAGGTATGGGCTTATGAGGTGTTTGGCTGTTATGCCTGGACTGTGCCTGAGAGGATTGCGGCAGATTTGTTCCCTGCTATTCGCCGTTGGGCTTTTGGAGCGAGGGAGAGCCGGAAAGTGGACGGGGCGAAGCCCCGTAAGACGGCTTGCTACCATGACACGATGATCGCTTTGAGGGGTACCCCTGCCGGTTTGAGGCTGTTCCCTTGGCACGGTAGGTATGGTGAGGATGTAGTTGGTGTTGCTGCCCTGGTGACCAGGACAAGGAGGCTTTTGATTGGCCTGGAGGGAGATGCCCTGTATTTGGGGGAGAGAGTCTGCAGGCAGCATGGTTATGGCGCTGTCGCTCGCGTCCCTCATGATCCTCCTGCGGGGATATGGCATATTCGGACCCTGCCTGACTTGGAGCGGCTGCGGACCGGCATTGATGCTGCTGAGTTTTCTGATGGTGGGGATTATGCCCAGTTTGTCTTTACCCGGTTGGTGACTCCTCAGGTTATGGCTGCTAGGAGGGCAGCGGGGATGCAGATACCGGCACCTCCTCGCTTTTTTGAGTATGAGGCTGGGGGTAGTATTCGCCGCTCCTCTTTTGACATGTCTGAGACTCATCCACATCTGCGGCTGCCCCGCGGGACCACTTTTGTGAGCAATCTTTTCTTTTTCTGATTCGTTCAAGCTTTTAACTGCTTTACTGTCTGCATTGATTGCTTCTGACTGCCTCTTCTGTTTTCATTGAATAGGTTCCAGCCAAGACGTTCAGGGCGGTGGCGAAGGCGCTTACTGGTGCTGTGAAGATGCTGCGCCAGTTTCAGAGGAGCGCGAATGTAAGTGCTCCAATTTGAGCTTGTTAGTATTTTCGTTAGAAAATTAACGAAAGTTATAACATTTCTAACAATTCCTAACATTCCTAACATTTTCAACCAAGTAAGGGTAGATTAGGGATTGCCAAAAAAGGATAAACCAACGAAAGAATCTCAAAAAGCAAAAGAAATTAGAAAAATCCGAATTGGGCAAGTTGAAAAACATAAACTGCTGGATTTTTGAATTTTATTCTTCCTGTCTAAGCTGCATTTAATGAACAGTGCACGTTTACAATCCCATCCGCGCGGACATGTTTGTCAATTTCAGAGGGCTATAAATTGAACCCTCCTCTTTCAGTTTACACAACAAAAATCACTCACAGCAACAGCACACTGGCGAAAAATAGAGAGAAAACAGTGGGAATTCACTTGAATTGCCACCATTTTCTCTCCAATCTTTCCCAAATCTCACTCACTCACAAACACTTCAAAACACTCTCATACATACTCTCATACATACACCAATTCAAGCTCAAATCACCCCTTAGGAGGAGGATTAGAGAGAAAACATAGAGGACTTCATTGTTATCTACTTGTTTTCTCTTTAACCAACTCAAATCACCAACCCTAAACACATTCAAACCAAGCCTTGAATCCATTCAAACACAAAACACAAGGAAGATAGGTATAACCTCCCTCTTCTTACCCTAAATCTCTCATCCATGCATGCATTTTCAAGCTACAAAATGTAGTTCATTCATCTTCTTGTCTTAGATCCAAGAAGATCACCATGGAAGTTCATCTCCATGGATGATCTTCTACAAGGATCTACATTATTTTCAAAGTGTTCTTACTTTCTTGCAAAGAAAACACATTTTCAAAACCCTAAAAATCATTTTCATACATCAAATCTCATTTTAAAAGGATAAAATTCCCCTTCCCAAGCAAATGAAGTGCTTAGTTCCAATGTACCCCAAGGATGGTTTGATATAGTTGATTCACCACTAAAATGTCAAGTGATCACTAATCAAAACCTAGGGAAATGGGGACAAGCATGGATGCCAAACCCCCTTTAAAATCATGTTTTTCTTTCTTGAGAAGTTGCTGTCCAGTAGCAATTTTCTAAGACCTCAGTCCATGGTCTAAAATTTTGGACACAGATAAACTTGGGATTTGGTGTTTACTACAAAACACTTTTTGTAGCCAACATCCATAGCTTTCGAGACATATTTTTACTTTATTTTTTTCGTGAGTAAAACTCCCTTTTTCAAATTTTCTTTTGAAGGTCAGATCACCAGTCTCTGGGGGTCCAGATCTCATATCTGAGATTTCCAGAAGGTTTTGGGTCCTCAAATCTTCTCCAAAATGGAAAATTCTTTTGTAGAAATCTTTTTTGAGGTGTTTGGAACAATTTTCATTCTCTGAGTTTTCTCAGATTATAAAGTTTTGAAGCCCTTAAATCTATTTCAAAATCAAGTGTTCACTGCCTTTTTCATTCTGGCAGAAGTGTTCTTCAACTTCCAAAAATCTTTTGAGTACCAAAACTCAACCTAAAAATCACCCCAAAAATCATGGGATCTTTCCAAAGTCTGATAAAGAATTCCCAATTTTTACTTTTCTGAGTTTCAACTTATTTTGGCCAAAACACATACACACACACACACAAATGATTTTTAGCTTGGAAGACTCGTTTTACGAGGCATTCCGGGTGCACACTAACGTCCTTCCCGGCGTGTAACGTGACCTCCGAACCCAAATCTCTTATTTCGGGAATTTTTCAAAGTTTTGGCCCTTAAAATAAAAATGGCGTGGCGACTCCGTTTGATTTCAAAAAAAATCGGGTATCATCACAGTGGCGACTCCGCTGGGGACAATAAGCTTTTTCTAAAAAAAAAATGATATTTGGTATATTGGTGGAAACCATTAAACTTCCCGTTATCGCCTCCTAACACGAGTAGGGGATAAATTGTGGTTTAACAATCCCACGTACCGGTATCATCGTTTTCAAAAAAAAAAAGAAAAAAAAAGCTTTTGAGGGTCAAGCTTCCGTCCCGGCATTAAAAATCATTTGTTGTGTGTGTTGATTTTTGCACATTTTCGTGTTGTTTTGGCCGCCTCGGAAAAAGTCAAAATTTTGACTGTCGGAATCATGTCCCTAACTGTCGGAATTTTTGTGCTTATGTGCTTATGTGCTCATTTCAAAAAAAAATTCAAAAAAAAAAATTCAAAAAAAATTTTCAAAAAAAAAAGAAAATTTTCAAAAAAAATCATGCATCATATTTTTAAGACACATAAAAAATTTCTATTTTACTCAGAAAAAGAAGATAGACTGCTTGCACACTACGCGCACGTGACCTTACACTGCACACTACGTCCCTAACCCGGGGAAATCCTTGTCGCGGCCCGTTTGGTCTTATTACGCCTCTCGGTGCAAGCACAGGACTACCCAAACATCCCATGGAGCCTCGTGTCGACCATGCACTTGTCCGTGACACACTTTGTCCGAGACCCGGTTGGTTTTTAGTTTGGTCTGTGTCATGCCCTGTCTGTGTATAGACCTTTCCTTTCAAGCCTTTGTCGGCATACCGACTCAATATCTTTCGGGGACCCTAATCAGTCGAAGCTCTGCCGGTTTTTCGCCGCAGACTTTGACCAAGATATTGACCGGCGCCTTGACTTCGGCTCTGACTGGCACAAATTATACACTGACTCCCAGCATGACACTGAGTCATCAAGGATTAATGATTATTCCATGCCTAATTACGGCCTAATTGACGACAAGTCAAGATCAATTGTGGACATTTATCAGTCCAAATCATGCCGACTTTTTGTCGAGCCCTCGGACATGATCTTGACTTTGACGTCAGCTTTGTCCGTAATTTACATCGAATGCTCGTTAAGACTCGATTACCCGCCAGACTTTTAGGATCGTTTTTCTTTCGGTCGGTGGGACCCGCTTGCCCTATAGGTACCTCGCCCGGGGCTGTCCACCCTGGGAGGTCGAAATACAGGTGGAATACGAGGGGCTTATAGACGTAGTGACGGGGCCCACTGATCCAGGATCCAGAGTAGTTTGTGAAAAAGAAGAGCAATCTTTTCCAACCGATTAGGTTTAATAAAACATGTTTTAAGTAAATTTAAACAAATAATCGCATGTTGCATGAGCCCTAAGCCCAAACACCAACCTGTTCCGCTTTCCCGAGTCTGAACCACACCCTTTCGTGCCTTCCACAGTAAGCAAAGTTTGGATCAAGCCCCCGGGTCATCGTTTGTTCAGCTCAGTCATTCCGGAGTCAGATACTTCATCGGTTTCCTCCCTCGCTTCAGCTCAAAGTTTCAGAATGGCCAACTCAGAGGAGAACAGTGGGGGACGTACAGATCCGCACCCCGAAAATTCGCAAAATGCCGAGCAGTGGAATCAGATGTTGGAACAGATAAGACAACATCAAGAGGCTCAGATCAGTCAGTTATGGGAAGGTATCAGAAACCAGGGGCTAGCAATTGTTCGCAACCCTAATGGAACCTTTACGGTTGATGCGAAGATTGGAACTAATTACCCTCCCGGGTATGCCAACTACCGTCAAATGCCCTGTTCCCTTTCGTGTGGAACTACTAATGGGCCAAGCATCCCCCAGCCTATCACTCAGCCTGCCTCTCGGCCTCATCGTATCGATACTCCTCAACAGTCCGATCTTGGTCAACTTCCCCCTGGCACCTCTCAGTTTTCACCTTTGGGTTTCAATCAGTCTGTTTCTGCCCCGCAGCTTGGAATGGGTCAGTTCGCTACTCCAAAACCTCAGTCTGGCCCGGGCCATCAGTCTGGAATTGGTCAGTTCAGTACATCTCAGCCCCTACAGCTCGATACTCCTCAACAGTCCGATCTAGGTCAACCTGCCCCCGGTGCCTCTCAGGTCTCACCACCAGGATTGAATCAGTTGCCTTTCGCCCCACAGCTTGGAAGGGGTCAGTTTACTACTTCACAACATCAGTCTGATTTGGGTCATCATCTCGGAAGGGGTCAGTTCGCGACTTCTCAAGCCCAGCAGTGTGACATGGCTCCGCAAGCCATTTCGGGTCAGTTTGCTTCTCAGGCTCCATGGTTCAGAGGGGGCCAGCTTGCTTCCTCCAATTCTCAAAGCACACTTGCCCCTATGATACTGCAAGATCACATGGGCCACCAGGCTCTTATCACCACTTCATCAGGTTTACCGTATTCACAACATCCTCCAAGCTCTACCTCGTCCCTCCGGTTGGGAAGTCCGACAAGGTCAAATGCTCCTCATCAAATTCTCCACCCGGGCATTATGCTGCTCCTGCTCATCAAGTACAGTATGCACATTACCCTTGTAGTCACGTTCCTCAGTGTGGTCAAGACACGTTCAGTCCTACTGTTACGATGCCTCAAATCTCATATCTTCAACAGCCTTTTGGATCCACACTCACTGCTCCCTGGTATCCAACCATTACGAGCCATATATCCTCATCTTCGGCAACTGCCAGGCCTTATGAGGAGGGTTACGGTCACGATTTTAATGCTCAGATTGTCATCCCTCCCACCAAAGTACTTCCTACTGTGGTTTCATTTACTGATGCCAGTCTTGTGGTGGTGTCGTGCAGTCCTAGTGTTCCTATTGACTCGTCCAATGGATTATTGAAAAAACCAATTGAGAAGGTACAAGAAAAGCCTAGCAACGAGAGTATCGACGATCGCTCGACTCGGGCCATCTCACCATACCAATCTTGTGTATCTGACACGAATGAGGTTTACAAAAGGTCAAATCTCGACGATTACATCGATGATTACATCAAAAGGGTTCGTGCACGGGGAAGCACTATGGGTCGGAACATGTCTCATCGCTATAAACCTTACCCTTCCAACACGGCTGCAACATCCATCAAAGGAAAGAAGGCATTGCATACAAATGACGGCATCCAAAAGCAACCAAGAAATGGTGGTCCTCTAAGGCAACAAGAACATTTTGATGATTTTGGGATGTCCATGGGCTTAATTTTCAAGGGTTTAGTAAAGGAAGGCCTTTTGGAGCCTCTCAAGGACTACCATCCGAGGAGCTCAAATGCACCCCTCGACATGAGTAAGCACTGCGCTTTCCATGATCATTATGGCCACACGACCGACAACTGCACAGTCTTGAAGAGAGCGGTTCAAAGGTTAATCGAAGCGGGCAAGCTTGAGTGCCCCAATGGACCAAAACCGGCGAACCCCGTTCAGAATGGTGACCAAGTCAATGACCAAATCTCGAATCAAAGAGCGTTAAGAGTTTATTCTCCCCCAAAGGAAAAATCACATCCCAAGGATTTGGGTGTTCCCTTAGGCAAAGTTTTCAATAGCTTGCTAAAGCAGGGTCTCCTCGAACCCATGAGAAACTATCAGCCCAGAAACCCCAATGCTCCTTTGGATACCTCCAAGCATTGTGCCTTTCATCAGTACCATGGGCACTTGACAGACGATTGCGCCCCCCTGAAAAAGGCAATCCAAGGTTTGATTGAGCAAGGGAAGTTAGAGGTGCCTGAAGGGCCCAATACTGTCAGTAACCCGTTCCCTAGAAATAACAACATGAGCGTCAACATGGTCGAGTTTGGTGATTCAAGACTCGTGGGCATAATGGAATTTGACTCGCCCTTTTGTGATTGATGAATCAGTCATCGCAGGCAATGAAAATGGCTGGATTGGGCAAGGGATTGCCAAAGAAATCCTGATGGAAAGAATTGCAATAGCCCCCATCTCCAGCGTCGAAGAGTAGATGCATGGTCCAACAACAAAGAGCGGCTAGACTAGGGGCTACCTATCTTTAAAATAATCTTTTAAGTCAACCGTCGTAGGTTCTAGTACTTTTCTTTCACCTAAGTCCTTCCTGGACATTTGTCGTTGTAGTCCATTTTGGGCATAGTAGTTAAATGTCTAACTTTTAATATAAGTCTTTTTTCTTTTCTTGCTAGACTCGAGACATCACTTGCACACCCACGTTACACTTAATTGAAATGGTTTTATCCTAGATGATCACTTGTGTTGCTCAACCACTAATTCTTTGAAATGATTAATATTTAAATTAATTGGAGTGAGAAAATCAATTGATATCCCTCTCAAATTGGGGCTTACCAACTCCCCATCTTGCATCTCATATGCTCACATCCCTTTCATCAGCCTCATCATCTCGTTGTTCGATGAATTTGCATGGATCTTTTCTCATTTAAAGCTTAAGCAAGCAATGAAGACTTAATCTCATTTAGGTCATCCGGTAGGGATTGCGGTTGAAGCCTTTCACCCATAGGAAAGCCATTACCTCACCCTCACTAAACACTACCCTTTCATTTCAAGATCGGCGTGTTTTGAAACCCGGTTTAGCCATTATTTTTGCTCCTTGCGAGAAAAGTCCAAGCGGGCCCAAGAAGTTAACTCGAGAGTCGGCGATGCGCAAGATATCTAAAACCATGAAGGAAGGACAAAGATAATCCTCAACTCCTCAGGAAGCTTTCCAAGTCAAAAAAGAAAAAGAAAAAAGAGCTCAAGCAAAAGAAGCTTCAAAAAAAAAAAAGAAGGACTGTCGATCCTCACAATTCAGTAAAAGTCCCCGACTCCTCAAGAAGCTCTCCAATGATAAAAAAAAAGGGGGAGCCTGAATTCTCGAAGATTCGCAAAAGTTCCCGATAGCTTGGACTCCCTCTCACCATTTCCTTAACCAATCCCAAGCCATCCTCTCGCTTTTAGAGGACATCCCCGTTGCCATTATCCTCGCCTTTGGCCAAAATCAAAATTTGACCTCTCATTCTTAGAGGCAATCAATCTTCCCCGCCATAGATTTCCCAAACACATCCCTACAAGCCAACCTCTCATTTTTAGAGGTTCAGTCAGCAAAAGGCCCAGCCGACCTCTCACTTTAAGAGGTCATAACTTCCAAAATTACCCGATGGCCGATCGAAGCCTGGAAACCCAGCTGCAATTCCTACCGGATAGTAATTTCATTCCAGTATCTTCAGGAGCTAAATCAAATTAATGCTTCATTGCTTGCTTAAATTGGAGCCAAATCCATCTCGGCTCAAATGATCAAAGATTGTGCAAATTCAAGTCTGATTCATTCGACATTTCATGTGAGCATATTTCATTTCTCCTCCACAAACACTTGCCGTGGATGTCCCACTGGGGCTTCGCATCCGTGTCTTTCATGGACACTCTAAGGGGATATGTTATTCGAATCTCCAATCCTCAAATTCCCAAAAGGACCTCTAAGTCTTGAATTTTCACACTCATTCTCTTTTCATTCGGGATAAGCCCGAACTACGGCGACCTGAGCTCTTCATAATGAAGGGAACGTAGGCAACCAGAAATGGTCCGGTCGAAATCACAAACAAATTCCAAAAAAAAATCGTTCTCATCAAGGATTGTCCCTATACACTTTCCGCCCTTCCGAGCTTGATTCTCGATATCAGTTGATTTTCTCCTTGTGATTAATCAAAATATTTGTTCATATCAGATTTAGGGGTTGAATAACCCGAACATTAACAAAGGGTTTTAAGTAGCCTTGTGATCATCACGAATAAAACAAGTTTTCAAGTGTCTCGACAAGTCTTCTCTCTCTCCATCATAGGGAAATAGAGCCAAACACTGTCTTTCTGTCAGCAGGGGCTTCCATACACTTTTCCACACCTTGTGATGCTTATACTCTCTCAAAAGAGTCAAACCCAAAAGCGAGAGTGTCATACACAAATTCGGGAGAAATTCCCACCTTTCAAAAGATATGCCCCTGCACGTAAACATTTACGAGTCTTGTCCGATGGCGGTTGACTAAGGTCTGAAAAGATGGGTGCCTCCTCTGTTAGACTACTCTGAATTTCTTCACGTTGGGGCTTTGCTAAGCGGTTCTCCCAGGTTCTCCTGTATCAGCTCTTCAAGCTGGGGCTTATATAGTCGTCTTTGGGTCCACATTGGGTTCTTCACTACAAGATAGATTCGATCTTCATCAGATTATTTTCAGGATTGCTTTGTATTACCAATCAGATTGGGGCTCTGCTAATTGTGTCGAAATCACAACGAGGTTATAAGATTGGGGCTTCGCCAAGTCACTTCTTCGAAATCTGGACTTTGCCAAGCTGGTCCTCTGGACCTGAATTTTATCAAGTCACAAGAAAGGTCTAGTCACATCAACAGCTAGATTTTCAGCTTCAGAACTTGGTACATAGCAGCTTCCTGTAGCGTCGGAGTCTAAGATCTGGGTTTCACCCGGCATTAGCAATTTCATCAAATCATTCTCCGAACAAGGTTTCGGCCAAGTCACGGCTCACCCAAATGAAAGAAGTTTCATATCGACGTCGGCATCAACTTCGAATGACCAATATTGAGAGGGAAAAACTTCAACCAAGATCCGGGATCCGAATCCAATCTCATCAAAATTGAGGTCCATGCGATACTGTTAACAAAACCTCATCAACAACCGCTGTTTAAATCGCGATCGAGTGCTCTCACCACTTGCTCAAAATCTGTTCCAAACAGTTTCCAGACACATACATCCCAATGCATCCCCTCTCATCACCATGCATCCCAACAAAAATCTCCCAAAGGCTCATGTAGCATGCACAAAACTTGAATCAATAGGAAAAATCCTAAGTGATTGAAGATCATAAATCATAATTTCCCTGCCAAAAGCTTAGGCTAGGTGCATCTTCGAAAGCAAGTAAATGCATCATCTCTCTCACAATCATTTTTGGTTCTATGCATGCATCTGTCATCATGAATGTCATATATGCATCTTCCTCTCTACTAACCAATGCAGGAATTCAAACGTGAAAGACCATCTTCCTTCGCTATCGAGACTTACCCTCAACAAGGAAGATATTTACCAAAGTCCAAAATCAATGGTTTCAACAAAATCGCAAGAAATCAAATGCCCCTTTTCGGCAAGAGATGATTCCGGGAAAAACATGTGCAGATCACCTCCAGTGTCTGCAAATCGGTCAGAGACGCCAAGTTCTCAAATACAGTTCGGTCAGAGACGCCAAGTTCTCAAATACAGTTCGGTCAGAGACGCCAAGTTCTCAAATACAGTACGGACAGAGACGCCAAGTTCTCAAATACAGTTCAGTCAGAGACGCCAAGTTCTCAAATACAGTACGGTCAGGGACGCCAAGTTCTCAAATACAGTTCGGTCAGAGACGCCAAGTTCTCAAATACAGTTCGGTCAGAGACGCCAAGTTCTCAAATACAGTACGGTCAGAGACGCCAAGTTCTCAAATACAGTTCGGTCAGAGACGCCAAGTTCTCAAATATAGTACGGACAGAGACGCCAAGTTCTCAAATACAGATCGGTCAGAGACGCTAAAGTTCTCAAATACAGTTCGGTCAGAGACGCCAAGTTCTCAAATGAAAATCGGTCAGAGATGCCAAGTTCTCAAAATGCAAATAGGTCAGGGACGCCAAGTTCCCAAATATAATACGGTCAGAGATGCCAAGTTCTCAAATGAAAATCGGTCAGAGACACCAAGTTCTCAAAAGCAAGAAGTCCCAATGTGAAGACAAGCTCAACAACTTCTACAAGGTTGACGATCACCAGCAAGATGCAGACTCAACCAAACTCCCCCCTTCAGGTCAAAATGCCTCCAAAGACAGCAAATCGTCAGCAGAAACCGTCCCACGAACGGCAACCCAACAACTCTTCATCAACATCAGCCGTAGCCTCAGTCCTTCCGACATCTACAGGTAAGCACAGCACAGGTATGAAAGCATATCTTAGTCAACTACTTTTCTAAAAGAATATTATCATCAAATCTTAGGGTGACTTCCTAAAAATAGTCAAATCTTAGGGTGACTTCCCAAAATAGTCAAACCTCGGGTGACTCCCAAATACCGTCAAACCATCAAGGACCATCCCCAGCAGTTGTCGAACTACGTCCAGACTTGATTCCCACTCGGGATACGTAGGTAGCCTACCGTAGGTCCAGCCACTTGACCAACACGGTCACCCTTTTCCCCGGTAATCCTCGTAAGCTCGAATCTTCCCCAGCGAGAACGCCCTCGAACAGTCTCCCTCAGGTATAAAACCTCGACTTAGGTTCATACTCCTGAACTAGGTCCCCATTTAGGTTCATACTCCTGAACTAGGTCCCCACTTAGGTTTATACTCCTGAACTAGGTCCCCATTTAGGTTCATACTCCTGAACTGAATTCTCATTTAGGTTCATACTTCTAAACCTCATGCTTAGGTTCATCCCCGACGAAAGTTAATGGAATTTCGGTCCCTTCAAATGAAGTCCACCAAAAGATTGTCTATCCCCTCGGAGTCTGTCCCCAACGAAAGGATACGAACATCGAAGGAAATCATTTCAAAACAAATTGATACCTCCAGATCACTCTTCATCAAGGTTCGAGGCACCTAAGACGCCATCACCAAGGTTCGAGGCACCTAAGACGCCATCATCAAGGTCCGAGGCACCTAAGACCCCATCATTAAGGTTTGAGGCACCTAAAACGCTATCACACACAACACGAGTAAAGCGATAAATCGCAATCATCCCCTAATTCGACAAACCGAAACCATTACCAGGGCGACTTCCCAAAAATAGTCAAATCTTAGGGCGACTTCCCAAAAATAGTCAAATCTTAGGGCGACTTCCCAAAAATAGTCAAATCATAGGGCGACTTCCCAAAAATAGTCAAATCTTTGGGCGACTTCCCAAAAATAGTCAAATCTTAGGGCGACTTCCCCAAAATAGTCAAATCATAAGGCGACTTCCCCAAAATAGTCAAACCATAGGGTGACTTCCCCAAAATAGTCAAACCATAGAGCGACTTCCCCAAAATAGTCAAATCATAGGGCGACTTCCCAAAAATAGTCTAATCTTAGGGTGACTTCCCAAAAATAGTCAGATCTCAGGGCGACTTCCCAAAAATAGTCAAATCATAGGGCGACTTCCCAAAAATAGTCAAATCTTAGGGCGACTTCCCAAAAATAGTCAAATCATAGGGCGACTTCCCAAAAATAGTCAAATCTTAGGGCGACTTCCCTAAAATAGTCAAGTCTTAGGGCGACTTCCCTAAAATAGTCAAGTCTTAGGGTGACTTCCCAAAAATAGTCAAACCATATGGCGACCTCCCTAAAATAGTCAAATCATAGGGTGACTTCCCAAAAATAGTCAAGTCATAGGGCGACTTCCCAAAAATAGTCAAATCATAGGGCGACTTCCCAAAAATAGTCAAATCTTAGGGCGACTTCCCAAAAATAGTCAAATCTTAGGGCGACTTCCCCAAAATAGTCAAATCATAGGGCGACTTCCCCAAAATAGTCAAACCATAGGGTGACTTCCCCAAAATAGTCAAACCATAGGGCGAATTCCCCAAAATAGTCAAATCATAGGGCGACTACCCAAAAATAGTCTAATCTTAGGGTGACTTCCCAAAAATAGTCAGATCTCAGGGCGACTTCCCAAAAATAGTCAAATCATAGGGCGACTTCCCAAAAATAGTCAAATCTTAGGGCGACTTCCCAAAAATAGTCAAATCATAGGGCGACTTCCCAAAAATAGTCAAACCTTAGGGCGACTTCCCAAAAATAGTCAAATCTTAGGGCGACTTCCCAAAAATAGTCAAATCTTAGGGCGACTTCCCAAAAATAGTCAAACCTTAGGGCGACTTCCCAAAAATAGTCAAATCTTAGGGCGACTTCCCAAAAATAGTCAAATCTTAGGGCGACTTCCCAAAAATAGTCAAATCTTAGGGCGACTTCCCAAAAATAGTCAAGTCATAGGTTGACATCCTAAAACAGTCACTCCAGGGTCGACGACTGAAGATAGTCGAAAAACCCGAACTACGGCCGGCTTGATTCCTCTTAAGGATACGTAGGTAGCCTATTAAATAGGTTCAGCCACTCGATCACTTGATCATCCTGCCAAATATGGAGCCTTACTCTTATCGACGACCCCGCTTCCTTCGAAAGCGCCGTCGCCGAGGGGCTACTGTAAGTGCTCCAATTTGAGCTTGTTAGTATTTTCGTTAGAAAATTAACGAAAGTTATAACATTTCTAACAATTCCTAACATTCCTAACATTTCTAACCAAGTAAGGGTAGATTAGGGATTGCCAAAAAAGGATAAACCAAAGAAAGAATCTCAAAACGCAAAAGAAATTAGAAAAATCCGAATTGGGCAAGTTGAAAAACATAAACTGCTGGATTTTTGAATTTTATTCTTCCTGTCCAAAGCCTGGAGCTGCATTTAATGAACAGTGCACGTTTATAATCCCATCCGCGCGGACATGTTTGTCAATTTCAGAGGGCTATAAATTGAACCCTCCTCTCTCAGTTTACACAACAAAAATCACTCACAGCAACAGCACACTGGCGAAAAATAGAGAGAAAACAGTGGGAATTCACTTGAATTGCCACCATTTTCTCTCCAATCTTTCCCAAATCTCACTCACTCACAAACACTTCAAAACACTCTCATACATACTCTCATACATACACCAATCCAAGCTCAAATCACCCCTTAGGAGGAGGATTAGAGAGAAAACATAGAGGACTTCATTGTTATCTACTTGTTTTCTCTTTAACCAACTCAAATCACCAACCCTAAACACATTCAAACCAAGCCTTGAATCCATTCAAACACAAAACACAAGGAAGATAGGTATAACCTCCCTCTTCTTACCCTAAATCTCTCATCCATGCATGCATTTTCAAGCTACAAAATGTAGTTCATTCATCTTCTTGTCTTAGATCCAAGAAGATCACCATGGAAGTTCATCTCCATGGATGATCTTCTACAAGGATCTACATTATTTTCAAAGTGTTCTTACTTTCTTGCAAAGAAAACACATTTTCAAAACCCTAAAAATCATTTTCATACATCAAATCTCATTTTAAAAGGATAAAATTCCCCTTCCCAAGCAAATGAAGTGCTTAGTTCCAATGTACCCCAAGGATGGTTTGATATAGTTGATTCACCACTAAAATGTCAAGTGATCACTAATCAAAACCTAGGGAAATGGGGACAAGCATGGATGCCAAACTCCCTTTAAAATCATGTTTTTCTTTCTTGAGAAGTTGCTGTCCAGTAGCAATTTTCTAAGACCTCAGTCCATGGTCTAAAATTTTGGACACAGATAAACTTGGTATTTGGTGTTGACTACAAAACACTTTTTGTAGCCAACATACATAGCTTTCCAGACATATTTTTACTTTATTTTTTTCGTGAGTAAAACTCCCTTTTTCAAATTTTCTTTTGAAGGTCAGATCACCAGTCTCTGGGGGTCCAGATCTCATATCTGAGATTTCCAGAAGGTTTTGGGTCCTCAAATCTTCTCCAAAATGGAAAATTCTTTCGTAGAAATCTTATTTGAGGTGTCTGGAACAATTTTAATTCTCTGAGTTTTCTCAGATTATGAAGTTTTGAAGCCCTTAAATCTATTTCAAAATCAAGTGTTCACTGCCTTTTTCATTCTGGCAGAAGTGTTCTTCAACTTCCAAAAATCTTTTGAGTACCAAAACTCAACCCAAAAATCACCCCAAAAATCATGGGATCTGTCCAAAGTCTATTAAAGAATTCCCAATTTTTACTTTTCTGAGTTTCAACTTATTTTGGCCAAAACACATACACACACACACACAAATGATTTTTAGCTTGGAAGACTCGTTTTACGAGGCATTCCGGGTGCACACTAACGTCCTTCCCGGCGTGTAACGTGACCTCCGAATCCAAATATCTTATTTCGGGCATTTTTCAAAGTTTTGGCCCTTAAAATAAAAGTGGCGTGGCGACTCCGTTTGATTTAAAAAAAAATCGGGTATCATCACAGCGAAGCATTGGAAGGGGAGGTGCAGCTCCCAGCCTGGTGACGTTGTGCCTCCGAAGAAGAGGCCGAGGCCGTCTTTGGCTCCTTCTGGCTCTCAGGCGGGCAGATCTAGTCAGCAGCCCCAGCCTGAGGGTGATGATGGCGAGGATGATCCCTACCAGCCCCCTTATTCCACCGTGCCTGAGTGGCAGGGGTATTATGCTGAGCCACAGCCTTGGGCGCATTATGAGGGTGATGATTCAGACGGCGAGATCCATGAGGTGCCGGAGGTTGGCGGCGACGGCCAGGAGCAGAGCGGCTCCGAGGAGGAGGTGGGCAGCGCTCAGGATGACGACGGCTCTGAGGAGGGTGAGGAGGACGGTTCTGAGCAGGAGTGATCAGCTGCGACCTCCTTTTGCCATGCTTTGACTCTTTTAGGAGAGAGAAGAAATGCATGTGCTGTTTTTTGTTCTTTTGGATTGTAAAACAAATATTTTATTGCTTTTGTACTTTGACAGCTAAAACATTTGTTTATTTATGTATTTGTTAGCTTATATGCACGAGTTCGTCCCAAGAAAGGCACGAAAATGGTGGCTTTTGGTGATGGGGTATTTTTGTGATTTTTGTATGCGTTGGGCAACATTTATGCGTCTGCGGGTGTGTTGGATGTGCCGAATCCTCTCCCGTGGGCTTTATGAGCGAGGGGGAGTGTTTAGGTATGATTTTGTGGTGTTTTGGACAGTTTTGGGTGGCTTTTTGAGCAAGCATTGGGTCGCTTGGGATCGCTGCAGTTGCAGCTGCTGGTGTTCCTGATGGAACTCTCCATGTCGTCCGACACAGGACTTCATGGAACCTTCATGTCGTGCGACAGGGAGAGTCTGGGAGACAGGTTTCTTGGTCAGCAAGCCCCAGTACTTTATAAAGGCGATTCAGAACCACTCATTCCGGCATTCTAAAGAGCTTTAAACTTGCCTTCCACCTCAAAATTAGCCCCAAGATTCGATCTTTGGCTCAAAATGGAACATTATGACGACAGATCTAAGACCAAAGAGCGTCAATCTGACCCGCCATCATCGCAGCAACAATAGGAGGATCATCGACCAACGATATGGGTTGAGATGCCTCTGGGCATTAAAGGAGTGGGCGGTTGATTATTCTCCGGGCCGCATCCAGACACTGGGATTGCGAGAGGCATGTCTTTACCCTCTCGAATAATGATCCCACACCCACCATTGAGGAGTTTCGGGCACTGATTGGGGGAGCTGAGCTTAGAGATGCGGTCTTTCCCCGAGATCCGCGACCTTTGACTGAGCAGTTGGCCGATTTCTTGGGATTTCACTCCGAGCAGGTGACTGATCTGATTCTTGACCTGTCCTTTGTTGACCTGGCCCAGATAGCCCGATTGGTATGCTCGCATCCGGAGGTATTTTGGACCCGTCCACAGTTATGGACATTTTTATGCTGATTATGATTTCCCTGTACTGCTTTTGTAAGTACGACGGGGTATGTTCTGGTTTACTGCTGGGAGTCGTTAGACAGATGCGGGGTTCTCGAGGTACCACATTGGCTGATATTCGACCCGGGCAGGGAGAGAGAGATGTAGTTCCCCTTTTGCTGGCGGAGACTTATCATGGAATGGACCGACTGGCTAGAGGGTCATTGCGTATGGGACGTGGCAGCCCCAGTCTCTTGTCATTGTGGCTCTTTGAGCGACTGAGACTCATCTCCCCATTACCTGTTGGGCAGACTGCAGCACCTTGGGTCACACAGCAGAGGCGAGTGGCTCCGGAGGCTTCACATGAAGGTTGGCAGAGGCGATTGACCAGGTATACTACCACTGACATCCAATACTGGGTGTCCGGATGGAGGCTTGAGACCATGAGCGGCAGGCAGGATGATTCTGCTATAGTGAGGCTGCCGGGATTGCACTTCTCATCATTTAGCATTCCCTTGCTTGTCCAGAGGCAGTACGGATACCCACAGCAGGCTGTTGATGGGTTCAGAGAGCAGAGGGCCCGGGATACCGTTCCTCTTGACATGACTGATGTTCAGACTCTCAGGTTTTTTGCCAGGGCCTTTTCAGGAGCAGCTTTTCCCGCTCATACGCTGATACGGAAGACCCGGGGAATCACTTATCTGTCCACCAGGTACCTCATCTGGTACGGGGAGCAGATGGGACCAGTTCAGCACACCATTGAGGCACATTGCAGAGGGATCCGAGGAGGAGACCAATCTAGCCTGGAGTTACGCGATGCTGAGGCACAGGCTGACCCCGACAACGTGACCGATGATCCGGCAGCGGATTTTGAGAGACTCGTAGAGAGGAGAGCCAAGATGAGGGATGACCCTGAAGTTATGGCTCGGAGGACAGCTCTGAGAGAGGAGAGAGCTGCCCAGGCGGCGCTGAGAGCTGTCGGATTGGTTGACTCACCGACTCGTATTATTCCTGAGCCGGGGCGACGGGAGACAGAAATGTTTGGGATAGCTAAGCCAAAGACCTCCCGAGGACCGAGGAAGAGGAAGAAGAAGGGTGCTAGTTCAGGAGTGGGAACGAGCGACTAGGATTAGGTGACCTACCCTTGTATCCCTTATTTGCCGACACAGACAATTTAGATGTACCTTTTAAAAGATATTATTTTGCTAATGTTAATGAGTCGAGAGTAAACCGTGCTTGAACTCATCAATGAATGTATTAATGTGATGAAAGTTGAAATTACTTCAGAACTTAATCAAGACGCATTTTGGTAATCACAAATACAACTGTTGACAGAATTTGGTGATTTTTATGATTTTTAGATCGAACCGCGAACGGCTGCCTACGTTCCCCTTTTACAAAATGGACTAAGGGGCTCAGGTCTCCGTAGTTCGACCCAATTAGCTTTGTGTTTAAGAAAGGGATAGATAGAAGGGGGACAAATGGTGTAACCCTGTTTTTTACCTAGACCGCCCGTTTTTAGGGTTTTCAGCCTAGTTGGGTATATTCTTTTAGCACCGAGCGCGCCCTTTGTTTTGCACGGACTGCCTTTTGAGAGGTTTTCAGTCTCGTCTGGGTACATTATTTTTGCGCTTTTGTTTTGTTTTTTTTTATTTCTTCTTTTTTTTTATAGAGGGGAAGACTCGATTCAGACGTAATAGCGGCGCAGTTTGTCGGCGTTTACCGGGTGCATGAAGGGATTACCATCCAAATCTGTCAACTTCATTGCTCCGCCGGAAGATCTCTTTTACCGGATACGGGCCTACTGCAGATTGGAGCCCACTTGCCCAAAGGACGAGCGATTCGGCGGCTTTTCTTTTAGGACCAAATCACCCACTTTTATGTCGCGGGGATGTACCTTCTTGTCAAAGGCCACTAAAGCCGTGCGCTTACGATAAGCCCGGATGTGTTCCATTGCCTTAAGCCATCGCTCGTCCGGGAGAGCTAACTCGTCGTGCCGAGCTACGAAGCCATTCTATCTCATTGACCTCATTTTCAGCGAGAACCCGAAGAGAGGGTACCTCTAACTCAATGGGTAGAACGGCATCCATCCCATATGTCAAAGCGAACGGGGTTTCACCGGTGGCGGTTCTTGCGACGTGACGGTAGCCCCAAAGTGCCAAGTGAAGCTTCTCGAGGCCAATCCCGGCTCCTTTCGGCCATCTTCCGGATGATCCTTTCTAGATTCTTGTTCGCGGCCTCAGCGGCACCGTTGGTTTGAGGGCGATAAGGGAGGACTTGTGTCGCTTGATTCTGAATTCTGCGAGCAGTTTGTCGGTGTGTCCCTCGAAGTGTGACCCGTTATCTGAGATAATCTCATTTGGAACTCCATATCGGCACAGAATGTTTTCCTTTATGAAACGGGCCACCTTTTTGGAGTTGAGGACTTTGTAGGACGCTGCTTCAACCCACTTGGTGAAGTAATCCACAGCGACCAACACGAACTCGTGCCCGTTACTGCCGGCAGGAGTTATCTTCCCAATAACGTCGATCCCCCAAGTCGCGAATGGTGAAGGAGTGATCATGCAGTAGAGATCATGGGGAGGTATATGGTTGAGATTGGAGAACCGCTGACACTTATCGCAGGTTCGCACAAACTGAATGCTGTCAGTTTCCATGGAGATCCAATAATAACCCATCCTGAGTATGCTGAACATCAAGGCTCGGGAGTTCATATGTGGTCCACATGCGCCACCATGGACTTCCCCCATGACCTTTCTGGCTTTAGACTTGCTGATGCAGAGTAGAAGTGGGCCTTGGTGCCTTTTCTTCTATAGGTCGTCTCCCAGAATAACGTACTGTGCAGACAATCTTTTCAAAGCTTGTAAACTTTTGGCGCGGAGACCTTCTTTTAGTCTACCATCCTTTTCCGTCGGGAATGAAGATTCACCATGCTTAAGGTACTGAAAGATCTGGCTGTACCACAAGTCATCGACCTTTTCTAGCTCGACCTGGCAACAGTAGGCGGGGTTCTCGCGCCTCCCAACCCTGAATGGTTTTACTGATTTTCCTTCTGGAATTTCTACCAAAGAGGCCAAAGTGGTCAGGGCATCCGCGAACCGTTACTATGTTGGCCAACCACTTGGGGTATTCGACCACTCTAATGAAACCCACTCTGAGCAGCTTCTCTATCTCTTCTTTGAATTGGAGGGACCATTCTGGCTTGATCCGGCGAAGTTTACGCTTGGGCACACGCCACAGGTCGGGGGATTCGGTGCTCAACAGGTTGAAGTATCCCGGCAGAGCATGTCTTTGTAGGACCAGGCAAATACGTCCACATATTCCTTGAGCAGATCAATGAGGGCTTCCCATTCTTTTCCGGTGAAGAAACTGCCAATTTGTGTCTCTTTGGGCTCTTCAGTAGTTCCCAAATTCACTGTAGTTAATACCTCATCGGCAGCTTGGGCCCGATTGTCGTCTCGGTCAAAAACCTGCTTTATATTATCATTTAAAAAGTTTTCATCTAAAAAGTCTGTGTCCTCTTCAAATGAATCATTATTAACCACTTTTAAGTCATTAAGATTTGTCTTAGTTAACTTATCATTTGTTAAGGTGGCAATTAAGGGATACGCATAAAGGTCAACCATTTCATTCAATGCAAAAGGGAAGACAGAGTTAAAGACACGGTGATTATCGTCAGCCGTGAGAGTATCAGACCTATCTAGAGACTCAAACTCGATAACAAAAGACTACGGGGCCCGGCTCAGGATTACAGGGGTAGACTTAGACTCAGACACACCAGGATGAGGGGTCAGCCCGAGCTTTTCCATCATAATCTCCCGGCTGGCGATCGGTCCCTTGAAGGAAGCCCAATTCCGGAGCGGCATCTCTGAGGTGTTGACGAAGGTGTGTGGATCAATCTCTTTGTCCCCGTCAAACTCGATCACTGATACATAATCTTTCCCAGTCGGTAGATCAATCACAGGTACATAATCATCCCCGATCAGAAGGTCAACCATACTGAAAGGGTCTCACAATGTGACCCGGCCATTGGCGGTGTCTCTTCACATAGATCAATCAACGGCACTTCCATCGGTGGATCGGCCAGGCTATTTACGATAAATGCACTTCTTGAACAAAACAAAGCTGCAACATCTTCACCCATATCAAGCTTGGTGGTAATATTGTCCCCACGAATGGTGATTATCTCTCCATCTTGAACAAACTTGACACATTGGTGCAGAGTTGAAGCGATCCCATTGATTTGATGCAGCCATGGCCTTCCCAATAGAGCGTTAAAGGTTGCTGGGACATCCAGGACCCGGGATTCCACGGGTATCGTCTTCTTACCGAACCACAGGTCTAAAGTAGCAATCCCGAGTATTGGATGAGACGTTGAATCGTAGGCTTTAACCGTGAGGGAGGAAGGTTTCAAATCTGTAGACTTGATGCCGAGTAGGTCCATAATTCTTGTCGGGAGAATGTTCATCCCAGACCCGTTGTCAATTAAAACTTGAGGCAGACGGTATTCATTTAACCGGACCGTGATGAAGAGAGGCTTGTCATGATCAGCTCCGAATTGGGGGAGGTCAAAGTCCGTGAAAGGTATTTTCTAGCCATCTTGTGTAAATGACTTTCTCGTGATTTGATCTGAACAGCCCCAGTTCCGTAGTATCGGCTTCCTTTTCTTCTGAGAAATAATGATCTTCATATTCTTGCAAGAAACGGCTAAAATGAGACCAGGGAGGATTGGTTTGTTCACTGCTTTCAGAGCTGAAAGGGAATCCAAATTTAGAATCTTTGTCATCCTGTCCCGTATTCTGACCTAGATCTGGCCTTACACCTTGGCTGACATTCTGATTCTGAGCTGGATCAACACCCGCGTTCGGACCCAAACCCGCTGAAACTTGTGAATCTGCCATTTCTGAGACTGCTGGAAATGAACCCTTGACTGGAGAGAAACTGATTAACCGACCACCCGGAACTCTGACCCAATACTTGCTCGCTGAAAGGGGGAGAGAACGGTTTTAGGTAGGGGAGAGGATAGGCTGAGGACGGACTCATGCGTATGCTCTTTTTTTATATTTTTATATATATTTTTGTTTTTGTTTTTTATAAAAATGATTTTTATTGATCCTAGGAATGGTTGGAAAAGGGGGAAACCTTCTTTTTCGCATTCTACGCTATTCCTGGATCAGTGGGTTCCATCACTACGTCTATAGACCCCCTGTATTCCACCTGTATTGCACCTCCGGGACGGACAATCCCGGCAGAGGTCCTATAGGGCACGTGGAACCCACCAATCGAAAGGGAGAACGAACCTATGGGCATACGAGCCAAAACAAGTCAAACTCGGGGTTTTCAAAACCAAGTCCAAGTCAACGTCTAAACTCGGGAGGAGAGAGGGTCGAACGTACGTTTGAATGTACGAGACCGCAATTTGGAGGTAAAACCCTGGAAGAATTGGGCATGACCTCTCCTCTTTTCGAGTTGGAAATCTGGCATGGCCTCTCGTCGCTTAGCGGCAAAAATTCGGCATAACTCTCGTTGGTATGCGTTAAGAATTCGACATGGTCCCGTGTTGACACATGTCGAGAACGCGTCATGACCTCTCACGAAGCCAAGCCGAGAAATCGATATGTACCTACGTCGAGATATGTAGAGATCTTAACGCGTACTTACGTTTGAATTATGTCGTAATTCTGACATGAAGAGGAGAGAGTATGCCAAGATTTTGGAGACGATGCATGACTCGGACTTTGTGAAAATTTTGAAAACCAAGTTTGGAAATGTTTTGAAAAGTATTGGCAAAAACCAACCGGTCACGGTAGACGATTAAGGTGTCTGGAGACAAGTATTGGGCGACTCACAGGCTAGGAGGACTTTAGGCGCTCAAACGTCGGCGAAACATGTCACTTTCCGCGATGCCATCCAGTACACTCCCGGGTTCTAACTCTATGTGCGGGTAGAGTGCGAGTAGTGTGAAGGTATTTTCTAGGAAAATATTTTTTTTGCTTTTTTGTAAAAGATATATATATATATATTTTTTTATGCAATATGCAAAGGAAAAACAAGTGAATGAGTCAAAGCATGACAAAAGGGGACTGCCCTCTAAATGTCGATTTTACCTAAAGAGGTCAGTAGTCCAAACGCCATCCCGCCCCCGTTCCGACAGGGAGGAGCAAATTTCAAAGGGGGTAGCCCCGGCTCCCAAAGGCATCACATACCATAGAGCATGGCAAAGCTCACGTGAGCACACAAAATGACACACATGCACACACAAGGAGAATGTCGAAATTGTCCAAGTTGTTTTAAAGAAAGTTAGACCCTCTTAAGAAAAACTTTTCTCTTTTTTTTTAGAAAATAGAAGAATGATACTGGTACGTGGGATTGTTAGACCACCATTTATCCCAAGCCCCGGGTTAGGGAGCGGTACAGGAACGTCAGTGGTTTCCACCTATATACCAAGTATCGTCTTCATTATTTTTTTTAAAAAACAAAAAAAACAAAATAGTTTTTCAATGTCAAGTCCCCAGCGGAGTCGCCACTGAATGAACGCTCGCCCCGAAAAAAGAAAATGTAATGTGTTTTGGTTATCGATATCATTTTCCCTTTTTGAAAGAGGTTTTGTATGTATTGCAATGATACGATAAGTTTTGAAAAACTTCGGTTTTGGGAGTTGCCACGCCGTTTTTAGAGAAAAACATTGAAATACCTATTTTAAGAGATTTTGGGTTCGGGAGTCTGGTTACGTGTTTGGGAAGAACTAGAGAGTTCACCCAACACGCCTCTTTCGAGACTTTCAATCAATATTGGACAATTTTGGACATTCAAAGTGTGTGTGCAATATGTGTCGATGTGTAAAGCATGCAAATTTGACATTTCATTGATAATGTAAAAGCTGAGTACAACTTGTAAGCCATGACAGGGGGCCACACCCTTTTTACATATTATGATTATCATAACAAGGCAGAAGGTAAGACAATCTGCCCAGAGAACTCCTATGTCGTCAGGCACGAGGACCTCACAGAAAGAGGGTGTCGCACGACATGATGCCTCATGGTCAGATTGTCTATTACAATGACCAAGCTATTTCTGGAACTGGAACGACATTTATTTGACTCATTTAAAGACACTATTTGAAGGTCTAAGCTCAGTTTGGGATTGACGGGAGTGAGCAAAGTCACGATAGACTTTGAATGATACAGAATGTCATATGACATGGAACATCCGAAGTTATCCATGTCATATGGCAAACCGCCTCCAATAAATCGCACCCAAACAGACCATAGGCACCCAAATAGTGGCTTATGAGCCACGGAAATGCTTAGGTAAGCTTTGAGTTACAAAGGGAGTAAATTGGACAGATCTGAAGTCCAAGAATGGCTTTACAACCTTCTGGGATCTCCATGTCGTATGACACAGAATCTCCATGGAGTACTGTGTCGTCCGACAAGGATAGACCATTTTTGTTCCCTTCAGTCTGTTTGATTCCCCTTTGTTTCTCAAGGCAAACCAAGCATCTTTATTAACTGTAAGCAGTAATATAACGATAATATATGAGTATTATGGGAGGATCACATGGCTTTAGTGGCCAAATGTGATAAATCACATGTTTTTGGCCACTTTGAAGTAGTCATCACCTCCTAACTCCATGCAAATGCATAAAGATTGAATCTTTATTGATCCTAATATGACCAAATGTCCAGATCTGAGGTGGGGAGAAGTGAATATTGAAGATTCACTTCTCCACCACCTTTATCATGCAAAAATCTCGATTTTTACATAATATTAAAGCAAATATGCATGCAAGGTAGTATGAATGTATTAAAAGGCTTATTTAAAGAGGGAGAAGGGTTTAGTGGCTACCTATTGTAGTCCACAAGGTGAGATCACCAGTAGTATGGTGTCCACCCCTTCTACACACCAACAAAGGAAGCTTCTTTGGATCTTGGCCTTGAAGTGTGTGTGTGTGTGAGGAGGGAGGTGAGTGTGTGTGTGTGAGAGAGAGAGAGACTTCTTTTGGACAGAGTTTCCCCCTATTATACTGATCCTCCCCAAACCCTCTCTTCAAGTTCTTTTAAAATGATCAGCCATGCCCTGTATTTATAGGCAGGCTGATGGGAAGGCCTTTGTCGTCCGACAGGGGCAGTTAAACCGCCTTAGTGTCTTTCCATGCGGACGACAGCGTACACCTTTTTGACATATTAGGCCGAATGCTTGGCAGGCCCAATGGGTTGGCTGTCTTGTGGGATATTTGGACTTAATATTGCATTTTAGCAATTATATAAGCCCAAAAATCAATAATAGTGGATCCAAAACATGAGTTCGGATCGGGGTACTCACACCCACGAGCAATAATCTCGGACAATGGCACTCAGTTCTCTGCAAATTCACAGCTGAATGTGAGAGAATGAAAGTACAACACCGCCAGTCCGCAGTTGCTTATCCCCAAGGGAACGGCCAAGATGAGGCCGCAAACAAATTAGTCCTGAGCGCCCTAAAGAAAAATTTGGAAGGACGAGGAGGATGATGGTTGGACGAGCTCCAGACCGCGTTATGGGTTGTCCGCATGACGATCAAAAATTCAACAGGAGAAACTCCTTTCTCGCTCACGTATGGGTCAGAGGCAATGGCTCAAGTTGAGGTCGCCCTACCCTCGTACAAAGTCACATACTTCGATGAGTCTCAAAATGAGGCAAACAGAAGGTATGACCTGGACGATCTCGAAGAAAAAAGAATACGAGCAAATGAAAAAATGGTGAACTACAAGCAAAAGGCGAAGAAGTACCATGATAAAAGAGTGAATAGAAGAAGTTTTTCAGTTGGAGATTGGGTACTCAGAAACGTTGAGGTACAAGGGACCCAAGCTGGTTTCAACAAGCTCTCCCCGAAATGGGAAGGACCGTACGAAGTTACCCAAATAATCAAAGAGGGTACCTACATATTGCGGACAAAGGAAGGAAAAGACCTTAAGCACGCGTGGAACAGCGATCACCTTAGAAATTATTTCTTTTAAAATCTTGGTAAAAATTTTTAAGGATGATAGAGGAAATGAATGGATGATTGTTGAAACAAAATTTTTGTGCAAAATTAGTGTTAAAACTGTTGTAGCAATATTCCCACCAGCCTTAAAAGCTAAAGGGGATGCCCGCAAGCGGATGCCAGTAGGTTAAAGGGCCAACATAAGAGCCCCTACCTACCGATGCGCAAAGATCCATTACGATTGCACGCCTATATGAGTACAAAGGCCATTAAGCCCGTACTCAATCGCGGACAAGATACTCTGACCTGTCCGCGTGAACCACCAAAAATTTGTGGGTATAGATGCAAGTGGGGACAAAGGCAAAAGTCTGAACCCACTAAATGCGCGAAGGCCTTAGGTGGTCGTTACTCATATGCCTGTATGTACAAAGGCCAACATATGAGCCCGTTACATGATCACCACAAGACAACAAAGAGTCAGACCGCGTGAACCACCAATTGTGGATACAGATGCCGGTAGGTTAAAGGGCCAATATGCCCCTACCTACTGTTGCGTAGAATATTGCCTCACGGCCGCAATCTACATGCCCTAAGAAAGTAGCTTGCGTTGGTGCTTTTAAACTTACACCACGGATGCAAGTTCGGAAAATAAGTGTAAATGGAAGGGAGTGATCAAAGAAGTTCTAAAAAGCCCAATAGACAAATGGGGTTAAGGCCTCAAAATTTGTCCCATGGCCATAACAAACGCGATCATAGTGAAAAAGGACTGACCCTCATAAAAAAATCCTGGATATTTTGAATAAAGGGTTAGGAAAACTCATAAACGCTGGCAGAAGGCCTCTTATGCCTCTGACCACGGAAGAGAGTCCAAAATTAATTGTTCCAAGTCAAAATGCTGAAAAAAAGAAAAAGCAAGAACGCAAGTACCAAGGTACTCAAGTATTGCTAAAACACTTAAAACAGCCTAAAAGGACAAGCAATTAAGAAAATACTTCTATTAAATAGAGAAAATGATTTACAAAATCCTACATTCTATTACAAGAAAAAACAAAAGAAAATCCTAGGCTAAAGGAGCAGAGTCCTTGGGATCTGTAGTAGCTGTCTCCTTGGTTGCGTCGGAGTTAGGTGTAGGAGAGGGAAGAGTCTCCTCAGCAGTTATAGTGTGATCGGTGATAGTTGGAGAAGGCAAGACCTCAGTTGAGGCTGGAGCGGGAGCTGGCCGCGGTGGAAAGAGATCGCTAACTGCAGGCCCATTGGGGAAAAGGCGAGCAGAAGCTTCTTCATAAGAGAGCTTGTCATCCCCAAACCTCATGGCATCCATTTCACCAATAAGGCTGGTGGTCATGACCGCGGCCACGGGAGGCAGAGATAAAGCCGCTGCAAGCTCCAAGTTCTTCACCTCCTCCTCAGCCAGTGGGATCAATGCATGCCCGGGCAGGCATATAGCGTCAGTAGCAATAAGTGAGCCTATTAAGGCCAACTACTGAGATGAAAACTGGCCCGTGGCAGCAAAGTTCCGTAGCTGCGTTTGGCAGGCAATCTCGTATTGAGCAGAGCCTTCAGCAGCGATCTCTTCCTTATACTCCTCAGACTTCTTAAATTCCTCCACTGCCTCCTTGCGGGCAGCGAGAAGGCATGCATCCCTCTCCAACTCAAACTGAGTCAGAGGCAGCAGCTTCTCGGAGAGCTCATCGGCCTTAGCCTCCAAGACCAAGATCTGTTGCTTGGAAGCCTCCAGCCTATTGAACAGCTCAACATTCCTCTGCTCCAGATCGGCCTTATGCCTATGGAGTTCATTCCGCTCTCCCTTGGCTTTTTCCAAGTCCTTCTCCACCACGGCCAACCGGTCAGAGAAGCCTTTCAAGTCCGCCTCCTTCTCGGTGAGGGAGGTCTCCTTATTAGAAAGGGTGGCGGATAAGGTCTTTACCTTCTCCTTAGCCTTGTTCAGATCGTGGATCTTGTCCGCCAGCATCTTAGTCTGCTCGACGAGGTCAGCAGATAACCCATCGGTGCATTCCCACAGCCGCATAATTTTATTGCCCGCCTGCGAAGAGAAAGATCAGTGGTCAGAAAAGAATTGAGAGTCCAATGTTGAAATAAATAAGGAGGACAGGTCTAAACCTCAGTAAGGGCAAGGCCTATATCCCCCATCAAGGCAGACGGATTCTCCTTGGCCACCACATTTTTGTAGAAGTCCGGGGAGTATAGCCGGTTTAGGAGGCCAATCCCGGTAACAGACTGATGAGGTCCGCAGGCATAGAGATCAACCCCTGTGATAGCGGGAACCCCCTCCAACTTCTTCTTTAAAGCCCACGCTTCATCGCATGTACTGAGGGGAGCCAGAGCGTAGGAAGCAGAACAAATAGTTCCCCCCTATTGGGAGCAGAAGCAGAGACCGGGGCAGTTATAGTGGAAGCTTGGGCATGTGTGCCCCCTCCCCTCAGAGATTTGTGCGCCCTCTCCTTAAGCGCAAGATTTGCGTCCCTTTTGGACCTCTTCCTAGTCTAATCCTGGCTGTGCTCGAAGGAAATAGTACGATCAGAAGGACTGGAGCCGCGAGCAGTAGATGCAGGGGGAGGACCCTTGGGGGTGGAGGCAACTCCCCGGTAGTAGGAATTACTTTGGCTCCGGCCAGAGGGGCACCAGTTTTTCTATTAGCAATGGGAAGAGACACACCCTTTCCCGATGCTCTGCCCAAGGCAGCTTGCCTGGCCGCTGCCTCTCTCTGTTGTTGACGCATCTTCTTGGCCTTCAGCTCGGTAGCACTAAGAGGGGCCATCAAAAATTGTATTCGTCTGGATCTACTCTTAAAGGAAAAAGAATTGGTTAAAATACAGTCCGAGAAAGAAAAAAGCATGCAATAAATAGTTTTCTCAAAGACAGAATAGAGACCAATCCATTTCGGAGGATCGCAGGTCGCGCCCATCATACAGGTTTTGCAGTCAGCCTCAAACTGGAAAAATTCGTGCACCCTCCAATCAGGGTCACGAGGCTGGGGCCCTATTTCTACTCTAGGGGCATGGTTTCTACCCTCCCTTCAAGGGGCCACCCCTGAGTAGATTAGCAAAGGCTCATAGTCCACAATTGCGCCCATGTCATAAACGGGTTGCACCCCATTGGTTATGTACTTGGCCAAATAGGTATCCAGGGCAACTCGAAGGACCTCGGACAGAGCTGGGTTAGGATAAGAACCAGCGGCCACCCTCATCGGGACAGGATTGGACGGTTTGGAGAAGGCCCATCCGAATCTAGACTCTATGACCAAAATGTTCTTCTGGTTCCATTGGTCAAATTTATTGGAAGGAGCAGAAAAGGTTCGGGCAGAGTTATTCTTCGCTTTCAGGGCTAGGTTTTCGTTGCTTATCTGATTTTGGTAGTAGGCATAAAGCCCAGAAAGGGAGGGTTCGTAGCCCAAAACCCTACAGACAGTTATGAAAGAAACCAAGGCTCGAATAGCATTGGGATTCAGATGCATGGGAAGACAGCTGTTGAAGTCAAGGAAAATGTCGATGAAGGGATCAAGGGAAAGTCTCAGTCCATTCTCGAACTGAGCCCCGTAGAAGATGAAAGCCCTATTGTCCTCGCAGACATCTGCTACAGTCTCAGGCTGCAGTTTCTCCTTCCCCTTTATTTGCACATAGCCAAGACTGCGGACACGGAATTGCTTAGGGTCCACATTATAGGTGGTGTATATTTCATACTCCCAGTTAATAGAGGCCACCTCCTTGCCTTTTCTCTTCTGACCACGGCCAGGATTTGCCTTAACAGCACGACTCTTGCCTCGGGCAGGGACCTCCTCGTCAGGATCCTCCTCGAAGGCGTCAATGATTTTCGTTTCCTTCTTGGATGTACCCGCAGCCATACGATCTCCCTCCTCACGGTCATCATCCTCGGTCTCCGTGCTCGTCGAGCCAAAGAGACCGGTAGATGAACCCCTAGTAGGGGCCACATCAGGTTCACTCTCCTCGCCTTCGACCACTTCCATTTCATCATCATCCCCATCTCCGGCCATCTCACTCTCCAGAGGGTCAAGTTCCTCACTGCTACTCAATTCCACCACGGGCACATCAGGGGCCTCGGTCTGGACCTCCGAGTAAATAACGTTCAAAGGCTCGACATCTAGGGGAGTGCTCACATCCTCGCTGCCGAGGCACCGTTCCTCACTCATTTGGTTGGGATCCATTAGGTCAACTTTCTTCCAGTCAACTATCACCCCAGGAATGCGAATCGCTCTCCTCACTAATTCAACGACGTTCAAAGCCTGATCTCTCTCGTGGGAAAACCTGCACAAAACCCCCCATTACAAAATTCCTTAACCTATTTGTATCCCCCAACACCAATACATCACCGTTCACAATAATCTTTTTTCTCTTGGTCTCCCACAACCGGGGTGGGACAAAAGGCCCCCACTGGTATTTCTCACAGAAGTACTGGAAGCACTCCATAGATAGCCTAAGCCAGGCATGAGCTACCTTCCTAAAGATTCCCCCTGACCGTTTACAAACGGCAAAGGTATCCGGAGTGTTCCCATCCCCTAGTTCTACCGGACAACGAGGGCCAAACTCACGGGTCGTCATTAAACCTAGAGGAAGAGACAAAAAGAGATGAGGAAGAGATTAAAAAGCAAAATTACTTACGAAGTTAGAATCGGAAGAGGAAAACGCTAAGTAGGACGCAGCACAATTTTTCTCTCTCTAGCAAGTTGAAGGTTTAAAGATGGTAAAAGGGTTTGAGGAAGAAGGGTTTGTTATTTATAAGGCCTCCCAATACGGGTTAACCCGTATTAATTAGCCCACAAACCGTTCTCCTCGAACCACGAACCGACGCCAACGTTTGAAATTTCGAAAAATTTGCCAGTTAGCATTTATGGCGCCTCTTGGATGGCTGACACGTACCCTCCGCACCAGTCACGCGCTGTCTCTTCACCTGCCAAGGGGCCCACCAGCTAACCGGGAGGCAGAGAATTCAAGGCGCCTAGAATCTTCCGCACGTGCCTCTCACGAGTGCCTATATGCACGGGAGGCAAAACAAGACCAACGAAAAATGCCAACACTAGTGCCCGCGTAAGGCGCGATCTGGTAAACCGAGCTTATCTAGTAGTTCCTCGCTCAGACCATAAATAATCATTCACTTGGAACTAGGGGTCACTAATGAGCCCGGACCAGCTAGACCGGGCCCAAGCTCGATCTGGTCCAAAGGCCCAGCATGATGTGGCACTCCCTAGACCGCCAAGGTCAAGACCGCGATCTTCTCCGGCGGTCCCAGTCAAAACCGCATACAGCCAACATAGTTTTGACCGCTCCATCCGTGCCCGCGTCAACATAGTTGACCGCGCCCAAGATATTGACCGCAGACTCAAACCAGCCTCTCGGTTATCTCACCAGACTCCCGATTAAATACCAAAGCTTACTGAACAAGTTATCTTACTGGCTCTGACATGCAAGTAGCCGGTTCACTCCCATCACATTTAATGCGGCTCAGTCAGGCGCCTACCACAGCATTCAATGCGCCGCACCGGATACACGGCTCATGTCCACATCAGCAACATCCCCTCTGACAGAGAATCTTCCTTCCCTGACAGACCTAATCAGATGCGGACACGTGTATGCGGTCAAAGATCAAAGTGCCCTTTAGGGCTGACCTCATGGCTTACGTCAGCGAGCAACTTCCCATTACCTATAAATAGAAGACCTTTGTCCCCTTGGACAAGGTAGGTTCCAAATATACATTGTAAGCCATATTACTCTCAATCCCTAAACACACAAACTCTCAAGGCATTCCAAGCCTTCCAAATCTCAGTATTCTTACTCTCACACCCGAGGGCCTGAGTTGGATTAACATCCAACTTTGACCTTAACGGTGCTTCGTTTGTGTTATGTTCTTAGGTACCGCACCAACTAAATATATCCTGCCAGATATCCTTAACCGATCTGACCCTAATTTGTTTGGCGTCATCAGCTATGTTACATGTGGATTCGACAATCACTCAATCTTATTCTGTAATTTCCTTTCAATAAACTTTATTTATTCCAATTTTTACCTAGGGTGAGCTCTGCAACTCACTAGATTTGTTTCAATCATCAATAAATTATGAATCAGAGAAGAGATTGTTACCTTTTAACATCAGATTTGTCGCCATCGACTGCTACCGACGAATCTCCCCCCCCCATCATCTCTGAGGACCATGAGTGGGAGGGTTCTAGGTTAACTGAAAAGGGGGAAATTAACTGAGTATATGGGGATGTGGTTAGGGCTTTCTTGAGATAGGGTAGAGAGAGAAAGAAAGGGGAAGACCACATGACGTGGTGATATGTAGACTGGTCGATGGTGGGATGGAAGTGGTTGGGCTTAGGAGGCTGAGAATACCAGAGTTCTAAGTTGGTGAAGAGAGGAGTCAACAAGGGAGGAAAGAGAGAGAGAGAGAGGTGAAGAGAGGCATTGGGAGAAAGAACGCATGATGCAGCCAGGGAAGAATGAGATGATTGATATTTGATGAGTTAGGGTTTAAAGGGATGAATTGGAATATTAGTCATATTTTTACTATTTAGTAATTTTTTTGGGGGGAATACTAGTAGTATATTATTATTATATTTAACAAAACCAATCTTGATTTCTGAAAACAATCGTATTCACCGCCTACAAATTTGACTCCCACCTCGAGCAAAACATTACTGCGACGGCGCAAGCGATTGTTTAAAGGAGGCCATCGCCAAATAGTAGTCTAGCACGATTGCCTAATTTGCCATCGCAGAAGGGCAGTCTACCGGGACGGCTTTATTTGCAATCGCTTAATAGGACAGTACACCACCATTATCAGAGGTGGAGGACGCTTAAACAGGGAACAGGTCTATGAGTAAGTGAAATGCATTTTGGCCTTCGCCGTGGCCTTGGCGCCTAGTCAACGCTTATCCCTCCTAGTCAACGGGTCCCGCATGGATCTCGCGGGATCCCGCGTCCTGCAAATGGGACGGGATGGGACGGAGTATTTTAGTCCCGTCCCGTTTTGTCCCGTCCCGTCTCGTCCCGTTCCCTTCGTGGGACAGCATAATTTCGTCCCGTCCCGTCCCGTATTCCCGAATTGACAGCTCTAGTTAGGGGGAGCGTGCTCTATGATATTGTTTGATATTTTTATGGCATGTACATTATTAACAAAAGAAAAGATCTTATTTCCATTTTTTTGAATTCCTTAATCCCCATGAAATTCAAAATGGTGGAGAAGTAGTTTTGGTAATTACAATTCCCTGTTTTTCGACTCCGTAGACCCATTTACTCATCTCTCATCGACTATCACCATCTTTCTCTATTTTATTGGAGGTAATACAAAGTGTTGCATATGGTGTGATCTCTGGTGTGGCCATATTTATACTCACATCTGATGCATTTCATCAATTCTGGTCAAAAGGGGGGAGAGAAAGTCAAAGAGGGAGAGAAAACTGAAGTTGAAGTTTGATGATAAGCGGTAACAAATTCAAGGGGAGTTGGATTGTTGGATAATTTAGGGGGAGTTTCTATATTTGGTAGTTTGATTGATTTATTGGCTTGTGTAAGATATTTATCAAATCTTGTTTTCACCAAAGCTACAAATTAGGGGGAGATTGTAAGTGTGAGTAGTTTCACACGTATTTACCAAGATTAATTTCTAATTATTAGAATTTGTATCTTTCTTATTTTTAAAATATATTTGTAAATATCTTCTTTAATTTATTTAGTTGTTATTATTTATATACTAACCTATTAATTAGTTTCCTTGTTATAGTGTATCTTTTGATTATTTTGTATATCTCTCACATGTATTAGGAAACTTTATTTGTGGGGAAAATCAACCCAAGAAAGAATACAAGTCAATGAAGAAAATATTTGTGATCTTTCTGAAGATTTACATAGGCTTTATTTTAGGAAATGGTGAAAAGGAATTGTTGGAAGAATACTCCAACATATACATGAATTTAAAAGGAAGATCTTTACATGGTTTAGGACTTCTTTTTCCTTAAAGAAATCCAAGATAAGCAATGATTGACTTGATTGATAAAAGTTCAAAGAAAGGTAGAAGTCTAAATAAATATGTAGAATATTCTCAAGCAAATCATTCCCTACAAATTAGGATTTTCACTCTTATATAAGAAGACTACACGGTTCATTCATAGACACGGTTTTTGATGATGCATTCCTGCGATTCCTAAGAGAGATAATATATCTTTGAGTGGTTTTTTATGAGAGTTACTTTTTTACACAAAGTTCTCCTTGAGCTTGTGTTTTTAGTATTTAAATATTTTGTTTTTTCTCTTGTTTCTTTGTAAACAAAGCATTAAATCATATAAATATAAAAGCAAAACTATATCAAAGGCTGTAAATATATGCCAAAATGACAGGTTGTCATCAACGGCCCAGATTCAATTCGCCCCACTTTCCTTTAATAAGCTGTTTAATTTATCCCTTATGGTTAGGCATGGTTTCCACATTGCGTACAGGAGATGGTTTCCAACATTCCTTATGATACATCAAAAGGAATTGAACCTCCTTATAAATATACCAATTTTTCAAATAAATTTCTTTCTATTAAATTTCCGAATCTAAAAAAATAAAAAGTCTACTATCAAATTTCTCTTTATAAATATACATCAAAAGGAATTGAACCTCCTTATAAAAAGTCTACTATCGATAATTTTTTCCAACTTTTTTTTAAATTCGGAAATGATTTCAAAAGGAAATCCAACATCCCTTATGATACATCAAAAGGAATTGAACCTCCTTATAAATATACCCATTTTTCAAATAAATTTCTTTCTATTAAATTTCCGAATCTAAAAAAATAAAAAATTTGGATTTTTTTAAAAATTTTAGCAATGATTTCAAAAGGAATTGAACCTTCCTTATAATACGCCTCAAAAGTCTCCTATCAATTTAAATCTTTCCTTTTTAATAATTATTGATGAAATAAAAAAAAAGTCCAAAGATTGTTTTTTTTAATAATAAAGATACAGATTTACACAATTAAGGGAACTCTCCAACTACTCCATATATATATATATATATATATATATATATATATATATATATATATATATATATATATATATATATATATATATATATATATATATATATATATATATATATATATATATATATGTATCATACACAATCTTTTCTCTCTCAATATTCTTTTCTATCATTTGTTTACCAGTCATTTTCTCTAGGTGATTCATCCATTCAATTTTTCTCTATAATATTATGAAAAAAAATGTGTGTTATTTTTTTCTTTTTTTTTAACATTCATAAAGCTATGATTTTTGGAGTATATTGATTTTTGATTTTTGATTTCTCGGCCCGCCTCGCGCCTCTGTTTGGCTTATTAGGCCGAATAATATCTTCATTGTTCATCGTAAGTATTCTATCTTTTTTAATGTCTTTTTTATTATAGCATGATTTTTGAAATATTCTATCTTTTTCTTTAATGTCTATGAACACTCTGTTTACTTGCCATTGATGAGTCATAATAAAGTTACATTAATCTATGTATTCCATGTAAAAAAGTTATGTCTGAAACTCAAACTTATTATATTTTGTATTATTTATTTACTTTTGGAAAATATTTATCTCCTTTACCTTGAAATGGCTATTGAAATTTCTCAAATAATATTTTACAAGGACGAGATGGGGATTAGAGGAGAGAGCATGAAACCATTTTTGAAAAATTGGAAAGCCAAATTGTTTTTTTCTATTTTTTATTATTAATGAAATAATAATAAAAAGCTTGAAATAAATTTGAAGTATTCTATCAGTTAGCTAAGGACAACTAATTTAATACCATTTGCAATGGGATATTCTGCTTATAGACATAAGTTCCCTTCGTATCCTGCTTATAGACCTGTGAAGTATGTCTGATGTACTTCTTACTGATCTCTTAATTCCCATTCAAGCAACATTCAGTCAGTCGGACAATGTTTCTCAATCTCAGCATCATCAAAAAATATTTTGGTATTATTTTAAAACAATTTCGTTGGCCAAGAATTTATAAGGGCATGTTGTGTGTTTAGTCACTTGATAGTGTTGATTATGCCATTCAAGAATATTATTGTAAAATGACTGGTAATATAACTGTGGCTCCATTCGAGCAATGTTTGGACTACATAAGTATAAAACTGTGGCTCCATTCGAGCAATTGGGCGTATTTACCAAGTACTCTATATAAGATTTAGTAATCTAAATTTTCTGTTTTTTACTGTGCAACCTCCATTGATTTATGCTTATTTTTATTTTTTGAAAACAACCTTTGCTTTATATGTTAAATAATGGTTTCATTGATCTGCGCCGATTCTTAAGGATTCAGACATGTCAGTCTAGCTAATAAAGTATTCTAACAGTGAATTAGAAATGATATTCACAGTAAACAATTGATCAATTATAGCAGCATAAGTATCAATAGATCATTCGAGAGGGAGATTAACTTACTATTTAGCTCTTCTAGCCAGCGAGTAACGCTATCAAAAGTAATCCTGCAAGAAATATCATAGACAATGAGAGCGCCGACAGCGCCGCGGTAGTAAGCAGAAGTGACGGCACGAAATCGCTCTTAGTCCTGCGAGAAATATCATAGACAATGAGGAAATCGACATATATGTATGCCGTCGGATTATGCCATTCAAGAATATTATTGTAAAATGACTGGTAATATAACTGTGGCTCCATTCGAGCAATGTTTGGACTACATAAGTATAAATAAGGTCTCATGGCCTTAAAATATGAAAGCCTCATAAGATTTCATTGTGCAATCCAAAGAAAACATTATGAGTATGTTTATTGCATATCTTTCAAATTGTGAATGGATCATTTGATATAATCAATCTTTATTTAACAGGTACCCAGATGGCAACCAAGAGCAATCTCATCAATATCAAGTGCATCACAAAGACATCAAAATTTAAAGCAATTGAGGCTCGAGTTTTAAGGATGTGGAACAAGAAGGACTTCGGCAAGTCATATATCGAGATGATACTCATTGACATGGAGGTAAGTTAATAATTTCCTGAATTTCATTTAATTTAGTATTATGAATACCATATATACTGAATAAATATATTCGATTAAATAAGAAACTTACTTCATGAATTTAACGTATTGGCCAATTTCATGTAGCCTTGACCCATCAATATCTGGTGTCCTTAAATCCTTTTCCCTGCAAATAAGTTTATTAACATTGTATGAGTCTCCAAATTGTAATTGTTCGTGTTAGAAAATTATAAATGAATTGTTTATTATAAAAAATTCATGTTGTATTTTTAATACTCCTTCTATCCCATAATGTGTTTTGATCTATAAGTTAGATTAGTTTTAATACTCACTCTGTTCCATAATGTTTTTGCTTATGATTATATTTTATCAATTATTTACTTTTTCAAATAAGTATATTAACATTGTATGAGTCTTCGAATTGTAATTGTTCGTGTTAGTTTATGAAAACTATGACTCTGATATAATATTTTTGTATACAGGGTGGTAAAATACAAGCAACCATTCCAACTACATGCATGCCCAATTTCAAAAGTGTTTTTATCGAGGGTGAAAATTTTCGCATATCAAACTTTGCGTTGACCGGTAATGACCCTCATAATCAAAAGGCACGTGTCGAACATATATGCATGTTAAAGATCAGTATCGGAACAAAAGTCACCCGATTGGAAAGTGATGTGGCTATTCCAGTTAATGGTTTTCAGTTTGTTCCGTTTTCCAGTTTTATTTCTGGTCCTAATAGTGGACTTCCCATGAGCGTAGACAGTGCTTTCACCTTTGGTTAGTATTTTAAATACCTTCATTTAAAGTTAAAATGTTTCATGGGTTCACAAACATATGCATACTGACTTGAGTATTTTAATAGATGTTATCGGTCGGATTATATTGCCCATTGGTGACATAGAAACTGTTCCAAAGGCGTTTAACAAACGAAAGATGGATGTTAAGTTGATTGATAATCAGTAAGTCTTTTAAATACATATTTATCTGAACTAATAATACGTATTTGCTAAATATACTAAAGCAATATATAACTTATTTTTTATCAGAGGCTTTGAATTGGGAGCTATCTTGTGGGAGCAATATGTCACGATGAACTTAATGCATATGTTAATTCGAGGGGTGAAGATACTAATGAGCCTATAGTATTGATACTGCAGCTTTGCTCGTCTATCAAGCTATATGCGTAAGTTATTAATTTTGAGTTTATGATATGCATCCTCAATACTATTTTAATTACATTAATTAGAAATACAGAATAAGGTCTATAATTTCATTTTATATATATAGGTGTTCACTGCGCTTCTACTATGGTTGGAGCTACGAAGATGTTTATCAATCCTGATTTTCCTGAAGTGATTCAATTAAAGAAAGAGTATGTACACCATATTCAATTGAAACTTTTATTTTGTCTTCGTGTTTTTATTATCTCTAAGTTTAATATCTTTTGATAACATTTTATGTAGTCATTCTCAAGGCACCCCAATAAGTAGTAAATCTGTCACTGCATTCACTACTACCGATCGCCGGAATGTGAAAATAGATGACTATATGAGGTTCATGAGACTACAAAACAATCGGCCGAGTTACTCGAATGTTCTGAGGTTACTTCTTATATATAATACAAAATATGTTTTGGTATAGTTTTTTTCTAACATACATATAACATTATTTATTGTTTTATTCAGTACGGCGTTTACACTGTGCATGCTACTATTTTCGATGTTGACACCGATAAGGCTTGGTATTACGACGCTTGCAACTCCGGCAATTGTAACAAAAAAATTGAAACTAATGTCAAGGTATGCAGGGGATGTAATAAAGAAGTGAAAGGGACTGTACCAAGGTAAGTTGATATTCAATTAATCTAAACATTATATCTGAATAAGATAATTCTCTTAGTGTCTAAAATTTATTGTCTCATCCTATTAGGTTTATGTTGAGGATTTGTGTTAGATCAGCTGAGGGTACTGATGATTCTACAGCTATCTTTACCCTATTTGATAGAGATGCTAAGTCTCTCCTCAACTTAACTGCGTCCGAGGCATTGGAACAAACAGAAAGGGTATATATATATATATATCCAATATGTTGTCTCTTCTATTTACATTAACTTTAATATTCTCGAATTTCTTTAAGTTGTGTTTTGTTATTTTTAATATAATTTTCCAAATTCAATTCCATAGGACGGTACTTCTGGTGGATTTCCAGATGCTATACTTGAGATATTTGAAAGAGAATGTCTTTTTCGAGTAAAAGTTGACGACTACCTTATCAATCATAACAGCTCAGCTGTGTCCAATGATGCTAAGAGTTTCGCTGTGCAAAAATTAATTTGGGATCCAGAACTTATATCTCATATTAAATCACAGATTGTCTATGAAGTAAGTTCGCTTAACTAATTCATGCAATAAACACTTTCTTTTTTGAAGATCTTATATTCATTGACAAACTATTATATATCTATAGGAATCTGAAGTAGCATCAAGACCCACAGACCAAGATACTAAGGTAATTTGCTTAATCGTCTTTTAACAAAATTACCCTTACAAGAAAATAAATAACAGCCTCATTAACCAAACCAGCCATACTCTGTGTTTGCCGTATACTCAACTAACTTATGCATTATATACAGGAATTAGAAATTACAGGTGACAATTCTCAAACATCAACCAATAATGATGTCAGTCCCGATAAACGACCACGACCAGCAGGCATAGTAGATGTGGAGGAAGATTTCCAACTCTCTACTACTGCTCTTAAAGCTTTCAAGAAAGTGAAGATTGAAAAAAGTGACTGATTAGTTTTGCATCTATCCAAAAGATATTTACTCATTACTAAATTTGTTTTCACTATTGTTTAAGACCTACTGTCATTTTATTTTCTTATGTTTAGATTTTGGTTGATTATAAATTTCGTTTGATTGGGTTTTTATTTCCATTTTTTTTTCGGCATGGCGAGAATGTCTATAGTAGCACTCCTTTGAAATTAAGGAATAATGCAAACGGCTAAGGTATCCTATAAAGTTCGTTTGATTGGGTTTTTATTTCAAAGGTAAATATATGCCAAAATGACGAGTTGTCATCAACGTCCCAGATTCAATTCGCCCCACTTTCCTTTAATACGCTGTTTAATTTATCCCTTATGGTTATGCATGGTTTCCACATTGCGTACAAGAGATGGTTTTCCTGCTTAGTTAGTTCTTGAGTCGAATGCATTGCATTTATTCCAATTTCTCTTTTTGCATTGTAGACTCCATTTTATTATTAATGCTACGCTCGATGCAATTATAAGCAAAAAATAAAATAAGACAAAACTAATAATATGAGACATTATACACCCACTGTTGTGATAACCTCTATGAAGCAATTACATTAAACAAGCACACATATATCAAGATAACATGAGTCTGCTAAAAATCTAACGAAAGGACGAAAAGTGGTTAATGTCTTTTTGCATCGTAGATTTCATTATACACATATAAGCACTAAATATATATATATATATTTTTTGATGTGTCAATAGTTATTTTTCTTTTTAAATTTGGTAATACATTCAAAAAGAAATTAAACCTTCCTTATGATGCCTCAAAAGTCTACTACCAAATTAAATTTATTTTCTTATTAATTATTTATGAAAGAATAATTAACACTAAAGAGTGCTTGAAGTTTAAAAGGAAAAGGAAGTGCCTGAATTAAAAGCAACATACAAACATTTATACCTTTTTTAAACCATTTTTGAAAATATACCTTTTTTATTTCATCAATAATATTTCTTCCCAAATCAATGTCTTTCGATAATTTTTTCCAACTTTTTTTTAAATTCGGAAATGATTTCAAAATGAAATCCAACATCCCTTATGATACATCAAAAGGAATTGAACCTCCTTATAAATATACCCATTTTTCAAATAAATTTCTTTCTATTAAATTTCCGAATCTAAAAAAATAAAAAATTTGGATTTTTTTAAAAATTTTAGCAATGATTTCAAAAGGAATTGAACCTTCCTTATAATACGCCTCAAAAGTCTCCTATCAATTTAAATCTTTCCTTTTTAATAATTATTGATGAAATAAAAAAAAAAGTCCAAAGATTGTTTTTTTTAATAATAAAGATAAAGATTTACACAATTAAGGGAACTCTCCAACTACTCCATATATATATATGTATCATACACAATCTTTTCTCTCTCAATATTCTTTTCTATCATTTGTTTACCAGTCATTTTCTCTAGGTGATTCATCCATTCAATTTTTCTCTATAATATTATGAAAAAAAATGTGTGTTATTTTTTTTCTGTTTTTTTTTTAACATTCATAAAGCTATGATTTTTGGAGTATATTGATTTTTGATTTTTGATTTCTCAGCCCGCCTCGCGCCTCTGTTTGGCTTATTAGGCTGAATAATATCTTCATTGTTCATCGTAAGTATTCTATCTTTTTTTTAATGTCTTTTTTTATTATAGCATGATTTTTGAAATATTCTATCTTTTTCTTTAATGTCTATGAACACTCTGTTTACTTGCCATTGATGAGTCATAATAAAGTTACATTAATCTATGTATTCCATGTAAAAAAGTTATGTCTGAAACTCAAACTTATTATATTTTGTATTATTTATTTACTTTTGGAAAATATTTATCTCCTTTACCTTGAAATGGCTATTGAAATTTCTCAAATAATATTTTACAAGGACGAGATGGGGATTAGAGGAGAGAGCATGAAACCATTTTTGAAAAATTGGAAAGCCAAATTGTTTTTTTCTATTTTTTATTATTAATGAAATAATAATAAAAAGCTTGAAATAAATTTGAAGTATTCTATCAGTTAGCTAAGGACAACTAAGTTAATACCATTTGCAATGGGATATTCTGCTTATAGACATAAGTTCCCTTCGTATCCTGCTTATAGACCTGTGAAGTTGTTGGAGACAGAAATACTAATTAAGGACAACTATGTTAGTACCATTATTTTCGGACGGGGAGAGTATAAATTTTTTATTTTATAATTTTGAATTTTATGGGACGGGAAAGCTTAGTAGGTGATTTAAAGTTATTCCACTACTCTACACAATTAGCTGTAAATAGCTTAGTAGGTTGATTTATCTTAAAATTATAAAAATGCTATATACTGTGAATATAGTAGTACTGCATGCCCTTCTTATAATGATATTTCTTTTTACTACTCCCTATTTCCCGTATTGTTGTTAAGCTATAATTTAGATTAGTTTTAATACTCTCTCTGTCCCATAATTTTTTTGGTTATGATTATATTTGTTTTTAGTACTCTCTCTGTCCTACAATATTCTTTTTTGCTATAATTTAGATTAGTTTTAAATCCCTCTATCCCAAAAATTAATAGAAGAAATCATAAATCACTAATCAAACTATAGCTTCAAGGAAATATAAATTCAAGTATTGCTTCAAGTAAACATCTGGAACACCAAGAAAATAATAACATAATATCATATATCACTTATCTAAATCTATTAACTCCTTAGAAATGATTGAACATTTGCTCAAAATTTTATTATACATTTTAAGGAGGATTAGGTTAATTGTGAATTAGGTTAATTGAGCAAAAAATAATTTCCATTATAATTAAGATAACCTCTATACTTTTATGATTTAATCTTAGTTTGAGCAGACCTTCATGGATAAATTACTTGGAAAGAGAAAAAAACAGTCTACTGATGAAGCCACGGAGCTCAAGAATCTATCAAAACGGTCTTCTCAGTCGTCTGCATTGACAGATATTTCAAATGGTAGTTATTTAATTTATGTTTTGCATCATTTTAATTTAAAATTTAATTGATTTATCTATATTTGTAGTGCACTTGACATCTGAAAGTCGTTTAATTTCTCCGACCCTTGGAAAGAGTTCTAATATGTCCCAAGGTAATGTAATATTCATTTTGTGTTATCTTATTTTTTTATTATTATATCCATATTTATAAATAAACGTCTTGAACTCTTTACTTAATCTTAACTATAGATATTTACCAAGGTTATGTATTGCAACCCTCCTGTCAGCGATCACCATTTGCAGATATTTCTAATGGTGAGATCTCTACTTTTAGTTTCGCTAATATATTATTATTGTATATTAAATTATCTTAATTCCATTTCAGTTGGTTTGTCACCTGGACCTGGAAGCCGTGTTACTCTTCAAAAGAGTTGTATCACTACACAGAGGGGAGTTAACTACGCCAGTGAAAATGTTACTCCCAATTCAATTCACGGAGGAAATCGACATATATGTATGATGTAGATGGTCCAATTATGCATTCTTCTTAGTTTGTCCTTACTATTTACTACATTAATAAACAGAAAATTTTTCCTTTTTCAAGAATACAATATTATCATATACTCCCTCCGTCCCACCCGAATTTGGACAAATTTCCTTTTTGGGCGTCCCATCCGAATTTGGACAACCCAAAAAGGAAAGTTTATAATAATAAAAAAATGGACATACCCCACTCACTCATTAACTTCACTCATTCTCCACCATACAATTTATTCAACCAACCACTATTAACTCCACTCATTCTCTCTCTTCATTTTCTACCACACATTTTTATTATCTTATTGTTATTTCTTAATCTCCGTGTAAAGTAACTTTGTCCAAATTCGGGTGGGACGGAGGGAGTATATGTTTATTGATTTTTGTTTCTGTAACAGTTAATCAAAATATGTCATCATCGGCCAAGTCTTCGAGTCAAAAACTTAAGAAATCAAGTTTATATGAAGCGTTTAAAGCGACTGAAACAAATATGAAAACAGCAGGTAGGCCAAGAAAGGAAATGCCAACAAACGTCGAATCTCAAAAAAGAAAAGTTGGGAGGCCAAGAAAAGAAATTTCATCCAAGTTTGAATCTCTAAAAGTAAATTTGGATAGTGATCGTTTCGGTTACGCAATTGAAAATCAAATATTAGTCGGTGGTACCGTACTGTGTACATCTCATTTATCAAATGATTTTTATAGGCCATTTATAATATTTTATATTATTTATAGTCTATTAACTTAAAAAAAGGCAAATAACTTTTATTTATATTTTCTACTTTCAGAAAAAAGTTATCCTAATGGTACTTTTGAAGACACTGTACAAGATAGTGTGGCTTTGATAAATAACGGTGGTGAATCATCTTTTAATATAAATACAGGTAATAAAATTTTCTTACTTATCACTCAATATATAATAAATTATATTATAACCAAAGTATTCCGTAGTTTGATGTAGTATTTTGTAAATAATTCGACCAATTTTGAGTCAATTAATATATTTTCTTTTTTCATTCTTCTAAAGGTGTATTCGAAGATGATGCAATGGACGATGAAAATTTGATAAATACTGTTGGTGAATCAGACCAAGTTTTGACACAGACAACGATTGAAGAACTTTGTGAAACAGGTTTTTTTGCCCGAATAACTATTAATTGTTTGCTTATTATTTAACACTCAAAGTTGTATTATCGTATTTCTTTATATAATTAATCATTTATTCTTCATTTTTATTATTTGTTATATATCATGTAGTTTATTTGGATATGGGCGATATGGATCATGCGTGTGAGTATTGTGGAGCACAATACTTTTACCCGGAGAGGGCAAAAAACTCTCAGCCATCATCTCGGCCAAAGTACTCATTATGTTGCCTTGGTGGAAAAGTAGATATTCCTCTGTTGAAGAAGCCACCTAAGTTGTTATCCGACCTCTTAGAAGGACTACATGAAAAGAGTAGGCACTTTAAAGATCACATTCGAGTATATAATTCAATGCTGGCCTTTACCTCAATGACCAGTGAAGTGGATAAGAGTGTTTATAATAGTCGTGGTCCTCCTTCTTTTAAAATTAAAGGTAATATTGTTCATCGCATAGGTTCTTTATTGCCAGGTGAAGGACAGCGGCCACGTTTCTCTCAACTATATATATATATATGATACTCAAAATGAAGTTCAAAACAGAATTAATGCATTCAGGTATTATTTAGGATTTATTTTTGTCGTATTTTGGTAAAAAATAATAATGATGTTTTTTCATGTTTATTTACTAATCTCAGTTTTTTTTTATGCCTATTTCAGCAGTAAAGATGCAAGCAAGCCGTCTCCATTTGATCATTCAATCGTCACCGATTTGCAAAAAATGGTTGATGAAAATAATCCTTATGCTCGACGTACGTAATGGCCGAGCACGTCTTGAAACGGAAACGTCAAACGAGAATTAAACCGCGCCTCATAGGGAAACGAAGTAAAGATGGAAAACCATATAACATGCCGACGGCTTCAGAGGTCACGCTATTATTGAAGGTGATATTACCGATGAGCCTCATGTTAGGGATATTATTATTGAAGAACGTGGATGGAGCTCTAAAACATATTCACGAATTTGATCCATGCTATCTTCCTCTTCAATATCCATTGTTATTTGTATATGGTGAGGACGGATACTACACGATATTTCGAGAAATAAACCACCCGGTGCAAAGAGGTCACTTTGTCAATTAGGGAGTTCATATGTAATCGTATTCACGGCGGGTAGAACATGGATCACAACTTTTGATGAGTGGTCGGTTGCTTCAGTTCATGGTGGATTCTTATGTTATGATGGATACACAAAGGCTTCAGTGGATACGTCACAATCACCAAAACTTCGAGTGGAAACTTATAAAAAGTTGTCAGACGCGTCTGTTAGAGGAGATACCGGTGAAGCAGTTGGGCGACGTATTATATTGCCATCGACATACACCGGGGGTCAGCGTTGGAAGACGCAAAATTATCAGGATTCGCTTGCTATATGCAAATGGGCCGGTTTTCCATCGTTGTTTATCACATTCACGTGTAACCCTAAATGGCCAGAAATCTCAAGATTTTGTACAAAGGTAAAATCGAATTCTCATGAGAGGCCGGACATAATGAACAGGGTCTTCAAGATGAAGTCAATCGATGATTGCGGATTTCAAGGAGGGAATTCCATTTGAAAAACCGAAAGCGGGTAAGCAAATTTTAAATTTCAAGTTTTTGCATTGCATATAGTTTATATTATAAATGTTATTTTGTTTCTTACTCTTGATATGCATTGTTAAATAATCAAAGCATCTCATACCTTATCCTATACGCCTGTTAGAAAATTATAAATGCATTGTTTATTATAAAAAAATCATGTTGTATATTTTATACTCCTTCTATCCCATAATGTGTTTTGATCTATAAGTTAGATTAGTTTTAATACTCCCTCTGTTCCGTAATATTTTTGCTTATGATTATAGTTTTTTTTAATACTCCGTCTGTCCTATAATGTTTTTTTTCCTATAATTTAGAATAATTTTAATACTCTATCTGTCTCATAATGCTTTTTCTAATGGTTATATTTCTTTTTAATACTCCCTCTGTCCAATATTTTTTTTAAGCTATAATTTAGATTAGTTTTAATACTCTCTCTGTCCCATTTACGATAAATTAAAATTAATATTGTTTTTCCTTTTTCAAGAATACTCTCTCCGTCTCAAAATCAATGTCCAATTTATTTATTTTTAAAGTTGCTCTTGATCAAGAGCAAAGTTTTTTTTAGGCATTCATAGTCCGAATAAACACTCTATTTATTTATATTGCTTATAATCACATTACTATGATCTGTTTGTTATTCATGTAGTTGTATATACGGTGGAGTTTCAGAAGAGAGGTCTTCCTCATGCTCACATTCTTCTGTTCTTCGATCGAAAATATCAGTCTCTTATAGCTGGGGATATTGATAAGTGGATTTGTGCTGAAATTCCTGATAAAACCAAGTATCCTAGATTATACAAGGCTGTGGTTGAGTACATGTTGCATGGTCCTTGCGGTCCTTTTAATTATGAGTCTACATGCATGGCTGGGAGTAAGTGCACGAAGAAGTATCCAAAACCGTTAAATGAGTCTACATTTGTGGATGAAAATGGGTATCAGGTATATCGACGTAGGGATAATGGTGCGACTATTGAGAAGAATGGAAACGTGTTAAATAATGGTTGGATTGTCCCATATAACATATATCTTTTGCTAAGGTATGAGGCACACATAAATGTTGAGTATTGTAATCAGAGCAAAGCAATTAAATATTTGTTCAAGTATATTAATAAGGGAAGCGATAGAGTGTGTCTTGGTGTTGAAACGGATGAGGTGAAAAGGCAAATAGATTGTCGGTATGTATCTGCCTGTGAGGCTATGTGGCGTATTTTTGGATTCGAGCTCCACTATCGTACGCCTCCTGTTGAGCGTCTGGCTTTTCATTTGGAGGGTGATCATTGTATTCCTTTTAGGGATGGTGACTTTCTCCCTGATGTTATGAATAAAGCTACGGTTAAGGAATCTCAATTCATGAGTTGGTTTGATTATAATAAAGAGCATCCAGAGGCTCGGAAGTATAAATATGCAGAATTACTCAACATCATGTCTGGGATAAAAGTAAACGTGAATGGCGTCGTAGAAAAGACAAGCGTATTGCAATTGGGCGTATTTACCATGTACCTATGAATTGCGGTGAACTTTATTATCTCAGGCTTATGTTGAATCATGTCGCTGGTCCTACTTGCTACGAGGGTTTGAGAACTGTGAACAAGGTTGTCTATCCGCATTTCAAATCCGCGTGTTATGCTTCTTGGGTTATTGGATGATGACAAGGAATATGTTGATGGGATAATTGAGGCGAGTCACTGGCGCTTCTGATGGTCTTCGAAGGCTCTTTGTTATTTTACTTCTCTCTAACAGTATGTCGATGCCTAATGAGGTGTGGGAGAAGACATGGCACTTACTTGCCGATGATATTGAGGACAAATATCAGAAAATGCACGACAAACCTGGTATTTGAATTAATATTTAATTTATTGATTTTGCATATTATTTAGATTAGTTTTAATACTCCCTTTGTTTCATAATGTTTTCGATTATGGTTATATTTCTTTTTAATAATCCGTCTGTCCTATAATGTTTTTTTACCTATAATTTAGAATAATTTTAATACTCTCTCTCTGTCCCTTAATGCTTTTTCTTATGATTATATTTCTTTTTAATACTCCATCTGTCCCATATTGTTTTTAAGCTATAATTTAGATTAGTTTTAATACTCTCTCTGTCCCATAATATTTTTGGGTATGATTATATTTCTTTTTAATACTCTCTCTGTCCTATCATATTTTTTTGAGTTATAATTTAGATTAGTTTTAACTCCCGCTGTCCCAAAAATTAATTGAAGAAAATCATAAATCACTAATCAAATTATAGCTTCAAGGAAATATAAATCCATGTATAGCTTCAAAGTAAACATCTGGAACATCAACAAAATCATAACATAATATCATAAATCACTTATCTATATCTATTAACTCCTTAGTAACTATATTTATAAAGTAATTTTAGTATATTAATTTTTACTTATAATTGGCATAATTTTACTTATATATTTAAATTATTTTGTATAACTGCAGAACATAAGCTTCGTGAGGAACAAATCAAGAATATTGCTTTGGTGGAGATAGAAAAGTTGCTGAAACAGAATAGTAGCTGCCTTGATAAATTTGGGGACATGCCTAAACCATTATACAGTGACATTGAAGATGTTGAAAATATGCTTATTTTAGAGGAGACATCTTATGATATTGATGAGATGAAAGCTGAGCATTCCAGGTTATTTCCACAACTGAAAGCCGAGCAAAAGGGTGTTTACGATAAAATTATTTCAGCTATTGATAGGGGAGATGGTGACGTATTTTTCTTATATGGTTATGGAGGTACCGGTAAAACATTCTTATGGAGGACTTTGTGTTCTGCCTTAAGAAGCAGGGGGGAAATTGTTCTTCCAGTAGCTTCCAGTGGAATTGCTTCTTTGCTACTTCCTAAGGGTAGGACTGCACATTCAAGGTTTGGCATCCCTATACAGGTCGATGAGAGTTCTACTTGCAGTAAATTAAGGCCTGGTACAGATGAGACAGGACTTCTACAAAAAACAAAGCTAATTATTTGGGATGAAGCTCCAATGACGCATAGACATTGTTTTGAGGCCGTCGATCGTAGTTTACGGGATGTCTTACGTTTAACAAATGGTAGATGCTCTGAAAAGCCGTTTGGTGGTGTGGTTGTTGTACTTGGAGGTGACTTTAGGCAGATTCTACCAGTTGTTCCTAAAGGTAACAGGCATGATATTGTTCATGCCTCAATTTGTTCGTCTTATCTTTGGAGTTATTGTGAGGTACTAAGGTTGACTCAAAACATGAGATTGCAGGTAATCATTATTTATTCATTATTAATGTGGTTACGTGTTCTTGAGTCGTTATAATTAATTAAATTGCATCAAACTTAATGTAGGTTGGTTCTTCTGATCGGGCCGAGGAGATAAGAGACTTTGCTCAATGGATATTATCAGTTGGAGACGGTGTTGCACTGGGAAGATAATGACGGAGAGGTTGATATTAGTTTGCCCCAGGAAATATTGGTTCGAGATTCTTCAAATCCTATTCCAAAAATCGTTGAATGCATATATCCTGACTTATTACGAAACAAGGATGTCGAAGGATTTTTCCATAGTCGAGCTGTCCTTGCTCCAACTAACGATACGGTGTATAGTATGAATGATTATGTTATGTCACTATTTCCTGGAGAGGAGAAGATATACTTGAGTTCTGATGCGATATGTGTAGAAGAGGAGGATGACACGGGGAATGAAGATGTTTTCTCACCAGAATTTTTAAATATGATCAAATGTTCAGGATTGCCGAACCATATTCTTAAGCTGAAGGTTGGATGTATAGTTATGCTCTTGAGAAATCTCAACCAGGCCTTAGAATTATGCAATGGCTCCAGATTAATTGTTACGTGATTAGGTAATCATTACTAAATATATATTCTAAATTGTGTAAAATGTAAAACTAATTTCTTCAACATGTATAGGTAAGCACGTTGTTGTAGGGAAGATGCTTTCGGGGAAGAATGCGGGAATGGAAGTGACAATACCTAGAATGGTAATGTCTCCTTCGGATTTGTCCAAATTTCCAGTCAGATTCAAGCGAAGACAATTTCCACTTTCCGTGTCTTTTGCTATGACAATAAATAAGAGCCAGGGGCAATCACTCTCTCATGTTGGTTTATATCTTCCAACACCGGTTTTCAGTCATGGCCAGTTGTATGTTGCATTATCTAGAGTTACTAGCAAAAATGGTCTTAAAGTTATTATAGGTGATTCAGACGATGCATCGGACGACAAGACGCTGAATGTGGTGTATAAGGAAATATTTGACAGGCTGTGATTTTCAGGTATTCGTAGTATTTTCAAAAACACTTTTATTGATTTTGTCTTAGTTTTTCTTTTTATTTTTCGCTATTTTTAAATTTTATTGGGATGCGAGAGAATATTTGACACTTAGACACACACGTTTAAGTACACTCTTTTGTACTCATCTCTCTCATATTCAACAATATAACTAAATTTTGGATATAGGGACCAATACCGGTTTCTTTTGGAGAACCATATATGAATCATGGCAAAGGGCACATCGACACACAACTTCTCCAACAACATGCTGTTCCTCTACACCAAATCTGTTTGATCTGCATGGATTGCAGAAAATCTTAAGAGAAAATAAACTTCGGGAACCTTTTCATGAGAACTGTATAAAGCTTACCTCTCGAAGAAAACCTTCATTGCTTGAAAGAGTTTTACTTTGTACAGGCCTAGCCTCCATTGCTTGAAAGAGTTTTATTTTGTTCAACATTCCGAGTTTAATCATTTATGCTGTTAAAGTAGCATGAATGTGGCACTTAGCTTGGTTACTTTGTGTGACAGATAACGGTAAAACCTGAGCCAGAATATTGGAATGGATATTAAATTAAATTTTCTGAGATTCAAGCATCATTTTGTGAATTATTTTTCCTGCATATTGTTTTTGTCAGCAGCTATGGATCTTAAATCAAGTCCTTAAAATTTTTGCTCAGATTTTGGATTATTACCATGTCAAGATATGAAGTTCAAACTAAGAGTTTGTATTTTCCTTTTATATCTCTTTTCTCAAAAAACAACAGTAAAAATGAGAACAGGAGATGGAAGGAGAAACTTATATCAGAGTAAGGACTAACAAAGCATTAACTAATGACATGGATGTCTTCTTTTAACAGCGATGCAGAAGTTGCACCTGGTGGAACTCCCCCATCTTCTATAAGTGTTGAAGCAATAAACACAAGTGACTGCCCAAACTTCTTCTCAAACTTGATCTGGGGCATCATGGTTGACTTTTCACTATCTATTCCTGGTCATCAAGATTCAAGTTAGCACGCACTAAAGGGGATATAGGACGGACAACAAGTAAGAGAATACTAAAAGAACATTTGAAATGCAATGAAATTATTACTTCCTGAGCATTTCTTACCTTCAATTCCTTCCTCAATATTTTCAAGCGCGTGAACCTGTGTGGAAAGCTCCCTGTTCTTAGTCTTCTTCTTTTTGTCCTTGGAAGTCTTAAATTTTTTGTTCTTACGAGATCCAAAACAACAAAGAACACCATTTAGGTAAGCAATTGCAAGTCTTGCACAGTGCCTTCTTCTTAAGCTGGAGCGTCGTATCCATATAGTGCTTGCCTTACGAAGACACATCCGGTTCCAACATAAATAGGTCCTTGGATTCCATCCAAGTCCTTTCATATTTATACTGCTTTCAGTTAAAATAGGACTTGGTTAATAAAAACCGAAGCTCCTCAAACAGCAGGATTATAATGCATACTAAAAAAACAACAAAGGAGTTTGCGCGTACATCAAAAAAGACAACATTGCGATTTGAGTATCTGTCGTGACGATCTATTCCATCAAAGCAAAGCAATAACATTGCGATTTGAGTATCTGTCGTGACTATCTCAAATAAATTAGCCTTTCAAATTTCAATCAACAGACCAAACTTCAAACTTCAAATCAACGAAGAACACATAATCTGATCCATTGATAATAACAGAGAAATGAAATCGAAATTGTGAAAGCAAAGTGAAATTACTGTACTTACCTTCTTTAGCGAAGCCTTCTCCACTAGCTTCTTCACGAACATTTTCACCGATTAATCGAAATCAAAAAGGCAGCCGTCCTCGATTGTCGTGCAGCGATCTCAAAATTTGAACTCTGTGTGTTAGCGGCGGAACGGGGACTTGGCCGGAGATGGAGACGTCGAGGGTTGGCGTGAGGAATCCATGGATTCCGTCTAGAGAGAGAGTCTAGAGAGAGAGAGTGTGTGGCCTTTAGAGAGGGAGTTAGAGAGGGAGAAGTAGACTATACTAAGTCATTTTTCCAGTTGTAGTTAACGGGTTTTTTTTTTTTTTTTTTTGTAGTTAACTTTAAAATATGCCTTTTAACAAGAAAATCGTTATTATTCATCAAAATAAATTTTCAATCTGGACATGTTAATAATAATTTTTTAATATATTATATTTTTTTATTAAAAATGTATCTTATTATTAATACTTACTCCCTCCTATCCCGTCTCACTAGATACTAAGGAGGTGGGCACGATAACTAAGAAAAAGCAAGAGAGAAAAATATTGTGAGTATAAAAGGTAAAGTAGGAGAGAGAGTGGGTGGGAATAATAGTGATTTGATTGGTGTTGTGAGAGTAAAAACTTACCATTTTGGACAGTATCAAGTGAGGTGGGACGGTCCGAAATGGAAATTAGTATCAAGTGAGGTGGGACGGAGGGAGTATTTATGAAAGAGAAAAAAAAAGTGTTCAGAACGAAAGGAGTATTTTTAGAAGGGTAAATATGCCATTGTAATATTTTGTTACGCTTAAATTAGCGTTTTGATTTGATACACCATACACATTTTAAAAGAAAATGTTCCGTTTCAAAAGCTCCTTTTATAAACTGTTTCGTCTTAAAAATCTCCTTTTTATAAGCGTATCGACAGGGTCTTCGTATGGGAACGCAAAGATTTCACGTTATACGGACTTCGGACGTGATCGCAATTCCTTTCCCCAAACATTCTTTCGCGTCGACTTTTGGGTTGAACGTTCGTTTACCCACTTTCACCGCAATCCCAAACGTGGCCTTATTCTACTCTCATCAATAATTAGCAAATAATCAAAACATATTTTGTATGCCATTTAACTTGGTTCAAGCAATTCCATATCCCCGTCGGGTACCGACGGGTTGGTGACTAGTGGTTTATTAAAGAGAAGTTTTTTGTTCTCTATAATAAGTTGTTGTAGATAAGTGGTAAACATTGTTTTTATTTCGTGTTTTGTTTAATTATTCTGTTACAAATCTGTTCGTATAGTCCCTGGTGTCATAACATCAGGACTAACACCAATACTTTATTCTTTTATTCGATAGTTCTAGCTACTCAATTTCTTTCAAAAACATTAAAATATGAATATTGTACCTACATAGACGGTAAAAAATAGGCCCCCTTACCGTGAGGGGTTCTGGGTGGTTGCCCCACGTGCCTCCCCCTTAGGGTCCTTCCTAATTATGAATTTGGGGTTGCACAACATGCGAATTATCCAATAATTTAGATCAAAGCCCATACATACAACATGCGAATTATCCAATAATTTAGATCAAAGCCCATACATATGCCCCATAATTCAGATTAAATCGCATGCAAATGCCTAATGGTTGAGATTAAATCTCATACAAATGGGTGACTAAATCGCATACAAATGCCTAACGGTTGAGATTAAATTTCATACAAATGGGTATGCCTAATGGTTGAGATTAAATCTCATACAAATGGGTGTCTCCTGTTGGGTGAAGATGGAATTAAAAGACAATTATACTTTTAATGAATAACCCAATGACTCAAATTATAACAGAATGAAACTGTTGTTGAGTAGTCCAACTGCACCAGTCTGGATCCATATAAAATTTGCTCAAGGAAAATAATGAGAGAGCACAAGGATTCAAAAAAAGGGTGTAACAATAGACAAACAAAGAGAGCACAATGATTCACAAAAAGGGTGTAACAAAATTCTACAACTAAAAACAACTAAGTTGCCATCTAATCATGTTTCTATTACACTTAATTTCTCATTTTCAAGATCATCTGCTTATTCTTGCCTTGTTTTGAAGAACTTGCATTGCCTTTCAAATTTCTCTCCCTCTACCTTAATAAACTTCTATTTTCTTTGTTAGTAGAAGCCCAAAAAAACCCATAATTCAAAAGGGTCAACCACCTAGTCAGCTCCATTAGTCAGTAACACCTTCAAAGCCCCAGCAAGATGTAGTAAACAAGAGTGATTGGTAGGGCTATTAACATCCCAAATATAACCCTGCAAAATAAAAGATCAATCGATCAACCATATGTAATATAAACATAATATGGAGGGAAACATGTTAAAATGTGGTTAGATAAACAAAATAAGCGGGTAAAATGTGAAGAGTACGGACCCAGTGCTCAAAATGTTTGGATGAACATTGTATTCTTTAGCAAAGACGAACGGGACAATTCCCTGAGGAAGAGCTGCCTGAAAATTCCACAGGTTGTATTAAACAAATCAAGCAAATTATGAACAATGTCATCAATCATAGACGATATTTGTGTGACTGTGTGCGTGTTTACCTGCACAATAGCTATGTGTAATAGAGGTCCTCGAAGTCCAACAGCAATGGAAGCTGCAGCCATGACTGCAGGACCAGTTAGAAACCTAACAGCCATTGTAAACGTAGCAACTGAGTTCCCACATGCAATGATTTTCGGCTGCAATGCCATGAATAAACCTGCAATAGGCGTTAAAAATTACAAAAATTAAAAATATCATGGGTATATTTCTTTTTCTTCAAACAAATAAAGCTTGATAAGTTTGTCCGATTCCTGAAATGCATACCAAGACTAAACATGGCCATCCCGAGACCAGCATCGGACAGAATGGAAATCGACTTGGCTACTATAGCAGGCATTTGAACGTTCCACCTATCACAATTCCAATAAAATTAAATCTTTTACTTATAAGTAGGTATTAGAACTATAATTAATAAACCAAATAGTTTAAATCTAGCAAATTGTACCTGAAGGAGACTAAAGACCAGGTAAGGCCAATGAGGCTGGAGTAAGTATTTGGATTTCTAATGAGTTTACGCCACACCATAATCAGAATGAGCCTGGTCATGACACTAGTTGGGGGCATGGCTGTTGGCTTTGTTTCACCATGAGGGCTAGCCTTTGGGTGCAGTTCGGCTGTTGAGCTTGAACCGAGCTTGGACAGCACAGGCCCTTCTCTATCAGCCCCATTAGGGCCCTGTCTGTTTCCAAAACTGAACTGATCATCTCGACCAAAGCCGCTGTAATCTAGTTGAAACAAGACATATTTCTTGATTAATAAAGTTCAGAACACAGCTAATAAAGTGAATCTTTAAGAAAGCAAGATAAAAGGCCACAAATTAAGGATTCTTGGAAATGGGAATTCAATAAAAACATGAACATACATACTCTTGTAATACTTAAAAACATCACAACAAAGCAAATAGAATATACTAGTGATATGCAAATGAACTACAAAGTAAGAAGGCCACATTTTCAGGGATTTTTGAGTTGGAAATGCAATAAGGACAAGAAAATCAATATTAGGCAGGTTGAAACAAGACATGTGCGTATGAATTAGTAGTATCACCGTCCCAAAGTTAATGTTCGAAAAAAAACAAAATTGAAATTATTTGTACATTCATTTTGAGACGGAGGTAGTATTAAATATCACAATAAAGCAAATGGGATTTAATTAATAGTAATAAGGTGCAAATTTAACAGATAAAGACAGAAGGCCACAAGAAAATTAATACTAGCAGGAATTTAAATATGACAATGACATTACAAACAAAAACCACACACAAAGGTACAAATAAACATTCTCAAAAACTGAAAACCAGGTTCAGCAAGAAAAAGACAGTTATATCCATAAAATAAAGAAAACACCCATTTAAACACAGTATTAAAAAGTCAAATTTGGTCAAACCTTTGGTATTAGGCACCCCTGCAAGTTCATGTCCATATTCTCCACCTCTGAAAACATGAATCCCACCTTCAGACACAGGAGAAGCACTTGAGCTCCAAACAAACATATGAAGATCTTTCTCACCACCTTCAGTCCCATTAGCTTTCTTCTTTGCCCCTTGCCCACCAACAGGAGAGAAAATTCCAGCACTAGCTGGTGCAGGGTACCCTGTGGTGTTACCCCTCCCAACTCCACTCTCCTCATCAAACCCCACATTCCCAAAATTTGAACCCCTTGGACTCACACTACTAGCATTATTCTTCCCATTCACCATGGCATAAAAATCAGTGTGATTAAAACTCGACCCTCTAGGGGTCGGGTTTCTTGACGATTGCAAAGAGTAAATCTCCGCATTAGTCAAGTTAGAGGCCCTGGGTGTTAGAGAGACACCCGAAAGTGGCCCGTTATGAGATCTTCGTGAGAAGATCTCAGAACGAGAACTAGTCGATTTCCTAACAGTCACATGAAGCTTCCCATCTTCCCCAACTTCAGCCTCAGTTTGTAAAGGCTCTTTACCATCCAAAGACAAGATATCAGAGTCAACTCTGAATGAGATTATAGAACCAGCAGTGTCTGGAAACTGCTCAGCAATTAAAAGCCTAGCTCCTCTGTACTCAAACAAGAACAACATCAAAGTGTACCAAATGATACACTGGAGCACAACAATTTGAACCATGAGACTTCCTGAGTATTCACCATACATGCCCTTCAAAAGGGGAATTCCCATTACAAGAGTATTGGGAAGTGTTGAGAGAGAAAACAAAGTGATTGACCACTCAAGAGAGCCTCTAGAGCTGATTCTTGACCAAATTGCTAGAACAACAAGAACTATGAGTTTTTGAAGTGTGTCAGCAGCTATGAATCTTGTGTTCATAGTGTACGGATTGTTGGTAGAGATGAAGTGAAAAGACAGTAAAGGAACAGCAAAGAGGGCAACAAATCTGTTGATTCCTGAACATTGATCAGGGCTGAAGATTTTCCACCACTTTACTGAACCATAAGCTAAGATCATGGCCACATAGAGTGGAACTACAGCTGTGAGAACATGGTAAAGATCTGAAAGAGTGATCATTTTTCCTAGGGTTTTGGAGGTTCTAAAGAAGACCCAGATCAGATAAATGACTAAATTGCAAAAACCGGATGGGAATTTAGATTATATATAGAGCTCAAAGAAAACCCATATGGAAGGATTTGTCTATTTTCCGGGAAAATGTTTCTTGGACAGAAGCTATGATGTCTAACCTCTAGCAAAGGTCTGCGGATGGTTTTTAGGCTAGGTAAAAAAATTCAACCAAACTTCATTCTTAATTATGATTTCTTGGAGATGGGACTGCAAGAAAACAATGGTTGGTGAGTTGATTTGCAGAGTGTGTGTGTGAGGAAGGAGGGAACAGAGAAGTGATGTGTTGATATTTATGGTGGTTTTAATGGCAGACAAAGAAATAAAAGCTGTTTTCTTTTAGAAGCTTTTTATAGAGTTTTGATGATGAGAATTGTAAAGAAATACTCCCTCCGTTCCACTAAGAGCGTCACTAGAGCAGTTAATACGAGAATATGAAACGGGACGGGACGAAATTACGTTGTCCCACGACGGAAACGGGACGGAACAAAATGGGACGGGACGAAAATACTCCGTCCCATCCCGTCCCATTTGCGGGACGCGGGATCCCGCGGAACCCAAACGGGACGAAAATACTTCGTCATCAATTAAGTTTATCTTTCTCCCTAAGAAGAAAAAGAACAAGTTTATTCTACGCACAGGAGCTCTCTTTGGCAGTTGAGATTGTGAAGTCTTCTTTGATTAAAAAGTGGCCGCAACACATCTTTTGTAGCTGGCGATGAATTACGTGAGTAGCTATGTTAATAATTGACATTCAACATGACATTAACAGTTTAATGTGTATCATGAACATTAAGTGGCAATAATGAAAGCATGTCTTGATAACAGCTCTGTTCAAACGAGGATATTTGGATTGTTCGGTTCCAAGATTATGTCATTGTAGGTTTGTCCAGTATGATAATAATATTTTTTGTTAAAAAAGAAGAAAGATGTTCTGAGCAAGACCAATTACAGATCTTCACAAGTGAGACCTAATACTTGTACGGGTCAATACGGGAAAACGGGACGGGACGGGATAAAAATAAGTTGTCCCGCGACGAAAACGGACAAATACGGGGACGGGGGAGAAACGGGGCAGGACTAAAATATTCTGTCCCATCTCGTCCCATTTGTATGGCGGGACGGAACGTCCCGACGGGACCGTCCCAACTTGACGGCTCTAAGTGTCACCCTTTTATTTTAGGGATGGCACGCAAATTAAGAAATAAAGGGGAAAGAAAAAATGTTGTGAGTGTAATTGAAAATAGGAGAGAGAATTAGTGGAGGAAATAGTGAATTTAAAAAGTGTTGTAAGTGTAGAGGAGAGAGAATTAGTGGAGGGAATAGTGGATGGGATAATAGAATAGTAATAAAATATTTCCTTTTTAGGAAATGTGACACTTTAAACGGGACACCCTTTTGGGTAAAAAGTGACACTTTTACGAAAAAAATCATACTCCCTCCGTCTCATATTGTGGACCATTTAACTTTTTTTTTTCAACATAACTAAAATTAAAATTTGATCAAATATAAATATGATACGATAATTTAATCATTCTAATAAAATTTTAAAATTTATTAAAAAAATATTATTGATAAATTACTAAGTAATTTATAAATAAAAAATATTAGAATCATTAACATTTAGTCAACGTTTATTTAGATTGGTTATCAAAAATCAAATGTGACAAAACAATATCAGACGAAGGAAATAATTACTCCCTCCGTCCCAGATCATGGGTATATGGGGTGGATTTCACGCTTCTTAAGAAAATTTTAAAAAATGAATAAAAGTTAAATGTGGGATAGAAAATAGTAGTTAAATGTGTGGTAGGTAATAGGAGAGAGAATGTAAAAGATAAATATGTGGTAGGGAATAGGAGAGAGAATGTAAAAGTTAAAAATATTTAATAGGAGAGAGAATGAGTGAGAGGAATAGTAGTTAAATGTGTGGTAGGGAATAGGAGAGAGAATGTATAAGGGTATAATAAATTGTTTTTTTGTAAATATATGGAATTGATAAGGGTATAAATATATTCAAAAACTTGCCATTTATGGAAATGAACTCTTGGTCTGGGACGGATCAAAAGGAAAAGATGAACCCTTGATCTGGGACGGAGGGAGTATAAAATTTTGAAGAAATATGTTCAAGCATTAAGGTGGTGTTAAGGGGGTGTGAGTATAGATAGTAGAGAAGAGATTAAAGTGTGGGAGTTGGTATGAGTTGATAAATGAGTTTTATTAATTAAAACTCAAAATAGATTTAAATATTTTTAGATAAATATTTTGGGATGAGTAGAATAAAAAAGCAAAATAGGGAATATATATAAATATGTCTCTATAATTGGATTAAGTATTTGGATATGTTTTTATACAAGTTAATTGATAAATGATTTCTTTTAGTTATTAGTTTTTTTTTTAATTTTTGTTTATTTTGATAAATGATTTCTTGGGACTAAAGTTTTAAATTTAAACTTTCAGCCCTCAATGTTTTAACAGATTCACTAACTATTTAACGATCATAGATTTTCTAGATTAACATTAAAACGACGTAGTTTTGAGCCTTTAATACTCAACAAATTTCACATGGGTAATTTTTTTCCAAGTAGTCAATTTTACATGCCAAGTAGGAAGCATAGTAAGCAATTCCGTTAGAGTTTGGACGGAAAGATGATGATTTCCAAATATCCACATATTTTTTTTTAACTACAGGGGCTAATATGATAATTAACGTGTATAAGGGAATATTTGTATCATTAATCTAAATATAAGGGCATATTTGTATATTTTTTTGGAAAATAAGTCCAAGTGTATCTATAATTCAGCCCTCAATGTTTTAACAGATTCACTAACTATTTAACGATCATAGATTTTTTAGATTAACATTAAAACGACGTAGTTTTGAGCCTTTAATACTCAGCAAATTTCACATGGGTAATTTTTTTCCAAGTAGTCAATTTTACATGCCAAGTAGGAAGCATAGTAAGCAATTCCGTTAGAGTTTGGACGGAAAGATGATGATTTCCAAATATCCACATATTTTTTTTAACTACAGGGGCTAATATGATAATTAACGCGTATAAGGGAATATTTGTATCATTAATCTAAATATAAGGGCATATTTGTATATTTTTTCGGAAAATAAGTCCAAGTGTATCTATAATATGAGAGGGAAAAAAGACCAAACATCATCGAAAAGAAAAAGAAAGGAGAGCAAGAAAAGGCATGAAAAAAAGGAGAAACATTTTCTTTTTCTTTTTAATACCGTAGTTCTCATTATAAGATTCCCCTTGTGAAAGTTTCGTGTAGCTAGGAAACTTAGATCACGCAATAGGCAAAGGATGTGAGTACAGATGTGTTTCACAACTGTCCACACATCCACAGATAATGCAGCGGAATAAAGTAAATAAAAGCAAATTAAAAGCAATAACTCAAGAGTTGTATACGCTTACTGATCTGTGTGATCAGCAAACTAGGCTTACGCCCAAAAACCTTTCACTATAAAAATTCTTGTTTCTTACAAAAACAAATAAGTGAAAAAACTAAAATATGAAAATACTAAACAAGTTCTAATCACCTTCTACGATATGAACAACTCCCCTTTCCCAAGTAGGACTTATTCAATCAGAAGTAAAACAAGAGAACTTTATGAAAACCTAGATGTGAGTTACGGATGTAAGCTCACAACCTAAAATCAACAAGGACGTATGCAATGAAGTATGTGTATTTTTCTCTCTAAAAACCGTAGCTTCTCTTTGTGCTGAATACCTTGTATTTATAGTGCACCATTGAGAAGATCTTCATGCAATCGACCTCTTCCTTTGTGAGAATCCTTTTCCTATATGAAAACATAAAACACACTCACAAGGAAATCAAATATTAGCAGGTTAGTCCTAATATAAAACTATGTACATAAATAAAAGATATTTAATATATTTACAATTCCTAGTCAAAGTAGAATACTTATAAATCTCCATGAAAGTTCCAAAATCTACTTACCATAATAGAGATCCTTTTAAATAAGGAAACATAAATATGTTCCCAAAAACTCACGGTTTCAATCTCCCCCTATTTTGGACTTTCTGGTCAAAACCAAAGATTTATAACAAACACAATTTATGACCACGGAATATAGAAAAACATAACTCCCCCTGAATGGATGTGTGTCCAGATGTGTATACACATCCACACATAAAAACTGCAAAACAAGAATTAGAACAGAATACCAGCAGTTCATTAAGCAAAAGCAAACACCATTCAGCCATGTCCTAATTAAACTATTACAAACCATTGTTTAGAAACTAACAAACTAAAACAGAGAATTAAAATTGTTTTTAACAACCATCAAAACAAAATAACCAAAAATCTTTTCTCCCCCTAAATCAAAGATCAAAATGTCTCCATTTAAAATCAGCCACAGCTTTAGCAGTAGCATCAGCAACAGCAGCATCCCACTTTTCATTTCCAGATCCATCTCCCCCTTTTTGACTAGAAAGTTTTGCATGCCAACGAATGAGATTATCCCTAAGAGCTTTCAAATTGTTGGCATGGGCAATGGAGGCTTGAGCTTGAGCTTCTGCAGCTATAATTGCAGCATCCAGATCCTTCATCTGAGCAACAAAATTTTCTTCAGATGTGACATCAGATGTGTCCACATCTTCCATACCAAGCTCAGGAACTGTACCCAAAGGAAGATCCACATGTCTTTGCTTAGGGTCAAGCAGGGTCTTAGATTCCTTAAAGAGAGCAAAATTTTCAACAATTTCTTCACCTTTTTCAGGTTTTACTCCATTGGCAATGAGGATTTGGGAAATCAAAGAAGGATAGGGTAAAGACCATTTATTTGATGGAGACTCTCCATAATCACAAATCTTTCTAAAGATATAGTCACCAAAATTAATGTGCCTCTTAATTCCCAATCTATAAAGAAGCAAGGCTTGCACCCTAGTAACTGAGGTTTTGTTATTGGAGGGGCAAAGATTGGCAACAAGAATGGAGTGAAGAAAACAGTAAAGGGAAGATAAAGATCCACTTCCTAAATCCTTAGGCTTCACAGGCCAAGAAGTCACCTTGTCATGGGTAATGGCAGTCACAAGTTCATCATCCTCAATTGAAACCAATTCATCCAAATAATCATTCAGCCCAAGCATATCATTGATAACAGAAGGGGTAAAAGGGACAAACACTCCTCTAACATAGACAGTGGGAGGAGAGGAGTAGTTCTTATCTAATCCCTTAGGCAAATTGGCATAAAACTCATAAATCATTTTAGGATAGAAAGGAAGGGGATGGTCAGCGTTAAGAATAATCCTCTTTCCTCAAAGAATTTGTCCATCCCAAGCTTAGCAAAAGTTTCCCTATCCCTTTTCATTTCTACAACAAAGGCTTTGGAAGAAATTAAGGCAAACCTATCAGATGCCTTTTTGGTTAAAAACTTCTTGGAAAAGGGTTTAGGGGCAGAGATAACAGAAACAGAAGAAGACATACCCTTTTCAACTTTCTTCCTTGTAGATGTGCGTCTGGATGTGGGCACATCCTCAGACACATCCTTTGAAGGGAATGGGACTTGGATGGATTCTATCTCAGTGTCATCAGCAGCAGAGGAGTCTAACTCTTGGTCCTCTTTTTCTTGATCAAGCTCTTCTCTCCCTAGCTTGTAGTTCTCATCAGATGCAGTGTCATCACTATCATAACTAGAATCAGTCTCATCATCAATGGGCTCTAAATCAGTAGCAGCCACCTTTTTCTTACCCTTTAAATCCATTAAGATTTTTGCCAATGGCTCTTCATCACTAAAGGATATAAGGTCCTCAACAGGACTAGAGACCAAAGGAACAGAGGGCTCAACAACAGGAGCAGAAGTATTATCCTCAGGGGGTGAAACAACAATGGGGATAATGGGATCAGATGGTATTATGGGAGAAGATGGAGCAATAGGATCAACAGAAGAAACAGAGTCAACATGGGGAGCAACTTCAACAGGAGTAATGGGATCAACATGGGGAACATTATCAGAAGGGGGAATTGCAGGAACAGGATCAACAACAACGGGAGGAATAATTGGGGGTTGAGCCTTAGTCCTAATCAGAGGAGGAATTACCTCTTCTTCTTCTTCATCTTCCTCAAGAGAAATGGCTGTAGAGGGTTTCCCGCCAGGTTTCTGTAGATTCTTGGCCTTGTCAGCTTCTGACAATTTGCGAACCCTACCAGAACGACGAAGATTTCGACGGGGCACTGGAGGAGCAGCAGGCTTTAGGGGTTTAGCTTGGGAAAGCTTCCTCTTCTTGGTTAAAGAAGGTTACACAGAGGTTGAGACAGGGGCGACATCCGATGGTGGAATCACCGGAGAGGATGGAGCCTTAGGGTTTTCAGCAACCGGTTCCAATGTGGGGGATTTTGGAGGAGCAGCTTCCATTACAGGATCAGACGAAGGCGATGGAGAAGAAAATTCCGCAAGAAATTTGGAAATCACAGGGTTTAGGACAACGGAACCCTCGCCTTTAGCTATTGAGATGGGAGCAATGTCAAGAACGTCTTCCTCTCTGATGTTTGAATGATCGGCCATTTGATTTAACGAATTTGGGTTAGGTGAAGCAGTTAATGAAGAAATTAAAGCAATGTTGTGTGATTGTGTGCAAAGAGAAAGGAAGAACAAAGGGTTTTATCAAGGTTTATGGGGGATGGGACGGATGTGAGGTCTCATAAATACTCACAGCTCCCCCTTTCCTAATAGAATTAGGAAACCTTCTCCAAAAAGGTTTAACACAACACAAAATCCTTAAGAGATCTCCAACGGCTAGAAACCTTTGAGGTTACCACACACAATCACCTTCCAAGAAAATAGGGGATTAAAATAAACCAAGATTTTGTTAGATTTTTATGGAAACAAAAAATGTCTCGGCCAAATTTTTATTTTAAAAACAGAATCCCAATAGAATTTTCCAACCTTTTCAAACAAGGATTGATACACACCTTTTTCTTTCATGAAAGATATTGGAGATCAAAAACCTATATAATCAAAGAATGAACTAGGAAAGGAAATTAATTAACTAGCATATTTACAAAGCTCCTATATGTCCTAAAAATGCAATATGCCTAGCATGATGCAAACACACAGGTGATGGAAATATTCTCAGTTTATGGATGTGGCATAGGATGTGAGTCACATATGGGGACACATTTAGATCACAAAAAGTCAATGAGCAATAATCCAATCTGCGCACAAATTTCTAGGATGCATCCACCAATTTTTTGTTGTGGATTTTTGCAATGTGAGTAGCTTTCACTTTACTTGATCCCAAAGATAGCCCTTTTTCCCAATGATCTTATCAAGTTTGACTTCAAGTTTTCTCATGAAAATCACTTGATCACAATGGTATGGCTTCATACTAAGGGTGAAGCAGCTGTTTCTCACATATATATATTTTTTTTTCTTTTGGCACCCACTGTGAGATACCTAGGAAGGTTATATCAAGTCACCAAAAGGTGACATGAACAGGAAGTGCTCACAATTAAGTGATCAAAAATAATGTCAAAGATGAAGACTCACAAGTGACCACACTGAGAAATTTCGTGCTAATGCATGATATTTTTTGGATTTTTCTTTTTATAATTTTTTTTTTTTTCAGTTAAACTAATCTACAGATGTGTTAGAGGATGTGAGACACATCTGGTCTCACAGCCTTAGATATCACACAAGCCAAGAGACTTCCTCAAGGAGGAAAATCTCTCTAAATCTAATGCCTTTGTAAATATATCAGCCAATTGATTTTCAGTCCCAACAAATTCCAGACACACAGTTTTTTGTTCTACAAGATCTCTGATGAAATGATGTCTAATATCAATGTGCTTTGTTCTAGAATGTTGGACAGGATTTTTAGATATGTCCAAGGCACTTTTGTTATCACAAAAAGCAGTCAAAACTTTGCTATTCAATCCATAATCTTTTAGCATTTGATTCATCCAAAGTAATTGTGTGCATCAACTTCCAAGGGCAACATATTCAGCCTCAGCAGTGGATAAGGACACACAATTTTGCTTCCTACTATACCAAGACACAAGGTTATTACCTAGGTAGAAACATCCACCAGTGGTACTCTTTCTATCATCACTATTTCCAGCCCAATCAGAATCAGTGTACCCAACCAAATTGGTGTTTGTTTCTTTAGAGTAATGCAAACCTAGGTTCACAGTCCCACTCACATACCTAATGATTCTTTTCAAGGCTTTAAGATGGGACACTTTAGGGTTGGCTTGGTATCTTGCACAGAGACACACACTATACATAATATCAGGTCTACTTGCAGTGAGGTAAAGCAGACTTCCTATCATGCTTCTATAAAGGGTTTGATCAACACTCTCACCATCAGAATCATGACTTAGCTTTTGGGAAGATCCCATTGGGGTTCTTTGATGTGAAGAGTGTTCAAGCTTAAACTTTTTCACAAGATTCTTGGCATACTTAGACTGTGAAATGAACATGCCATCTTTGAATTGCTTAATCTGTAAACCTAAGAAAAAGTTCAACTCACCTACCATACTCATCTCAAATGTGGAAGTCATGCTATCCACAAATTCAGCTAGCATTGGATCAGAATTTGATCCAAACACAATGTCATCTACATAGATTTGTGCCACAAGAATCTCTTTCTTATTTTTCCTCACAAACAAGGTTTTGTCAACCTCACCTCTCTTGAATCATAGTTGAAGCAAATGGTCAGTCAACCTACCATACCAAGCTCTAGGGGCTTGCTTTAGCCCATACAGAGCTTTCTTTAGCTTATACACATGATTAGGATACTTGGAGTCCACAAAGCCTTTAGGTTGTTCAACATAAGCTTCCTCATTTAATATCCCATTTAGAAAAGCACTCTTAACATCCATTTGATGAAGAGTAATCTTGAGGTAACAAGCAATGGCTAACAAAAGCCTAATGGACTCAATTCTTGCAACAGGAGCAAATGTCTCCTCAAAATCAATTTCCTCAATTTGAGTATAACCTTTAGCAACTAGCCTAGCTTTATTTCTAGTTATCACACCTTGCTCATCAGTTTTGTTCTTGAAAATCCATTTGGTTCCTATGACATTACCATGTGAGGGTCTAGGAACAAGAGTCCACACCTCATTCTTTTCAAATTGAATCAATTCATCTTGCATAGCCATAATCCAGTCAGCATCTTTCAATGCTTCAGCAACATTCTTAGGTTCAATTTTTGAAACAAAACAACAGAAACTTACTCGGGAGTATCTTTGAGGAGCAACTCCATAAACCAGCCATCTTTCTATAATCAACTTTGTCCTTTTGTCTAGTTCTCACTTGAGCATGCACATCTCCCACAACTTGTGAAGTGGGGTGGTTTTTCTGGATTTTTGAAGGGATATCCTTTGACCTATCCACACACCCATTCACATTACCTCACGGAGCATCATCACTGATCAATCGGAGGAACTGTCCTCGCCATTCTGGGAGTTTGAGTGGATGTGGGTGCAGATATGGGTTCAGAATGTGGAGGCGGATGTGTCCACATCCTTGGTTACATCCTTATCGGGTTCAACATTTTTATCAAGACCGGAAGCTTTTTTGATTTTTCGACTGTTTCTTCATCCTTCCAGCCAAAGAAGCAACACGAAACATCATCCTCGCGAGTCTTGAGGTTAAGATCAAGTGAGTCATCAAATTTAACATTAGCAGATTCCATAATGGTCTTAGTTTTGAGATTGAAAACTCTGTAAGCTCTCTTTGTTTGTGGAATAGCCCATGAAAATTGCTTTGTCACTCTTTGAATCAAACTTGGACAGGTATTCTCTATCATTGAGAATATAACAAACACATCCAAACACATGAAAATATTTCACAGTTGGTTTCTTCCCAAGGAGGATTTGATATGGGGTGACAGTGCTACCAATCCTTAGAAACACCCTATTGCCAATGTGGCAAGCAGTGTTTAAAGCTTCTGCCCAAAATTTCTTGGACAGGTTCTTGGAACTTAGCATGACCCTAGCCATTTCTTGCAAGGTTCTATTCTTTCTTTCAGCAATTCCATTTTACTGTGGGGTGATTGGTGCAGAAAACTCATGAGTGATTCCCTTAGAATTGCAAAAATTGGTGAACATTTGATTCTCATATTCAGTGCCATGGTCAGACCTTATTCTTACAGTCTTAAGGCCATAAAGGTTTCTCACCCTTTTGTACCAATTCTTGAATTCTCCAATTGTTTCTGATTTTTCTCTTAAGAACATTACCCAAGTGTACCTAGAATAATCATCAACACACACAAAGGCATACTTTTTCCTACCAAAGCTTTCTACTTCAATAGGTCCCATTAAATCAGTATGAATCATCTCCAAACATCTAGTTGTGGAGCATTGTTGGACCTTTTTATGTGATGCTTTTGTTTGTTTTCCCTTTTGACATGAACCACGGACATCGGGGTTCTTGAAGTTCGCCTTAGGGAGGTCTTTAATAGCTTCAAACCTTTGAAGTTCTTCCAGTTCTACAAACTAGCATGCCCTAATTTTTGGTGCCACAGATTGACATCATTAGCTTTTGAGCTTAGGCAAGAAAGATTGTCACCAAATTGGTAACAATTGTCACGAGATCTAGGACCGGTGAACACACAGTATTATCCTTATCAAACACTTCACACAAGTGCTTATCCAAACTTCACATAAAGATCATCATCACACGGTTGATCGATGCTTATTAGGTTGGCTTTCAAGCCTTCCACATGGTACACATTGTACAATTTTGGGAGACCCTTAACATCCAGGGTTCCTTTCCCAACAATCTTTCCTTGAGCACCTCCACCAAAATTTACTTTCCCTCCATTTATCACTTCATAATCAAGAAGGATCGCTTGGTTTCCAAACATGTGCCTAGAGCACCCACTATCAAAATACCAAGAGCCGTAGACAGTACTCTTGAGGAAAGAGTAAACAACATTGCAGGTGGTAATTGGTTTGGCCACCCACCGTTTAACAGTTTTCTTTTGGGTTGCAGAGGTCTCGGATTGACAGGATGTGTGTTAGGATGTGTATACATCTTCTCACACATCCGAGGCCGTTTGAAATTACCGATTTTTATCGGCCTTGAGTTTGTAACAGAAGGGCCTAATGTGACCAGGAGCTAGGCGGGTAATGGCAAATGTAATGCCTCTTTCTTGGTCTCTTCTCACTCGAATGACTTTTTCTTTAAAGGCTTGTTTTTTCACACTTTTTGAGGTAGAAGCCTCACATCCCTCCTTTACAAAATTATTTTCAAAACCTATACCAATTTTGTCACGTTGACCCATAGAAAAAGCTTCTTCCATTTTCATTTTACTTTTGTTTAACTTAGTAAAAGTATTTTCACTTTTTCACATTCATTCTTGAATTTTTCAAGGTCAACTTCTCTTTTGGTCACAAGGACTTCAAGTCTTGCAATGGTATCTTTTTGAGCATCATTTTCTTTTGAAAGTACACTTTTCATCTTCACAAGCTTGACCAATTTATCGAAAGAGATTTGTTTACCTTAACAAGTACCTCAATTTTGTCCAATCTTTTCATCCAATCTGTATGCGGCTCCTTGTATGTGGCAAAGAGTTCCTCATAGGGAATGTCTCTTTCTTCTTCTTCATCATCTGAATCTCCTTTTACGAGAAACAGATTCGGCCAGTTCGGATGTGACACCGGATGTGTACACAACCGAGCCCACATCCAAGGGATTTTCAGGAGTATATTCTTCTATATCTCGCAGAAAAAGCATTAAACACGTAATGGCAATTTAAGACGGACATATTAGCCACTTCTTCTTCCTCATCCTCACCGTCACTAAGGGTAGCAGTTAAGCTCATTCCCTTCTTTTTAAGTGTGTTAGCACACTCATTGGCATAATGACCAAAGCCACGACATGCCCTACATTGGACAGATTCAGATGATTTATTTTCAAAACTTGGTTTCTTGAATCCAGTGTCAGTGCTAGGTTTTGGCTTTTCAAAGAAGCATCTTGGAAGTAGGTCTATTGGGGAATTTGCTTATCCTTCTATTTTTCAATATATAACTGAATTTCTTTGAAATAAAAGCTACATCCTCATCTTAAAGATTAGACTTGTCAATTTCAGAGGATAATTCCACAAGCTCTTTTGGTAGAGCAGCAGCACTTTTAAGGGCAAGACTGTGTGTTTTGTTCTTTTTCTGAGCCTCAAGGTTAAGCTCAAACACAGTCAAGATTCCTATGATAGTGTCAAGACCTACAGTGTTTGTGTCCTTTATTTCTTCAATCACAGCTACTTTAATGTTAAACCTCTCAGGCAAGGTCCTTAGAATTTTACTAACAAGTCTTGCATTGGAGATAGATTCTCCTAGACTTGTGCATTCATTTGAAATCTCATGAATCTTAGCAAAGATATGACACAATATCCTCGGTTTCTTCCATTCGAAGTAACTCAAACCTATCCATTAAAATTCTAAGCCTGGTAACCTTCACACTTGGTGCTCCCTCACATTGAGTTTGCAAAATATCCCAAGCAGTTTGGCTATACTCTCATTTGTTATAAGCTTGTACATATTCCCGTAAACATGGCTGGAAATAGCACCCATGGCTTTTGAATTGTAATTTGCAGCTTGTATTTCATCAAGAGTCCATTGTTCTTCAGGTTTTCTTTCAAAAAAGGACTCACCAACACCAGAAGATGGCTTTTTCTCCACAGTAGGAGGTTGCCATGCAACAAGAATGCACATCCAAGCTCTTTCATCAATACTTTTGATGTAATTTCGCATCTTAGACTTCCAAAGAGAATAATTTGTGCCATCCAAGACAGGAGGCCTATTTTGGTGATTTTGGCATTCCATAATGACTACACTTTCTGGATCAACACTCAGTAATATTTCGAGAGTTGGCTCTGATACCAATTGAAAGTTTCGTGTAGCTAGGAAACTTAGATCACGCAATAGGCAAAGGATGTGAGTACAGATGTGTCTCACAACTGTCCACACATCCACAGATAATGCAGCGGAATAAAGTAAATAAAAGCAAATTAAATGCAATAACTCAAGAGTTGTATACGCTTACTGATCTGTGTGATCAGCAAACTAGGCTTACGCCCAAAAACCTTTCACTATAAAAATTCTTGTTTCTTACAAAAACAAATAAGTGAAAAAACTAAAATATGAAAATACTAAACAAGTTCTAATCACCTTCTACGATATGAACAACTCCCCTTTCCCAAGTAGGACTTATTCAATCAGAAGTAAAACAAGAGAACTTTATGAAAACCTAGATGTGAGTTACGGATGTAAGCTCACAACCTAAAATCAACAAGGACGTATGCAATGAAGTATGTGTATTTTTCTCTCTAAAAACCGTAGCTTCTCTTTGTGCTGAATGCCTTGTATTTATAGTGCACCATTGAGAAGATCTTCATGCAATCGACCTCTTCCTTTGTGAGAATCCTTTTCCTATATGAAAACATAAAACACACTCACAAGGAAATCAAATATTAGCAGGTTAGTCCTAATATAAAACTATGTACATAAATAAAAGATATTTACTATATTTACAATTCCTAGTCAAAGTAGAATACTTATAAATCTCCATGAAAGTTCCAAAATCTACTTACCATAATAGAGATCCTTTTAAATAAGGAAACATAAATATGTTCCCAAAAACTCACGATTTCACCTTGCCTCTGCATTTTTTGTTAAATGTTGTTTGCATGGCTTACCGGAAAATGGAGAGTATTTATTGATATAATAGGTTTTACAATTTTGAATTTTTGACAAGCATATACCCCCTCTTATTAGAAATTACTCTCTCCGTCCCATTTAAAAAGGTATAAAATTTCATTTTTGGTACTCTATTTAAAAAGACACTCCCAAAATGAAATTTTTTTAATATTTTTTATTAATGTGACTAACTTGTCATAATTAAAATACCTATCGAAACCTAATAGGCCTTGGCCTAGTGGTATTTTGGTGGCTTTTCGAAGGGGAGGCCACCGGTTCGAATCCCCTCAAGGGGATTCTTTGGGCTTTAATTCCTACCTTGGTTTCAGGGCCCTTAGGAGCCCCCCGGGGCACATCCGTGCAGTTAAGGAAGCAGCATTGCTGGGCTTGTATCCTCAGTGTGGGGAGTTCGAATTTTGGCAGAAGCAGCTGGAGCAGCCAATTGGTGTTATAAGAGTGATGCAAATGTCTCTTTGGCAGGAGCAGCTGGAGCAGCCAATTGGTGATGTAAGAGTGATGTAAATGCCTTGTAGGAGGGCTCCCTTGAGGCTCTGGAGTATAAGGGGTACTGCCACCCTGGCTGCATAGGGCACATCCCGCGATTTACCTCCGCCAGCATACTGAGGGGCCGGTACCTGGTGGTCCAGGATTAGTCCGACGAAGCTGGGAACCTGGGTAACAAAAAAAAAATAAAAAAATAGTAAAATACCTATCGAATTACTATTCCCTACCCGCACATTCTTTCTCCTACCTCATACTCCCTCCGTCCCATTTCATACTTCACCCTTTTAAGCATGCACGCAAATTAAGGAAAAGGTAAGTGAAGAAAGTGTTGTGAGTATAAAAGTAAAATAGGAGAGAGAATGAGTGGAGGGAATAGTAAATTTGAAAAGTGTTGTGAGTATAAAAGTGAAATATGAGAGAGAATTAGTGGGTGGAATAGTAAAAATTCTTTGTCAGTTTAGAATAGGTGAAGCTTTTAACGGGACACCCATTTTGACAAAAGGTGAAGCATGAAATGGGACGGAGGAGGTATTTCATACTCACAATACTTACTCCAATATACACTTTCCTTAATTTTCGTTCAAAGTTTAATTTGTGGCTTTTCTAATTAGACGGAGGGAATACACAATTACAAAATTACCCTTCGTTGAATATTTTAATTAACATTATACTCCCTCCGTTCCATTTCAAGCTTCACCTTTTGTCAAAATGGGTGTCCCGTTAAAAGCTTCACCTTTTCTAAAATGGCAAAGAATCTTTACTATTCCACTCACTCATTCTCTCTCCTATTTCACTTTTATACTCACGACACTTTTCAAATTTACTATTCCCTCCACTTATTATCTCTCCTATTTTACTTTTACACTCACAACACTTTCTCCACTTACATTTTTCTTTAATTTGCGTAATTTCTCAAAAGGGTAAAGCATATAATAGGACGGAGGGAGTATATACTTATTATTATCAAACAGCTATTGGTACTACGAAGGAAGCCAAGTATTTTTTTTTTTTGTTGTTGTGCATGCAAATTAAGGAAAATTGTGAAGATGATGCTGAGGTTCTTGTGCAATTGGGCGATCGCCCAGGTCTTATGGGCGATCGCCCAGCACCAGTTTCAAGCAACGTTAATTCTTCTGTACAGGTGGGCGACCGCCCAAGCCAAGTGGGCGACCGCCCAAGAGCAAAACCAACGACGCTGAACTTTCTGTACAAATTCCGTCTGTTTCCTAATTTTCTTTTCTTTCCTTTGTTTTGGTTTTCCTTTTCCAATTAGAACTCTCTTAGCCAGAATTTATTTGTAACATATATATTCACAAGTTCATCAATGAGAATTCAAGTTTTGGGAAAATCATAATTTGTTTTCCTACATGGTATCAGAGCGGCATCATACACAAGTTTGAATCAATGGCGGGAAACGATGCTATCGTCAATAATCCCCCTAAAATCGAATATAATTCCCCGTTTTACCTTGGTCCTCATGATAGGCCATGAGATTTTATTACTCCTACTCGTTTCAATGGTGAAAAATATGATGATTGGGCTAGTGATATGCAGACGGCTCTTGAAGCTCACCGGAAATTTGGTTTTCTAGATGGTACGATTACTCAACCTATTCTTCCCTGCACCACCTCTGATTGGAATACTATTCATGCCATGTAGATTTCTTGGAGCATGAATACTATTGAATCCAACGTTAAAAGCACTCTCTCGAAATTTAGAGATGCTAAACGTTTGTCGGATTCTCTTAAAAATCGATATGCTATGGTTGACGGTTCACGCATTCAACAATTAAAGGCTTCTATTGCTCGTTGTGAGCAAACTAAGGGCATGTCGGTGGCCACATATTTTGGTAAATTGACTGGGTTGTGGGAAGAACTCCATAGTCATGAACCTTTGATCAATTGTACTTCTTGTGACAACTGCTCGGCTGCTCAACAACATGCGGATCGCAGAGAGATAGGCAAGCTTCATCAATTTCTTATGGGTTTGAATTCCGAGTATCATGCCAATACTCACACCAATATTTTATCTATGGATCCTCTCTCTGGTCTTGATAGGGCATATAAATTGGTGGTTCAGGATGAGCGGGTTCGTCTTGCCAAACCTGTTCTTGAAGATGTGGTTAGTTTTGCTATTCGTACTGGTGGAGCTCGTGGTCGTGACAACCTTGATAAATCTCATCTCACATGTACTCATTTTAAGAAGACGGGCCATAATAGTACCACATGTTTTGAATTACATGGATATCCAGATTGGTGGCTTGAGCAACGCAAATCCAATGCTCGAGGCGGTGGTCGTCCACAAAATGGGCGAGGTAGGGGTTCTCCTCGCGGAAACATCGGATCTACAACGACACCGGATCGTGGGCCTGTTAATGTTGGTGCAGCTGCTGTAGGATCTCCATCTGTGGCTTCCTCTTCATCGTTTACAGCTGAGCAATGGCAGGCTTTGGCAAGCCTTGTTGGTAATTCCCAAATCTCAAATGATCGTCTTCATGGTAAGTTTGATTCATTTTCATGGGTAATTGATACAGGTGCTTCAAATCATGTAACCGGAAATGCCTCGTATCTTCTTGATTCTCGGACTATACCCGCTTGTCCTGTTGGTTTGCCTAATGGGTCATCGATTTTGGCTCATACGGACCTGACGGACACCATTACTCTCTCTCATGTTCTTTTTATTCCGAATTTAAGCTGCAATTTAATTTTAGTATCTCAACTGTCTGACGATATTCATTGCACTGTCCAATTTAACTCATCTATGTGTGCTATACATGACATGTCAAGGAACCTGATTGGAATGGGTGTTAGGCGGGATGGACTCTACTACTTTCGCGGCACTTCTTCAGCATATAATGTCTCTGTTACCGGATCGCCTTCTGTGTTGGAGTTGTGGCATAATCGATTGGGGCACCCTTCCGAGAATGTAGTAAAGCTTCTTCCCTCTGTTCGTGGTACTTCTGGCAGTTTACTTAAACCTTGTGATACTTGTTTTAGGGCTAAACAATCTAGAGATAGTTTTTCGGTTATTGACCATAAGTCTACTAGAATTTTTGAGAAAGTTCATTGTGATTTGTGGGGTGCATACACTCATTCATCTTCTTGTGGTGTACGGTATTTTTTAACTTTAGTAGATGATTTTTCCCGAGGTGTTTGGGTTTATTTGTTGGTCGATAAAACCGAAGTTTTTCGTATGTTTATGGCTTTTATTGCAATGGTTGAACGTCAGTTTTCTCAGAAAATTAAGGTTGTCCAATCTGATAATGGGACTGAATTTAATTGCATGCTTGATTATTTCTTCTCCACTGGCATTACTTTTCAAACATCTTGTGTTGGTACCCCTCAACAAAATGGTCGAGTCGAGCGGAAACATCGTCACATTCTGAATGTCGCTAGAGCGCTTAGATTTCAGGCTCATTTACAATTTTTTCTTTTGGGGAGAAGTAGTTCTTACTACTGCTCATTTATTAACCGAACTCCCACTCCCCTCTTAGGCAATAAGACTCCCTATGAGGTTTTGTTCGGAAAATTACCTTTCTTTGACTCTCTTCGGGTTTTTGGTTCCTTGTGTTATGCTCATAATCAGAAAGCGAAGGGAGATAAGTTTGTCAGTCATAGCCGAAAATGTATTTTTGTGGGCTATCCTCTTGGCAAAAAGGGGTGGAAGTTGTTCGATCTAGAGACAAAGAAATTTTTTGTCTCCTGAGATGTGAAATTTTTTTAGAACAATTTTTCTTACAGTGATTTGTCGTCTGTGCCTCATTCCCCGAATTATGTGGAGATTAACCAAGAGACTGATTTAGCCTTTCTTGATTATTCGGATATGGCAGATGTTGGTTCAGAACCTTTGGCAGTAGCTCCTGCAGACGTACCTAATCCCGTGACTACAGTTTCTGCAGATATTACTTCTACAGAGGTCTCATCTGCTTCTACGACAGACACCTCTCCTTCTGAGCAAGATACTTTAGGGAGGGGCATGCGTACGAAAGTACCCTCCGTTCTACTTCGGGACTATATTCTTTTGCATCGTTATTTACGCTAGTCCATCCCCCGAACACTCCACTCCTGTCGGCTCCTCAGGTACTCCTTATCCTATAGCTCACTATATAAATTGTGACAGTTTTTATGTGAAATATCGTAACTTCCTTGCAGCTATTACCTTGGCTAAAGAGCCTAGGACTTTTCGTGAGGCAATGTCACAAGATGGATGGAAGGAATCCATGCAGGCTGAAATTCGTGCCTTGGAAGATAATGGCACATGGACTATGGTTCCTCTACCGCATGGTAAGCGTGCCCTTGGTAGCCAGTGGGTCTATCGGATTAAGTACAAGTCTGATGGTACAGTTGAACGCCTTAAATCTCGTTTGGTGGTTCTTGGTAATCATCAGAAAGAAGGGATTGATTACACAGAAACTTTTGCTCCTGTGGCCAAGATGGTCACCGTTCGAGCCTTTCTTGCCATTGCTGCCTCAAAGAATTGGGAACTGCATCAAATTGATGTGCATAACGCTTTCCTGCATGGTGATCTTCAGGAAGAGCTTTACATGAAACCTCCTCCGGGTTTTCATTCCAATCAACCTAATATGGTTTGTCGTCTTCGCAAATCCCTTTATGGCCTGAAGCAGGCCCCGCGTTGTTGGTTCGCTAAGCTAGTAGCTTCCTTGAAACAATATGGGTTCTTGCAGTCTTACTCTGATTATTCCTTGTTCACATTCACAAAAGGTACGATTCTTATGAACATTCTTGTGTATGTTGACGATCTTATTATAGCTGGGAACGATTCCGCTGTCTTACAGTCTTTCAAAAAGTATCTAAGTGAATGTTTCAAGATGAAGGACCTTGGCTTCTTGAAGTATTTTTTGGGCATTGAAGTTGCTCGTAGCTCATCTGGCCTGTTTCTGTGCCAACGCAAGTATACCTTGGACATCATATCCGAGGTTGGGCTATTGGGAGCAAAGCCATCTGGCTTTCTTATTGAACCGAATCATAAACTCGGTCTTGCCACTGGTGATCTTCTGGATGATCCAGAACGTTATAGACGATTGGTTGGTCTATACGTTGTTAAATCGAAATCATAAATGCGAATCTTTGATAATTTTGTGTCTCATTTACTTAGCAGTCACTCGTCCAGACTTGGCATACTCGGTTCACATTCTGTCCCAATTTATGAAGGAACCTCGCAAGGATCATTGGAATGCAGCACTGCGAGTTGTTCGTTATCTCAAAAGCACACCTGTTCAGGGTATCCTTCTTCGTGCTGATAGTGAGCTCACGCTGCAAGGATGGTGTGATTCAGATTGGGCCGCTTGCCCTATTACTCGTCGTTCTCTTTCTGGATGGCTTGTGTTTCTTGGTCATTCTCCTATATCTTGAAAGACGAAGAAACAAACCATTGTGTCTCGTTCATCTGCCGAGGCTGAATACCGTTCTATGGCTGCCCTTACCTGTGCAGTGAAATGGTTGAAGGGATTACTTTTGAGCCTTGGTGTTCATCATCCGAAGGCGATCAACATCTTCTGCGATAGTCATCCAGCCCTTGATATCGCCAAAACCCCTGTATTTCATGAACGGGCAAAGCATATTGAAATTGACTGCCACTTTGTTCGTGACGCCATTTCGGATGGCTTATTTCTCCTTCCTATGTCCCAACTAAAACGCAGCTGGCAGATATTTTTACTAAAGCTCTTGAAAAACAACAGTTTGATTTACTGGTTAGCAAGTTGGACATTCTTAATTCCCATGCTCAACTTGAGGGAGGGTGTGAAGATGATGCTGAGGTTCCTGTGCAAGTGGGCGACCGCCCAGGTCTTATGGGCGACCGCCCAGTACCAGTTTCAAGCAAAGTTAATTCTTCTGTACAGGTGGGCGACCGCCCAAGCCAAGTGGGCGACCGCCCAAGAGCAAAAACTAACGACGCTGAACTTTCTGTACAGGTGGGCGACCGCCCAAGCCAAGTGGGCGACCGCCCAGGATTAAAACCAAACAACGTTGAAGCTTCTGTTCAAGTGGGCGACCGCCCAGGTCCCAGTGGGCGATCGCCCAAGACCAAAATCTGACGGGATTTAGTTCCCCTGGGCGGTCGCTCAAGACCAAAATCTGACGGGATTTAGTTCCCAAATTTCGTCTGTTTCCTAATTTTCTTTCCTTTGTTTTGGTTTTCATTTTTCAATTAGAACTCTCTTAGCCAGAATTTATTTGTAACATATATATTCACAAGTTCATCAATAAAAATTCAAGTTTTGAAAAATCCATAATTTGTTTTCCTACAAAAATGCACTATGATATTTATAGTGAGTCTATAATAAAAAGTGAGGTAGAAAACAAAAATAGTAAGGAATACAATAGTTACTACTCTCTCCGTCCAGCTTAAGCTTAAGCTTTATCAATTATTCAAAAGGGCGTTTCGTTACAAGCTTCACCTTTTTTAAAATGGAAAAAGTTTATTAATATTCTATTATACCCACTAACTTTTCTATCTCACACATTTAAATTATGAGTCCCACTTGTCATATCAATTCACTTCTTTTCTCTCACAACCCTTCTCCCACTTCCATTATTTTTTAATATATATATTGTTTTTTTAATTTATATGCTTCACCAAAATGGTGAAGCTTAATTAACTCGGGACGGAGGGAGTATATATTTGATGTGAATGTTGTTGAATCGAAAAGTTTTATAATGTTTCCATTTTTAGTCATTATAATTTGTAATTAAACACTCGAAAAATGTGTGTTAACAACACACAGAGAGTATAGCTAAAAGGGTAGTGTTTAATTAACACACTTAAAAATACAAAAAAAAAAAACATAAATTCTCTCCCGCACCTTGCCTACATCCCTAGGCTATCATCAATGGGCGCGCAGTGCAACCCCAAATCTTTTCCCTTATTTTGTCCATTGGCTTTAACCTTAGTGGCTCTGTACCATCTTTCACCTCCACAAACTTTTCAACTTTTTTACTCGTTTACATTGCCTATAGCCATTACACTATGGCATAAATGTTTTCTAGAACATTTATACTCCCTTCCGTTCCGCTACAAATTGTACACTTTTTTTATTGGGCGTTCCATTATAAATTGCACACTTCCTAAAATGGCAAAAAAAATTTACTATTCCACCCACTAATTTTCTCTCCTACTTTATTTTTATACTCACAACACCAATCAAATCTCTATTTCCTACCCCACTTTCTCTCCAATCTCACTTTTCATACTCACAATATTTTCTCCACTAACTTTTTCCTTAATTTTCGTGCAAACAGTAACTGTACAGTTTCTACCGGAACGGAGGGAGTATGTATTTGGAGTCGACATTTATATTTTAAGGGAAACATAAGAAAATTATTTTTAATTGATTTTAAAAATGCAAAATCAAATTAAATGAGGAGTTTGGGGTGTTAGGTTACATAACGGGAAGATGTTAGGCACCCAATACGCCTGACCTTAAGTTCGATCTTGCTACTTTATATGTTATATTCTAAATTGTTCCTCTAAATTACTTGTTATAACAATTAGAACATAATGAGAATTTTAGGGGTTGTTGAAATGTTGGGTTTTATGTCATCTAAATTGGAAACAAATTAGGGGATCGAACAAAGGGCAAATCAGTAATTCTTATGACTGATCGAAGGGGGCGACCGCGCCAGCCAAGGGGGCAATCGCGCGAAGTTACTGTCCAAAGGGCGCGATCGCGCACTCCCTTTGGGGTGATCGCGCGGTACATCGGTATGGGCCTGATCAGCGGCAGAATTGGTGCAGGATTAGAAAATCCTGAAGGGTTAGAAATAGGCAGTATAAATAAGCCACATTCTATAACAGTTTTTTATGGTTGTAATTTCTAGTGTGATAGAGATCAATAATTTTAAGTGTTACAAGGGTTTTCTTATTTCTCTAGATCTACGGTTTGCACAGTTGTGAATTATTGTGATCAAGAAGTTCGTGCATTAGATTAAAGATTGTATTTGATGATTGCCAGTTAATATTCTTGCCCTCTTCCCGTGGACGTATACAAGTTGGTGAACCACGTATATCGTTGTGTTGTGTGATTGATTTATTTTCTGTATTTTACATAGATATGTTATAACAAACTGATATCAGAGTCGGTCAGGTTGATAAAGGTCTAGGGGCTTTCAGATGGAGAAGAAGAAGATGGGATCAGGAATCGAATCACCAGTTGACAAGTTCAATGGAAAGAATTATTTTTCTATTTGACAGATCAAGATGAGTGCATTGTTTAAAGACAAGGGTTTGTGAGATTCGGTGGCTGCTGCAATTAGGAATCTTCAGAATTCAAAGGGCAAAGCAGTAGCATATTCCACCAGTGTTGTCGCGGGTGCAACAACAGAGGGTTCGGGGAAGGCAGTTGAGAAGGAACCAGCAAATTTGATCGCGTTAGACGAGAGGGCCCATTCTAAAATAATCAGATGCTTAGATGATGTTGTTATGGCGGATATTGCAGATATTGATTCCGGAGGTGCTCTGTGGCTTGCGTTAAAAGATATGTATCTGATACGATCATTGACCAACAAGCTATATCTGAAGCAGAAGCTGTATTCGCTCCAAATGATGAAAGGTACGTCCATTAGGGATCATATTGATCGGTTCACATCTTTATTACTTGAATTGCGTAATATTGGGTTGAAGATGAGAATGCTGCTCTTATATTGTGTGTTTCCTTACCGCTGTCATATGAGAGATTTGTGGATTACTGCATTAATAGTAAGAATACTGTCGCTTTGGAAGAGGTTAAGAATAATCTCAAGATCAGAGATCTGCGTCGCAAGGCGAGTGATGTGGCGGATTTTGTATATATTATTCCCCTCATTTTCCTATGTGTTTTCATTCATTTTGATGTACTTAGACTAGATTTGATGTAATTGGGGCATTATTTATCAGTTGAGCTTTTATTGTAATCCGGGGGTAAAATAGTCGTATTTATTTAGTTACTTTTCCGGATGTAATTTTGGTGAGCTTCAAAGTCATGCCTCGAGTATCAAGAATAGTTAAAGTCAAAGCAAAGTCAAAGTCAACCGAAGAGGAGGAGTATAGGTTCAAACTGCAATTTCTGGAAGTTGAGGTGCTGTTCTACATTGTTGAAAGTCCAGGGATTGATGTGAAGAATTAAAAGATTGCAGGGACCAGAATGAGTTTAGGATAACTTGGAGGACCAAAGTGAAGAAAAGGAAGTAAGAAACTTAATTACTTACTGTGCAAGGGTGTGTGAATGAGTGATTCAAGGCTTGTGGACCTGACTGAGCGGCGCTTTGACCGAGGCAATTACGGTTGACCACGCAGGAAGCTTTGGATTTTATTTTATTATTTCTCTTTTTTCCTTTTTCTTTTAATTAAAAATAGGTTTTAGTTTTTATTGGGGAGGAAGTATAAATACTCCTTTGGATAACTTAATTAGGGATCATCTGATTCAAGTTTTGAATTTTCATGGAAGGCTAAACTCCATTACTTTGGATTGTAATCTTTGAACCGACTTGAACATCAATTGAGGTTTGGTTCTTTCGTATTTATTTTTTCCTGATTGCAATTTTACTTGTTCTTAATTTGAATCAATTTCTAGGGTTTTGAGAAATTGATCAATCCCTTAATCCTTTTAATTGATTATTGCTAGATCTCCCTTTTATCGTGTCGGACTAGGGTTGTCATTGTAGCACTTTCGCAATTCTTGAATGTGTCATCTTGGATTGTGATTAAAGTAAAATTGGCTTTAATTCTATTTGAATTAGTAATAGTTTAATTTCTTGATCTTAATCTCTTAAAGCTTTCATCAATTAATACTTTGAATCTTGATCGTGTCGGCTAGGTTTTGGTATTGGTTAGGATTATTAGTTGAGCGTGTCGCCGCTAGTAATTAATATCAAAGAAGAGATAGAGATTTTATATCTCGTGATCAAGTAATTAGGGAGAAGTAAGAAAGAATCATTCCGGTGATATTGATTAATAGACGGGAATAATTTTGCATGTCCAAAGTGTTCTTTTACATAATTGTTTACAGTTTAGATTTTAATTCCCGTCTTAGGATTATTAATTCAAAAACAAACAAACCCCCCATTTGTGTGTTTGACGAGTTCGTTTGCAATACCGTTCTTCAGTGGTTCGACCCTGGACTTACCTTTGCTACATTCTTGTGGCCAAGTCCCGATTTAATTTAGTAGGTGTGCGACTTTAGCCTACCAAATTTTGGCGCCGTTGCCGGGGAGCAGTGTAATTGTTTACGTTCTCATTCTTTTCTTAATTTATTTCTTTTTCTTATTTATTTATTTTTATTCTAGTGTTTGTGTTATCTGCTAAGTATATTACCCTGCTCTCTTGTGGTGTTTAACCGTCCATGGTTCACACCCGTTCTACTAATAATTTACTTGTGCCTCTTGATACAGAGATTGAACGTTCTTTCAGGAAAGGACGCAAAGTAAACAAGAGAGTAACCGAAAATTGTTGGGAAGAAGAAATAGGTGATAGAGCAGCGCAGACACTTAGGGAGAAAATTGCTCCAAACTGGACGGAGCAACCGCAGGCAGTGACTTTTTCTGCATTGCCGGCGGGAGTCACGTTTGAGTTGAAACCGGGGCTGCTAAATCAATTGCCTAGCTTCAGTGGGCTACCCGATGAAAACCCGAGTTAGCACGTATCCCAGTTCGTGCAAGTTTGCAGCAGTATGAAGCCTTCAGATCTCCCACTTGAGCAGCTTTTGCTCCGAGCTTTCTCTTTCACATTGAAGGACATAGCCAATGTATGGTATTATCACCTGGCCCCGAACAACATTACTACCTGGCAGATGTTGGAAGAGGCCTTCTTGGATGAATTTTTCCCGGTTAATCAAATAAATGTTATGAAATGGGACATAAGTAATATGGAGCAGAAGGGGGATGAGTTATATTACGATTACTATAACAGGTTTCATACACTCACCTGGAGTTGTCCCTACCACGGGTATGATGCGGATCAGCTGATAATGTACTTCCACGGAGGACTTATTGATCAGGACAAGAGGATGGTTGACTCTTCGTGTGGGGGTAGCATACTGAACAAAACTACTGCGGAGGCTCAGAAATTATTGGAGGAGCTAGCGAAGAGTACCCGGACACATGGTATGAGGTCAAGTGTCAGACAGGTCAATGCAGTTGGGTCCAGTAGTGGGGTGGCGGATCAACTCAGAACCGATGTAGAGGACATCAAAAGCATGATGAAGGCAATGATGTAAGGACAGCCACCGAAACAGTGTGGTATTTGTTACGAGGTGACTCATCCTATAGATTCATGTCCAACATTGCAAACAGGTGAGTATGAAGATGTGAATGCAATCGGATTCGGAGGCCATAGACAGAACACTTACAACCCGAACTGGAAGAATCACCCAGGGTTCAGTAGGTCTAATCCGAATGGGGCACAACAGCTGCAGTTCGGTAATCAGTTCGGTAATCCGCGGGGTTTTCTGCCGGTTTAACAGTCCATGCAGTTTAGGGAACCTATGCAAATTACAAGAGTTTCAATAAGCAGCAGCAATACAGACAAAGCCTACAGAAGATATGTTCCGTACACTGGCTCAGAGTATGACCACCTTATCTAGCGGTTTTCAGCAATATCAGCAGAGGACTGATACAAGTATCAGTGGTCTTGAGAGACAGATGGGGCAGATTGCAGATGTTGTGGGGAGGTTGGAGGTTTAGAATTTGGGAAAGTTGCCATCAAGGACGGAACCGAATCCGTACCAGAAAAACGTGAGTGCTGTAACACTGAGGAGTGGTAAGGAGTTGATAGACACAATGATCAATGAGGAACCAAAATTAGAGGTTGAGAAAACTAAACCGACAGAAAAAGTCTTGGAAGAGAAGGGTACTGCATCTGAGTTAGTGCCACCAGTAGTCGAGCCGGAGGTGCCATTCCCTCAGGCCTTGAGAGAGTCAAGGAAGCCTGAGCCTGACAAGGCCATTTTTGATACTTTCAAGAGGCTTGAGGTAAATATCCTGTCCCTGGATCTTCTTCAGACTGTCCCCAGATATGCCAAGTTTCTGAAGGAGCTGTGTACAACCAAGAGAGAGCAGAAGCTGAGGAGTCAGAAAAAGGTCAAGGTTAGTGAGCATGTGTCGGCAGTCTATCAAAGGAAGATGCCCAAGAAGTGCGATGACTGGGATGTTTGTGATCCCTATTTCTCTAGGGGATTCTTCAGAACATAAGGCTATGCTAGACTTGGGGGCCTCAATCAACGTTATGCCCTATTCGTTGTTTGAGAAACTAAAGTTGGGACCTCTACAGGATACTCGGGTGATTATTCAGCTTGCCGATAGATCTAATGTGTACCCTAAAGGGTTGGTTGAGGATGTTCTAGTTCGGGTTGGTAAGCTCATATTTCATGCAGATTTCTATGTATTGGAGATGGATACGGATCCTAAGGCTCCCATTCTGTTAGGAAGGCCATTCATGTCGACTGCTCGTACCAAATTGGATGTTGCTAATGGGCCGTTGTCCATGGAGTTTGATGGGCAACAAATGGAGTTCAATATCTTTGATGCCATGAAGTACCCTAAGGATATCCATTCGGTGAACTTCATTGATGTAATTGAGCCCATAGCTCAAGAGGTGTTCGATGTGTGTGGGGGAGTTGATGACATGAAAGCTGTATTGGAGAATGCTTTGGAGTGTGTCGGGTTAGAGTTTGACATTTCCGATGAGATGAAGGAGGCGGTGATGAGCCTTTATGAGGATGTTATGTATGTCTCACCATCGGGTTATGGTCATATACAGTTAGAGGTGCCACCAGAGAAACCATTGCCATCTGTTGAGAAGGCACCTGTACTTGAATTGAAGCCCCTTCCCGAGAATTTGAAATATGCTTTCTTGGGTGAAGGGAAGACACTTCCTGTGGTGATCTCTAGTGTTCTGACGGAGGAGCAAGAGAAGAAATTAGTTGATGTGATCTGGGAACGAAAAGAGGCGATTGGGTAGACTATTGCCGACATCAAGGGCATAAGTTCTTCTTTATGTACTCACCGGATCTTGCTAGAGGAGGATGCTAAGCCGGTAAGGCAACCACAGAGGAGGTTGAATCCACCCATGATGGAGGTGGTGAAAAAGAAGGTTTTGAATTTGCTGCAGATGGGGATCATTTATGCCATATTCGATAGCAAATGGGTGAGTCCCACTCAATGTGTAGCCAAGAGGGGCGGGATCACCGTCGTCATCAATCATAAGGGCGAGTTGGTGCCAACCCGGGAGCAAACGGGATGGCGTGTTTGCATTGATCTTCGTCGGCTTAACGAGGTAACTAGAAAAGATCACTTTCCCCTCCCCTTTATTGATCAAATGTTGGAAAGGTTAGCCGGAAGGGTGTACTATTGTTTTCTTGATGGTTATTCCGGGTATTTTCAAATACCAATTGCACCAGAAGACCAAGAGAAGACTACTTTTACCTGCCCCTTCGGCACCTTTGCCTATCGAAGGATGCCGTTTGGTTTATGCAATGCTCCTGCAACTTTTCAAAGGTGTATGATGAGCATCTTCTCCGATTTTATGGAGAATTTTATGGAAGTTTTCATGGATGACTTCACCGTCTATGGAGACTCTTTCGACCAATGCCTTGCTCACCTTGCTTTAGTTCTAGACCGATGTGTTGAAACTAATTTGGTGTTAAATTTTGAAAAGTGTCACTTTATGGTGGAGCAAGGCATTGTGTTGGGACATGTGGTTTCAAAAAAGGGTATTGAAGTGGACAAAGCAAAAATTGATGTTATTTCCACACTTCCTTACCCTACCAATGTGCATGAAGTGCGGTCGTTCCTTGGTCATGCGGGATTTTACCGGCGCTTCATAAAAGATTTTTCCAAAATCGCCTCTCCCCTATGCACTTTGTTACAAAAAGAGGTGGATTTTCATTTTGATGAGAGGTGTAAGGGGGCCTTTGATGAGTTGAAGTATAGGTTGACCACCACCCCATAATCCAAGTACCCGATTGGTCTCGTCCCTTCGAGATCATGTGCGATGCTAGTGATTATGCGATTGGGGCTGTTTTGGGTCAAAAGGTGGAGAGGGCATCCCATGTAATTTACTATGCTTCTATGACCCTCAATGATGCCCAAAGGAATTATACCACAACCGGGAAGGAGATGTTGGCCGTTGTATTTGCTCTTGAGAAGTTTCGGTCATATCTTTTAGGCACCAAAGTCATTGTTTACATTGACCATGCTGCTCTTAATTATCTAATGACCAAGAAAGAGGCAAAACCTAGACTTATTAGGTGGATCCTTTTATTGAGTGAATTTGATATTGAGGTAAAGGATAAGAAAGGGGCCGAGAATCTTGTGGCCAACCATTTGAGTCGCCTTGTGCTGAAAGAGGATGAGCCCTCTAATCACTTTTCTATTCGGGGTGAGTTTCCCGATGAGTCTCTTTGGGTGGTTCAGTCGTCTGCACCGTGGTACGCAGATTTGGTCAATTTTCTTGTGTCTCAAAAGTTCCCTCCGGGACTTACTAAGTCTAAGAAAGATAAAATCCGGAGTGAGGCCAAATATTATGTGTGGGATGAGCCTTATTTGTGGAGGCATTGTGCGGACCAAGTGATCCGTAAGTGTGTAGCCGATAGTGAGATTCATTCCATCCTTAGATTCTGTCATGAGCATGCATGCGGTGGTCATTTCGGTGCTAGAAACACGGTGAGGAAAGTGTTTGAGAGTGGTTTTTATTGGTCTACCTTGTTCCGTGATGCCTATAATTTTTGTAAATCTTGTGATAGGTGTCAAAGGGTTGGTAACATTGGTCGACGTGATGAGATGCCATAACATTTTGTCTTAAATTGTGAAATTTTTGACGTATGGGGAATCAACTTTATGGGTCCTTTTCTCAATTCATTTGGCTTCTTGTACATCTTGTTAGCGGTCGATTATGTTTCCAAGTGGGTTGAAGCAATCCCCACACGCACCGATGATTCACAGGTAGTGGTCAATTTCCTTAGGACCAACATCTTGAGTAGGTTTGGTATGCCTAGGGCCATCATTAGTGATAGGGGGACACATTTTTTTAATAGGACGGTCGAAACTTTGGTTAAGAAATATCATATTACTCATAAGATTTCGATCGCCTATCATTCCCAAACTAATGGCCTGGCGCAGGTGTCCAACCGGGAGATCAAATCCATTCTTGAGAAAACTGTGAATCCATCTAGGAAGGATTGGAGTCTTAGACTTGATGATGCTTTGTGGGCCTACCGGATGGCTTACAAGACACCTATCGGTATGTCCCCATATCGGTTAGTGTTTGGGAAGCCATGTCATTTACCGGTGGAGTTGGAACATAGAGCATTTTGGGCCATTAAGAAATTTAATATGAACCTAGATGGGTCCGGTGAGGAGAGAAAGTTACAATTAAATGAGTTGGATGAGATTAGGAGAGAAGCTTACGAGAACAACCAACTCTATAAGGAGCGGGCAAAGGCTTGGCATGATAAAATGATCAATAGGAAGGACTTTAAAGTTGGTCAAAAAGTCCTCTTATTTGATTCCCGTCTCCGGTTGTTTCTCGAAAAGCTAAGGTCTCGGTGGATCGGACCTTTTATTGTGAGGGAGGTATATCCGCATGGTGCGGTTGAGATTGGTAGTCTCTCCGGAGACAAAATTTTTAAGGTAAATGGTCAACGCCTAAAATTGTATCATGATGGCGTGGTAATAAATGAGAATGTGGAGGTGCATTATCTCCAAAATCCTAATTATGATTAGACCTTTTTTCTGAGTCTTGTCAAAGACTTTAAACCTTGATGCTTGCCGGGGGCTTACTCGGCGTTTGGTCTAGCTAAAGACGGTAAAGAAGGGCGGCTCACCGGGAGGCAACCCGAGAATTTCTTTGTTTGTCTTTATTATATTTCTTTTTACTTATTTATTATTGTGGAATTGGTGCTACTGAGGTATTTTTGTGTTGTGGTGTTGTGTAGGAAAAAGCATGGAGAGGGGAGCAAAATTGTTCTGGGGCCTGTTTCTTTCGGAAAAAAAAAATGAAAGTCAGGCGGCCGCCCCATGAAGGGCCATGCGCCCACCTCAAAGACAGTACATAGGGCCATAGTTCAGCAACTTCAGGCGCCAGCCTCATTCAGGAGCATGCGGCCGCCTCACAAGGGGCAAAAATGAGGCCAACAAACTGACGCCGAGGCGCCCGCCCCACTCGCCACCAGGCGCCCGCCTCTCAAGGCCAAATTCACAACCAAGCTACGGGTCTTCAGGCGGCTGCCCCGTAATCCTCCATGCGCCCGCCTCAATGTGCCTCGCCCAAGATAAAGTTTCTGTAATTGAGGCGCTCGCCTCATAAGTCCCCAAGTGCCCGCCTCGATTTGTTCAAGCCAAAGCCCATGTTCCTGGTCTCCATGCGCACGCCTCACTCTCAGATGGGCGCCCGCCCGGCGAGCCCATGAAATCCGAAGCTGCAACGGAATTGAACGGGTTGGGTCCAAATTTGGGTCGAATTGGGTGTTGGTTTGGGTCAAAGTATTAAAGGAGGATGGGTCGTGATTTACCCATTAATCATAATCAACAACACACAACCACCGGATTCTCTCTCCTCTCTCTAAACTCTCTCTAGAATTCCGGCCATACCTCCATTATTCCCGGCGAATTCTCCCCCATCCACCCTAAATCTCACCAAACCTCCTCCACAAAAGCCATTCCCCTCATCCTAAGCTTTGAGATTCACCAAGTTTTGTGCAAATTCAGGCGATTTCATCATAAACCCTTGAGTTTTCCGGCGAGACCTTTGAGTTTTCCGACGACCTTTGAATTTTCCGGCGGGATTTTGAATTTTCCAGCGGGATTTTGAATTTTCGAGCGACTTTTTCCAGAAATTTCAAAAGGTTCGAAGCTACTCTTTCCCCCTATTCTATTTGGATTTCAATTTTTGTTGAGTTGTTGGGTTTTTTTCTTAGAGTATATTGTGCTTGAATTGAATATGGGTAAAATAAAGGAACAACCTAAAAAGGGAGGGGGTAAATCTAAGGAATCCCGGAAAAATCAAAGGCAAGATGTGGGTACGTCTAGTGTGCCTCCCCTCCCCCCGGAACCCTTCTTCGTTGTGAGGATCCCTATGACTCCTCGAGATTCAACTATTATAAATCCCAAAATTACTTCTATATTCATAAGGATAGGCCCATGATTGCTGAGAGACAATTTGAAATTAGATCATTCGGGCTTACTTCTAATTTTGGGATTAGAAGGTGGCAACGTTTCTGTGCCGAACCTACGGAGGAGGGAAATAGTCTGGATGTAAAGGAATTTTATTCGAATATGCAGATAATCCCCACGGATCGAGGGCATTCTTATGTGAGGAGAAAGACTATAAAATTCAGTAGTGATGACATTAACAGATTTTATGGGCTCCCAAGGATCAAAGAAGAGGATTGTGAGTTTGTGAAAGCGTTGAATGGGGATTGGCGAGTTTATTTTGATGATGTGGTGAGGACATTGGAGGGTAACCAACTCCAATGGATTAACAAGACGGATGGTTCGCCTAAGTACGTGCGCGAGACTCAGTTTAACATTGTGGCGAAGGGAGTAAACAAGTTTGTGTGTTCGAAGATCTTCCCTACATCTCAGCATATGAAAGTTCCTTGGAGTCGTTCATTACTAATCCATTTGATTATCTCTGGAGGAAGAATTTCATTGGGCCATATTATTTCTGATCATATGCAAGATCCGGGGGAAAGTAAACGGAATGGATTTCCGTATCCGGTACTGGTTACTGCTTTAGTCAAGGCTGCGGGGGTTCAATGGAACTTTGGGGTCGACAAGGTGAAAGTGATTAGGCCCATCTCACGAGCTTCCCTTGAGAACAATAAGAGGGAAGTAAGGGGGATGAATGTTAGAGTTGTAGAGGAGGAGGTTGAGGAAGAAGCTGAGTATGAAGAGGAGGTTGAGGACGATGATGATAATGATGATGACTACATGGAGGATGCTGAGGGTGATGGATCTGGGTCGGTGAGTCAGGGTGGTAGAGACGTGGAGCGGCTGATTTCTCATATGGATACTTGTTTTGCTTCCGCACAGGCCCGCACGGATGCGCAGTTTGCTACTACCATGGATCGCCAGGAGCAGCTGCATGACTATTTGGTGCGTATGGCACCACAGCATGACGACGGAAGATGGCAGAGGTGGCAATATCCGGGCGACAGCTCCAGCCAGGGTCCATGGGACCAATATTTCCGGCCGCCGCAGTAGTTCCGGAAGATGTCCCTACCCCTTTCTTATTGTTTTGTGTACTTTGGTGATGCATATGGGACTATGCATGGTCTAGTGAGGGGGTGGGGTACATGCTTGTTGTTGTATATGTCTGTTTTCTTTAAAAATAAAAAAAAAATAGAGAGGCTAAGTGAAAACCCGAAAGGGCGCTTAAGCAAAAGGTGAGGTTTTGAGATGTATTATCATTTATTCACCGGTGTTGGCATCATAAGGGAGGTCTGGAGTCTCGGGTTAGGATTTTCATACTTTGGTGTAGGAGGCTCGGTTAGAGGTGATTAGGATAGAAACCCTTGCTCTTTCTTGGAGTAATAAGGGGGCGTTGGAGCTTTCACGAGGTAAGTTATGTCCGAAAACAATTTCTAATCATCAACTTCTTATTTTTACGAGGGTGAGAGTAGTGTGAGACTAGCGTGGGGGAAACTTAGGACATTTTTAGTTCCCCTAGGCTTTTATGTGTGAGCCTTAGTCCGGATGCTTTATTATTATGGAAGTTTGTATCGGGCTAAGGCCATTGATGTATATTTGATTTTCTGGAGTTATATGGGGACGAAGTTTCTTATACTTCGAGTTGTTTGAGTTTATTGACTTTTGACTTGGAGGCTTAGAGGAGATTAGGGGTCATTTTCTCCCATGCTACGCTGATTAGACCGGTGCTTAGAGTGGGATTAGGATATTACTCAGGGACGAGTAATGGTCTAAGCTTGGGGGAATTAGATGTGGCGGTTTTTGTATATATTATTCCCCTCATTTTCCTATGTGTTTTCTTTCATTTTGATGTACTTAGACTAGATTTGATGTAATTGGGGCATTATTTATCAGTTGAGCTTTTATTGTAATCCGGGGGTAAAATAGTCGTATTTATTTAGTTACTTTTCCGGATGTAATTTTGGTGAGCTTCAAAGTCATGCCTCGAGTATCAAGAATAGTTAAAGTCAAAGCAAAGTTAAAGTCAACTGAAGCGGAGGAGTATAGGTTCAAACTGCAATTTCAGGAAGTTGAGGTGCTGTTCTACATTGTTGAAAAGTCCAGGGATTGATGTGCAGAATTAAAAGATTACAGGGACCAGAATGAGTTTAGGATAACTTGGAGGACCAAAGTGAAGAAAAGGAAGTAAGAAACTTAGGGGGCGTTTGTTTTTTTATTTTAAGCCTTATTTGCCTCTTAACACTTATTCATTAAGAGGATTAGAGAAATAAGTGTGTTTGTTTTTTTTTTTTGAAATAAGGCTTGTTAGGCTCTTAAAATTCTCTTAATTTTAAGTGGTTAAAATGTTGCTGAATTGCCTCTGAAAGCCACTGTTTCATATTTGGTTTTGGTTATTTTTTTTTAAAACTGTTTACTGTTTCATACTGCATTTACGTTTTTTTTTTAAATTTTTTTTTAATTTTTTTTAACTGTTTCGGATAATGAATTCAGATACAAAATCAAACAACTTATCAAATTCAGAATTCTGTTTTCAGTTGCTGCCTCTTAATCATTCAGCCATTTTCAGAACTGAAATCAGATTTCAGCACTTATCACTTAAAAAAAAACAAAAACCCCCTTAATTACTTACTGTGCAAGGGCGTGTGAATGAGTGATTCAAGGCTTGTGGACCTGACTGAGCGGCGCTTTGACCGAGGCAATTACGATTGACCACGCAGGAAGCTTTGGATTTTATTTTATTATTTCTCTTTTTCCTTTTTCTTTTAATTAAAAATAGGTTTTAGTTTTTATTGGGGAGGAAGTATAAATACTCCTTTGGATAACTTAATTAGGGATCATCTATTTTGTTTAGTTTTTCCTTAGAAACAAGATTCAAGTTTTGAATTTTCATGGAAGGCTAAACTCCATTACTTTGGATTGTAATCTTTGAACCGACTTGAACATCAATTGAGGTTTGGTTCTTTCGTATTTATTTTTCCCTGATTGCAATTTTACTTGTTCTTAATTTGAATCAATTTCTAGGGTTTTGAGAAATTGATCAACCCCTTAATCCTTTTAATTGATTATTGCTAGATCTACCTTTTATCGTGTCGGACTAGGGTTGTCATTGTAGCACTTTTGAAATTCTTGAATGTGTCATCTTGGATTGTGATTAAAGTAAAATTGGCTTTAATTCTATTTGAATTACTAATAGTTTAATTCCTTGATCTTAATCTCTTAAAGCTATCATCAATTAATACTTTGAATCTTGACCGTGTCGGCTAGGTTTTGGTATTGGTTAGGATTATTAGTTGAGCGTGTCGCCGCTAGTAATTAATATCAAAGAAGAGATAGAGATTTTATATCTCGTGATCAAGTAATTAGGGAGAAGTAAGAAAGAATCATTCCGGTGATATTGATTGATAGACGGGAATAATTTTGCATGTCCAAAGTGTTCTTTTACATAATTGTTTACAGTTTAGATTTTAATTCTCGTCTTAGGATTTTTAATTCAAAAACAAACAAACCCCCCATTTGTGTGTGTGACGAGTTCGTTTGCAATACCGTTCTTCAGTGGTTCGACCCTGAACTTACCTTTGCTACATTCTTGTGGCCGAGTCCCGGTTTAATTTAGTAGGTGTGCGACTTTAGCCTACCAGCGAGCGATTTATCTACAGAATCTCAGTCAACAGGGTTGGTTGCAGAAAGCAATAGAGGGAAAGGTAGGAGAAACAAGGGTTTTTTCTAAAAAGGGTCCAAGACAGGGAGATGTCTGTAGTTAATACAAGGAAAATGGGCATTGGAAACGTGAATATCCTAGGTTGAATAAAAGCGAGCAATTTGGGTCTACTGCAACTATGGCAGAAGATGATAAGGAGGACTATCCCCTAGTAACCGAAGAAGACAATGGTATGATAGATATATGGATTCTTAATTATGGGGCTTCTTATCACATGTGTTCGCGCAGGGAATGATTTGCAATGTACGAAGAGACAGAAGGGGGTGATATTTATCTTGCTAACGGTTCTTTTTGCAAGGTAGTTGGCATGGGTTCCATCAGGGTGCAATCTTTGGGTGGTAAGTTTTGTACATTGAACAAGGTCAGATATGTTCCTAAAGTAACGAAAAATTTGATATCGCTTAGCGAAATTACTCGGATCGCGCGCGGAACGCGGCGAGCGGCTTTTGAGACTTCACTGAAAAAGAGAGTCGTCACGCTGTTTTGTATTATGAGCCTAAACTTTAAAAAAGTCAGGTTTGAAAAAGGAAGTCATTTTGATTGGTAGCCAAAACTTGAGAAAAGGCTTTTTGAAAAGGAGTTCGTTTTTATTAGGAGCAAAAACTTAGGAAAACGGTGTTTGAACAGAGATTGTTACGTTCGGAGGTCACGTTATATTTCGGGAAGAGTATATTGAGATCACCCGAAACGCCTCGTATGACGAGTCTTTCTACCTTTCTCGAAAAGTATGCGTGTGTGTGTGTTCGTGTTATTTTTGAAAGTGAGTTTGAAAGGGAGTTTGAATGACAAACTTCGACGTTTTGAAAGGAGGAATTTTGAAAGGAAGTTTGAATGACAAACTTCGGTTTTGAACCGGGCATTATAATGTTACCCTTTTTTATGAAAACGATGGCAAATAAGAGGCGATCGACAAGTCATTTTGTGACTCGTACGTTTGAAAGTAAATGCTATCAACAAAATAAACGGTTTGGACTTGTAAATGACAGTATTGAAATTGCGGTATCAACGAACCAAACGGTTCGAACGGTAAAAGTGCGATCGACGAACCAAACGGTTCAGATGGTAAAGAGCGTAAAGTAAATGCGGTATCAACAGATCAAACGATCCGGACGGTAAATAGCAATCAACGAACCAAACGGTTCGGATGGTAGAATTGACGATCGACGAACCAAACGGTTCGGACGGTAAATGACATAAAGTAAAAAATAGGACTCGATCTCCGTTTTAACCCTAAATCACATTTCTCGAAGGAGAAAAGATGATAGAGAGATGATCATCTCGAAACCCGTAGACAGCGTTTTGTCTACATTTTGGAAACTTTGATCGAATCAGAAATAGCGTATGACGCGTAGAAAGAGATGAAACGGAAGGTTGAGAGTGGGAGTTTACAAAATTTGGTTCTTTTCTATCTTTTGGTTGGAAATGATCCGGTAGAATTTTGGGCAGAGTTTCCCCTTTATTTGGTGTTTAGAAACCTAAGGATTTGGAAAGCGTTTCAACTTGGGTCGGTTTAGCCTATGTTTTTTTAGGATTAGAATCCACCAACGAGTAGCACGGGCCCCCGAAGAGAAGAGAATTCCATCGACGAGTAGCACGAGGGCCCCTGAAGAGTGGAGAAAGACTAGCATTTGTGCTAGGGGTGGAGAGAGGAGGTGAATTGGTGATTTGAAAATGAAGGAGGAAGGGAGTATTTATAGGAGGAGAAGGAGTGGAGAAGGAGGTTACCTTGGACTGGTTTTGACAGTTTTTAAATATCGAAACAGTGCTGGAAGGGTAGCTTAGGCTGATTATTTATTCTGTAAAATAGGCCGGCCGGCCAGAGCTTCCTTTTGGAGGGAATTTTGGACTTTTGACCTTGAATTTGATTGATTTTGACAAGTGGACGACTTTTTGATTAAACCAGTAAAACAGGCCGGCCGGCCAGTTCTGCAGATTGGCTATTTTCCCTGATTAAATTAGTTATATTGAAATTACCTGGATTTTTGCGCAGAGGTGGAAAGGCAGTTGTCTTTCGCGGAGGGTTGGTGTCTGAGACCTCGCTTTTCGGGAAGGAGAGGATTCGCCACGCGGTTTTTGTATTTTGAGCCCAAACGTTGAGAAACGGATTTTGGTTGAAAATTGTGTCATTTTTATTGGTAGCAAAAACTTAGGAAAAGGCTTTGAAAATGGGGAGTCATTTTTATTGGTAGCAAAAACGAGTAAAAACCTTTTTTAGTACCAGAGATTGTTAGGTTCGGAGGTCTCGTTACGATTCGGGAAGAGTATTTTGAGATCACCCGAAACGCCTCGTATGACGAGTCTTTCTACCTTTCTCGAAATCGTGTGCGTGTGTGTGTGTGTTTGCATTTTGAAATGGGGGCTTGAATGACAAGCTTAATCTTGGTTTTAATGTCAAACGTTGATTATGTGATTCTGTTTGAAAAGGCGAGCGTTTGAATGACAAACGTCGGTTTTGGAAGTTTTAGAAAAAGTGGCGCGAATGCTGATTTTAACTGTCTATCTTAAGTGTCAAATGTTGACTTTTAAGAAAAGAGCGTTTGAATGTCAAATGTCGGATTTTGAGTTTGAAGATGATCGTTTGGATGCCAAACGTCATTTCGCGCGTTTTGAAAGAGAGTTCGAATGTCGAACTCCGGTTTTAAACCGAGCGTGTCATTGTTAGCATTTTTACGGGAAAAAAACATTAAATGATTTGAGTGTCAAATGGCAGCTTTTAAGTTTGAAGATGAGCGTTTGGACGCCAAACGTCATTTCGCGCATTTTGAAAGAGAGTTCGAAGGTCGAACTCCGGTTTTGAACCGGGCATTACATTGTTAGCATTTTTATGGGAAAAAGGCATTAAATGATATGCGATCAACGAATCGGATTGCGACTTGGACTTTGAAAAAGTAAATACTATCACGATCCAAACGGCTCGGACTTGTAAATGACAGTATTTAAAGTGCGGTATCGACGGAATCAAACGATCCGGAATTGTAAAGTACGATCAACAAGCCAAACAGCTCGGAATTGTAAAGTTGCATGAAAGTAAAGGACGTTCGACGGATCAAACAATCCGGAATTGGTAAATGACATGAAAGTAAATGACGATCGACGGATCAAACGATTCGGAATTGTAAATGACATAAAAGTAAACGGAATGGGGCCTGAACGCCGTTTTAACCCTAGATTACTTCTCTTACGGGAAGAGAAGAGGATCTCGGACTAAAACGTATCGGACCCCGTTAGACGATGACGTCTACATTTCAACAACGTCGTCCGAAACGGTTGTAGCGACTGGCACGTAAACCGAGACGGAACGAGAGTTTAAAGAGAGAGGGAGCTACCTATGGCTAGGGTCAGCTCCTTTGGCTCGATGGGTGTATATGGGATACGAAAATGTGTTTGGAATGGTGTTTTGAGGTGGTGGGAGTTGTCTTTGATCGAAATACGGAGTTTTCATGCAAAACGAGGTAAAACGGGGCTCGAGAAGGGGTGAGACCAGCTTATGCCGTGGCTTTTGGGTGAAAGGGAGTGATTTTTGTTGTTCTCAATGGCTTTGATAGCCTCTGTATTTATAGGTGAAAATTCATGATGAGTCCAGATGGACTGAGGGTGAAAACCAGGGGGTTTTGTGAAACTTTGGAAATTGAAGGAACTTGCTGGCAATTCTGGATTGTCTGCAAATGAGTCCGACCGGACTAAGACTGCATACCAAGGGTATTTTAGTCTTTTCACTCTAAATTTGATTAAAGGGTGACTAGGGAGCTGTGGCATGCAAGCCACGTGTCCCATGACTCACCAGGTTCGTGGGAGTTCGCGCCATTATCCCCGATTTTGTCTGTTTTTAAAATAATTGTCCGGAAAATGTTCGAAATGCCCTCGGAAAGTGCCGGAAAGTGCGTTTATCAGGGAAAGCCGTACTTTATGTGCAACGACGTGTGTTGAGTACGCTTCGACGTTGGGATGCACGGGGCAGTCTCGAGACGTCTCGTTGGCTTGGGAACGGGAGCTTAACGGGTTTCGGTTAACCTGGAGCGGGCCAGTTAACGGATTTCGATTAACTTCTAATGGATTTTAATGATCCGGATTTGGGTACTTACAGTTAGCCCCTCAGCGACGTCACTTCCGAAGGAGGTGGGGTCGTTGAAAAAGATAAGGATCCAAATCAGGGGATGTCTTACTTTGAAAGAGACCTGGGCGATCAGCTGGCTGGACCCTTAGCGAAAGGATTCCTACGTATCCCGAACGGAAATCAAGCCGATCGTAGTTCGTAGGTCCAAGGAGCCGCGCGTGGGGACCTTGACCTGAGCGAGACTATTGGGAGGCGTCTAAACCTGAATGAGACCATTGCGAGGTACCTGAACCTGAATGGAGACTATTATGAGGCGTCTGAACCTGAGAGTTTTTAAACCTTCGAGGGCGTGTGGCGCCTCAGACCGGAGTTGCTGAAACATTCGAGGGCATGTGGCGCCTCAAACCGGAGTTACTGATACTTTCGAGGGCGTGTGGCGCCTCAGACCGGAGCTGCTGAAACATACGAGGGCGTGTGGTGCCTCAGAACGGAGTTACTGAAACATACAAGGGCGTGTGGCACCTCAGACCGGAGCTGCTGGAACATACGAGGGCGTGTGGCGCCTCAGACCGGAGTGGCGAGGATACGTTTATCCTGAGATGAAGGCGTTCGTGCCTTGAGTGCTGGACTTACGATGACGGTCAGGTTTATCTGCCGGGGATAGGGTGGCAATGATGGGAATGGTTGTGTTAAACTGGCGTTATTAACAACACGGAAGGGTTGACGTTCTAACAACGGGGTTAGGAATGGGATGTAGTCTCGGAAGAGACTGACACATTGCTGGGGAAAAGCATCTAGAGTTCTGACGGGGTCAGTTAGGAACTGAAGGGGTTGATTGACGTTTCTTCCTTAGACGGACGGTCTTAGGATCCTGCTGGGGAGGAATGTTCGGGCTTACGGTGATGGCCGAGGAGGGATTGTTTTACGGGCTTACCTTGATGGCCGCTGAAGTGGGACGATCGGGCTTACGACTGGCGGCCGGGGAAGTGAACGTTCACTTGCTGGAGTGAAAAGGTATTCGGGCTTACGAGGATGGCCGAAGTGAGATTATTGTGAGGGCTTACCTTGATGGCCGCTGTAGTGGGACGATCGGGCTTACGACTGGCAGCTGAGGAAGTGAACGATGGTGGAAACCGGTAGAAATTTTGACGTCGAGAGACGGAATTATGACTTGTCGTCCGAAGACTGGACTGAGCGTTTGAATGTCAAACGTCGGTTTGGGGCTGGAATGAGCGTATGAATGTCAAACGTCAACCTGAGATGTAAATGAGTGTTTGAATGTCAAACGTCAACTGGGGATTGAGAATTTAACGCCTGGAGACGAGCGTTAGTGAGGACTAACTGAGAATTTAACGTCTGGAAACGAGCGTTAGTGAGAACTAACTGGGAATTTAACATCTGGAGACGAGCATTAGTGAAAACTAACTGGGAATTTAACGTCTGGAGACGAGGGTTAGTGAAAACTAACTGGGAATTTAACATCTGGAGACGAGCGTTAGTGAGAACTAACTGGGAATTTAACGTCTGAAGACGAGCGTTAGTGAGAACTAACTGGGAATTTAACGTATGGAGACGAGCGTTAGTGAGAACTAACTGGGAGTTTAATGTCTGGAGACGAGCGTTAGTGAAAACTAACTGGGGATTTAACGTCTGGAGACGAGCGTTAGTAAAAACTAACTGGGAATTTAATGTCTGGAGACGAGCGTTAGTGAAAACTAACTGGGAATTTAACATCTGGAGACGAGCGTTAGTGAAAACTAACTGGGAATTTAACGTCTGGAGACGAGCGTTAGTAAGAACTAACTGGGAATTTAACGTCTGGGCTAAATCCTCGGGGGATGGGGTGTTAAAAAGTCTACTTGGGGGAAATTTTACACTTTTTGGGGCCCAAATGGGTAAAATTGAAACTGCGAGAAGTTGAGGGGCCAAAGTGGCAAGGAATCTTTTTGCTGCAGAAAGAGTCCGGCCAGACTGACCTGAAGTTGACCAGGTTCATTTCAGCGCCAAGGCCGACGTGAAATTGGACCATTCTTCCATTTTTCCAGGCGAGAAGGAGAGAAAAGAGAGAAGAAAACTCTTCCCAAATTGTGAGTTTTGCTCAAATTTGCAAGGGAAAATCGACATGGAGGGTGATTTGGGACCAATGGCTCGTCATGGAAGGACCGATAACGAAAGAACGCGGTTGGTTCGACCATTCGAACCACTACTCTTCCATTGAATTCGGCAGAGTTCTACCCGGCTCGGGAGAATCACAAATCCAAAGGAGGGATCGAGAGACAGGTAAACTTCCTTCAAATTCCATTAATTTTAAGAATGTGCATTCTTTAAATGTTAGGAATTTGACTAGAAATGAGTTAGGGTTCATGGTGCCCGAATTGGGGCTTTTGACTTTGCTATGCGCCTTTGTCGAAATTGACTAAAGTGTAGTTCAATTGACACCATGGGTAGATGACATAAAAATTTTGGTTGCAAAATTTCATGCCTAGATGTGTTTTCCGAAATTAAAGTAAGTTTAATTCGGGACGAAGTAAATTTTCGAAATGTTCGAAAGGATTTGAAATTTCCGGATTCGACGGAGTTTTCGAAAGGTTTTGAAAGTTCCGAATTCGACGGAGTTTTCGAAAGATTTTGAAAGTTCCGGATTCGACGGAGTTTTCTAAATGTTTTGAAAGTTTCGGATTCAACGGAGTTTTCAAAAGATTTTTGAAAGTTCCGGATTCGACGGTGTTTTCGAAAGATTTTTGAAAGTTCCGGATTCGACGGAGTTTTCGAAATGTTTTGAAAGTTCCGGATTCGAAGGAGTTTTCGAAATTCTTTGAAAGTCCCGGATTCGACGGAGTTTTTGAAATGTTTTGAAAGTTCCGGATTCGACGGAGTTTTCGAAATGTTTTGAAATCTTTGACTGTTAATACTCCAATCGGGATGGAAATATTTTAGGAAAAAGAATGAGAACTGTATCCGCGTTGCATCATTTTGACATGCGTACGTGCACTCTGTTGATGTCGCTTCTGTATTAACGTATTCTTGCCTTGTTCACCTGCAGGGGCGAGGGACAGTTGACGTTCACACCTTGAAGAGTCGGGGAGCCTTCGAGGCAGTTCGAGCGCTGTGGGAGATACTCCCGGACAAGGCTCGGGACGGAGAGAGAAGTCCACGACAGCTTGTGGTTGACTCCGGTTTGGCTGGATTTATCTGCGCGGTAGCCACGGTGGCTGTGACGCAGAGGGCGAGGTCCATGTACGTAGCTCTGAGCGAGTACTGGTGGGACACGACCCACACTTTTCACTTCAGGTGGGGGGAGGCTACTGTGACTCCCACTGAATTTGCGGGTCACTGTGTTGCCAACCTGGGGCAATGCTGGTGTGGGTGGATGGCTATACCCCGGGGCAGTTGTCAGAGCTGCTGGGTTTCGATATTACCAATGCCAGGGGCTTAGGTATTCGGTACAGGCCGATGGAGACCCATCTGAGGAGGGGTATTGAGGAGTATGGGGAGGGGTCCCCTAGGATGACCGCTGAGCTTCTGGCTTGAGGGTTCCTATGGTTCGCGTTGTTAGCGACTCTGTTTCCTACTTCCGACACATCCTGTCACTTCCCTCTACTCGGGTCGCTGACTGAATTAGACGCCGTAAGGGGGTTCACATGGGGGGAGGCTGGACTGGCCGAGCTCTACCATGCCTTGGACAGGTTCTCGTGGGGAGAGGAGAACACCTTGTGTTGCTTCTCATTTGCTTTAGATGTAAGTTCACATCTTTTTCTCTTCCTTGTCTCATTTCTGTACTCGTATGTATCTGCTATGTAGCTGACATAACTTTCCATTTGCTTGACAGGTCTGGTGCTTTGAGGTGTTCAGCTCGTAGCGGTGGGAGATTAAGGAGGCGTACCAGTCCTTGTTCCCTGCCATCCTGTCTCGGCAGAAAGATGCGAAGAAGGTGGTGTCATCGAGAGAGGGTACTCGGCTGACATACGAGGAGGTGTCTCAGGCCCTGAGCCGAGAGTTCTCCGGGCGGATCCAGCTGACTTGGTAGATCCGGATTCATGTCGGCGTGGTCCAGGTTGCTAGTGAGGTCACGCGTCGGCGGAATCTGCTGGTGGGACTTCACTGCGATGCGATGTATCTAGGGGAGAGGGTGACGCGTCAGCATGGTCCGGGGTCCCTTCCTATGGTGTCGGTGGACCCGCCTCCACACTTGCAGCATCCTTTGTCGATGCCGATGGAGGATCTGGAGCGGTATAGACAAGGCGTGTTCTATACCGAGTTTGTCATAGAGGGCGCCGACTATGACACTTTCTTGAGGATGAGGCTGAGGAGCCCGCAGGTGCAGCACAGGGAGGGCGAGGGCCCTGGATATCCCCGAGATCTCCCGCTCCCACGCGCTAGGCTGGCATATGAGGGGCTGACGGTTCCCGTAGGCGGTTGGTGATCCCTATCCCGGAGGAGACGAGGCCTCAGTACAGAGTGGACCCCAACGCTTCGGTGAGTGATTTTGATTTCCTGCATTTGATAGTAGTATTCTGCAAATGTTGCATCTGTACTTGTGAATGTGTGCCCAAATTTGTGGATTCACGCGAGTTTGAAGACATCCGATTTAATTTGAAAAACGGAGTCGGCACGCCATTTTGATTTCCTCAAAACTTTGAAAAAAAGGATTTTAGGGTTCGGAGGTTAAGTTACCCCTTGGGAAGAACGGATCGTCGTTCACCCAAGGTGCCTTGCCGTAGCAAGTCTCCCTAGATTCCGTTTATTTTGCTTGCTTGCGTGCTTTCTTGTGTGCATGTGTTTGAATAAAAGGGGAGGGAATGTCCCAAGTTGTCTTCCGGACGTACAAACCATTTATTGGTTGTCGCTCGGGATTTCTTGGATTTTATGTATTCGAGATTTTGATCCCGTCCTCATCTTGGACTTGTGATCATCGCTTTTTAATCTCGGGACTTACGTGATCGAGAGAAGGACTCCCTTTTATAGTCCAAAATGAGGTTCTTTAGAAAAGGAGGGTCCTTAGCCCATCAATCCTACGCCTTGAGACGATTGAGCTTATATTGAAGCGTTCGTGCTCGTTTCAAGCGATAATCGGAGATATCGGGTTCAAGGTTATGCCTTTCTAAAGAGATTATGGAACCTTTAATGGAAGAAACGATATAAAGATAGGATCTTTATACCGGTCCGTTCCGAGGTTGCTAATGGGGACATGGGGGAATGCATGTAAAAATGACATTTTTAGTGAAAAGATGACATTTTTGGGTTGCAAAGGATGCATTTGATTTGCAAAGGATGCATTTTGATGTAAAGACATGATTTTTATGCAAAGGATGCATTTTTATGAGGAAATTAGGGCTTAATATGCAAAGGATGCACAAAGGTTCTATTTTTGAAAGCAAAGGATGCATTTTTATGATGAAGGAATGACCTTTAATGCAAAGGATGCATGAAAATGGATTGTAGGTACAAAGGATGCACCTTTTTTATAAAGACATGATTTTTATATGCAAATGATGCATTTTTGATGTAAAGATTGCATTTTTATGAGCAAAGGATGCATAAAGATGACATTTTTATGTAAAAAGGGGATTTTTAGGTGCAAAGGATGCACCCTTGATTCAAAGATTACATTTTTAATGACAAATGATGCCTAATTCATGCAAAGGATGCAAAGGGGGAAAGGGGGTATGATAAAGATATAATCTTTAATGATAAACTACCAAGTCCCAAGAAAAGATAATAACAATATATGAATGCAAGGAGCAATTTAATTCACATAGAGCATATTAAAATGCAAGGTTAGGGAGTGAGAGGTTACCAATGGTGGCCTCTTCTTCTTTGGGTTGAGCTAGGTGGAAGGACCAATCTTGGGATCTTCAAGGAGGAGGGAGGTGGCTTCTTGGCTTGCTTCTTCAACCCTTGGGATTCCCAGCAGTATTTAGGAGTATTTTTGAGTCTGAATATGGAGTGTGGTGTGTATTTTTTGTATGTAAAATGGGTAGATGAGGGCTCTATTTATAGGCAGTCTGGATAAGACCAATGAAGCCGTGCGGCCAGAGATCCTTGGCTAATGCAGCCGTGCGGCATTATCCCTTGTGACTCAGCATGTTTCTAGAATCATGCAAGGTGGCAATTCTAGAACCTTTCCCAAATTAAGAAAAACGTGTTTCTTAATTGGGAAGCATTCCCTTCAGCCCTTATATGATTTGGAACAGTTCCGGAATTGTTCCGGAATTTCAGGAAAGTCTGGGGAATTACCGGGAAAATTACCGGAATTGCCGGGAAATTTAACCGGAAGGCATGAGCCAGATTTGGGTACTTACAGTACTGCCTGTTTATCTTTTGACGAATTTCCTGGTTTGCAGGTGTCTGACCGTACGTACAACCAGGCAGTGAGGCAGTTGGACGGGTGGGCCAATTACGCTAGGAGGCTGGTGGAGTTCCTGCGGTGCAATTCCCGGAGGAGTGCGGCTGTACATGAGCCGAGGCCGTCTAGGCCGAGAGGTTCGTCTGCCTCCACGGCTGGTGGAGTGGACTTTGCGCAGGGATTTGGCCAGTTCTCGGGCGGAACGGCGGGGTTCGGAGCTCATCCTTCTTCGTACTCGGGGCACGAGCAGGGAGAGTCCTTGAGTTCGCAGGCGCAGAGGCGGCCTTTCGCGTATTCCCGCCTGGAGGAATTCGGAGATTATCTGTTCTCGACAGATTCGACTACTGCGGGGCAGTACATCGAGTGCTCAGATGACGAGCAGGACTCTGAGTAGTCCTCCTTTATTGCTTTTTAGACAAAATGTGTGTATTGTCCAGAACAATTCGACTTGTGTTTGAAAAGGCGCCCTTGAGGCGGAACCTGTACTTTGCACATTTATTTAGTGATTACCTTCTTCTATTTTCGGCAAATAAGCAAGTAGGTTGATCAAAAATAAATAAAATGAAACATGCACAAAAATTCGAACTGGTCAAAAATTATGCCTATATGCACTGATATTTAATTAATTGCACTGTTGCACGAGCCCGGGGCGGAAGTGGTGTTGGCAGTGGTTGATTGAAACCATGGGAGCACGCAGATTCAAGAAAGCATGAACAGGGCTTGGTTTGGAATTGTTTCCAATTTGAGAGAAGCTGGCTGCAGAGTTGACCAAGTCAACTGCAGAAAGAGTCCGGCCGGACTGAGAATGAATTTCCAGAATCTTTTAAATTGCAGTTTCAGCTTTGCAATTTGTAAGAAACTGCGCGTTTGCTTTGATCCATTAGCTGAATTCTCTCAAATTCCTAAGGTTTCCTTCACTTTTTCCATGGCTCAATTTCCTAAGCTATCGTCTCGGATGCAAGAGCGATACTTGGAAAATTTCCAGACGTGGGTACGGAACCACACGAGGCAAAACAAGGGGTTTTTCGAGGGTTGTTACTGGATGAAATCTGTTTGGGCTTTGAAGGAGCTCATGCCAGATTGGAATCTTTTGAGAGCTGCGGCTCGTTTCTGGGAGGTACGGAGGAATGTGTACAACTTCTCGTACAATGAAATCACTCCCACTTTGAAGATTTTCGGGCCATTTTAGGAGGACCTGAGACGGAACAGCTAGTTCTTCCCTATGTGGGTGGCATGGCCACTGTTGAGAAGTTAGTGTCTCTGCTTGGTATCTCGGCTGGAGAAGCATACGGGATGCTGATACTGAACACAGACTATGTCGACATTTCGGGGCTGCCCGATAAATTTGCTGGTAGTGAGGGGAGCATTTTTGCGTGGGACGCGTTTGCTCTGTGCGCGATTACTACTTTGTTCACATTCACGTCCCTGGGTGTGTGCCATCACAACAGACCGGACTGGTAAGGCAAAGGCGGAACGGGGAGATATCGTGCCTTTGGTTACGGGTGAGACGTTCCTCGGGCATAGGTCGGATGGCGGACCTGGCAATCGATACACGTGGGGAGGGAGTCCCACATGCTCACTATGTGGTTGAGGGAGAGGTTGCAGATGATGCCCGAGGTGCCAGTGTCTTGTGACGCTTGGTCCTTTTCTCGACGTCGCTGGTGATAGGGGCAATCAGGCTGAACTGGAGCTCTGGATGGCCAGACTCCACACGCATCACTTGCGATGGTGGGTTCCTCATTGGAAGTTACAGACTTGTCGGACCGCTCAGGGGGGTTCTTGATTGTCAGAGTGTCGGGGTTGTCCCAGATGACTTTCTACATTCCATCCTTGGTTCTGTGACAGTACAGGCTGGAGCAGGTACCCTTGACGTGTTTGAGTCATGCTGCTACCTTCGAGGTGGGATCTCTGCTGATGGAAGATCCTTCGACGCTATTGCTGCTCACGCGGTTGTGGCAATACACGTCCTTTCCTGCCAGGGTTCTCTTTCACCGGAGAGGGGGCACTATTCTGTCTACTCAGTATCTGAACTGGTACGAAGAGTGTATGGGGGAGACACAGATGGCTATCTCGTGGAGACGGAGTTAGTTGTTGGGTGTTGATTACCTGGACAGCTTGACTTTGAGGAGGGCCGAAGCGGGGGCTAACCCTCAGAATCGTACTGGGGACGACATGGATGACTATGAGGCCAATGCAGATCGGGAGGCCGATCAAAGCACGATTATGATGGCTCGAAGAGAGGCAGCTCAAGACAGAGTTATGGAAAGGGTTGCGTTGGCAGCTACAGGTTTGACGGAGACGTCGGGAAGGGTCCCTGAGCCAGGTAGAAGGACTACGGGAATATTCCCTGTGAAGGTGAAGAACACTCGCCGCGGAAAAGGGAAGGGGAAGAAGGATGAAGGACCAAGTACGGGAAACTAGGTTGACCTTCCTGTCCAAAGTATCCACCCACTGTCATTACAGACACATTAACTGATTAATGTTTTATTATAGTTTTGCTAGTGTGTAGCGAGTCAAGAGTTGACCGTGCTTGAACTCATCAAAGATTGTGTTAACCGTAATGAATTTGTAGGTTAATTGAAAAGAGTTTTTCGAAACACAAGCAATTGATGCTTATTTGCTTTTTTTTTGTTTTTGAGACCAAACCAATGATGGCTGCCTACGTTCCCCTTTTACAATTGGACTAAGGGGCTCAGGTCACCGTAGTTCGACACTTTAGGTGAATTTAAGAAAAAAACAAAGACAAAAGCAGTGCGACCCTGTTTTTTACCTGGATCATTAACAGGAATGTATCCAGTTGGGTATTACTCTTTTAGCACTTAATTTTTACTGAGGGGTGGTGTATGGGGAAGGAGAGTTGACTCGTGCTCTTCCTCAAACGAAGTATCTGCGGAGCTTGCTTCCGTTCACGGGGTTAACGAAAGGGTTCCCGTCCAAATCTGCTAACTTCATGGCTCCTCCGGAGAAGATTCTTTGTACCACGAACGGTCCTATCCAGGTAGGATCCCACTTTCCGAGGGGATTGGTCTGCGTAGGAGGCTTTTCCTTTAGCACCAAGTCGCCTTCCCTGATGTCTCGGATCTTGACTTTCTTATCATATGCTCGGGCCATTCTGCTCTGGTAGGCTCGAGTGTGCTCCATGGCTTTCAATCTGCGCTCGTCGAGTAGAGCAAGTTCGTCGTGACGGCTCTGTAGCCATTCGACTTCATTGATCCCATTTTCCAAGAGGACTCGGAGGGATGGAATTTCCAATTCCACGGGCAACATTGCTTCCATTCCATAGGTAAGTGCGAACGGAGTCTCCCCTGTGGCGGTTCTGACTGATGTTCTGTATCCCCAGAGGGCTAGATGTAGCTTTTCGGGCCAGTCCCGACCTCTGGTGGTCATCTTTCTGATTATCATTGCGAGAGTCTTGTTTGCTGCCTCTACTGCACCATTGGTTTGTGGTCTGTAGGGAGAAGACTTGTGGCGTGTAACTCTGAATTCGGTCAGCAATTGGTCACAATCTCCTTTGAAGTGGGTCCCATTGTCGGATATGATCTCGTTGGGCACTCCGTATCGGCACATGATGTTCTCTCTGATGAACTCGACTACCTTCTTAGAATTCAGTACCTTGTATGATCTGGCTTCTACCCATTTGGTGAAGTAGTCGACTGCGACTAAAATGAACTCGTGACCATTGCTCCCTGGTGGAGTGATTTTGCCGATGACGTTGATTCCCCATGTGGCGAAAGGCCATGGCGTAGTCATGCAATAGAGTTCATGAGGAGGGATGTGATTGAGGTTGGAGAATCGTTGACATTTGTCGCAGCTTCGGACAAACTGGATGCAGTCTGATTCCATTGATATCCAATAGTATCCCATATGGAGGATGATCTGTGTCAATGCTCTGGCGTTCATGTGCGGACCGCAGGTTCCGTTGTGAACTTCGTTCATTAGCTCGCTGGCTTTTTCTTTATTTACACACCGAAGGAGTGGCCCTTGGTGGCGCTTCTTGTACAACATACCCCCCAGAATGATGAAATGGGATGCCAAGCGTTTTAATGCCATCATGTTTTTGGCTTTGATCCCTTCTTTGTATTTTCCATCTTCATTTGTGAAGGAAGCTTCTCCATTTTGGAGGTACTGGTAGATTTGATTGTACCAGGGTTTGTCGATCGTTTCATTTTTTATTTCGATCTCATAGCAATAAGCGGGTGTTTCCCGTCTGCCTATTCTGAGGGGTTTTATTGATTTCCCATCGGGAATTTCGACAAGAGATGCTAGGGTAGCCAGGGCATCTGTGAAGCGATTCCTGTCTCTTGGCAAATAATGAAAAGAGATGTCCTTAAACTGAGCAATGAGCTCCTCCATGTACGTGTGGTACTTCTGGAGGCCAGAATCTACCGTCTTCCATTTGTTGGACACTTGATTGATGATCAATGCTGAGTCTCTGTATACTTCCAGTTTTGAGATGTTGCCCTCGAGAGCGGCTTCCAGACTAGCTGCGCAAGCTTCATACTCTGCTACATTGTTGGTTGTTTCAAAATTCAGTTTGATGGCTGTGGGAGTGTGCTCGTCCCTGGGATCGACAAGGAGCATTCCAATACCATTTCCTTCTTGTTGGCTGCCCCATCGAAGAAGAGTTGCCGCCGGTTTGCGCTCGTCAAGTGAAAAGATTCCGTCGTCCGAAACCGTGGATCAGACCCTTGGGTTCACTGCTTGGGAAGTCTGCCGGTGATCCGCCATCACTCGCCCTTTGTTGATTTTATGACCATGTACTTGATGTCGAACTCACCGGGAAGAATGACCACTGCTAGTCTCATCGACGGGGATGGCTTGTCAAAGAGATATCGGACGGGGTCCATTTTGGAGACCAGAGCACCGAATGTGACCGCATGTAGTGTTTCGGCTCCGACTACCCATACCAAGGCGGTACAAGTCTTCTCTAATGCCGAGTAGCCGAGTTCACTTCCCCGAAGCTTTCGGCTTACGAAGTAGATTGCATGCTCAACTTTGGAATCTTTCTCGTTCTTGTGCCAACATTGCTCCTTTTGACGTGTACATTCTTGTCGAGCACAGGGAGTAGTGGCTTGTCTTCATGTGGCGGGCACAGTAATTGGGGGATTCACCAAGTATGTCTTGATTTTCTCGAAAGCCGTCGGCACTCTGAGTCCCATTTGATGCTCGGCATTCTTCTTCATCGGTTTAAACATGGGCTTGCAGAGAGATGTCAACCGGTTGATGAAGCGAGTGATGTACCGAAGTCTTCCCATAAAGCTTTTCACTTCGTCAGGTCTCGAGGCGGCTTCATGTCGATGATGGCCTTGATTTTCTTGGGATCGGCTTCGATACCTCTTTCCGTAACCATGTACCCTAGTACTTTGCCTCGCTTGACGCCGAAGGTGCACTCTGGCAGGTTCAATCTCATGGAGTGCTTTTTGAGTCTGTTGAAGAACTTTCTCGGATCTGTCATGTGCCGCATGTCCGATCCTCTCGGAGTGGATGATCATGTCGTCGACATATACTTCGATTTCTTTGTGAATCATGTCATGGAAGAGAGGTCATTGCACGCGGCCAGGTAAGTAGCCCCAGCTTTCTTCAGATCGAACGGCATGACCGTGTAGCAGTATGTCCCCCACGGAGTGGTGAAAGCAGTCTTGGCTTGATCCTCCTCGGACATTTTGATCTGATTGTATCCGGCAAACCCATCCACGAAGGACTTTACCTCGAAATTTGCCGTGGTGTCGACCAGAATGTCGATGTTGGGCAGTGGGAAATCGTCTTTAGGGCTGGCCTTATTGAGATCTCGGAAATCCACACAGCATCTGACCTTTCCATTGGCCTTGGTGATCGTCACGATGTTGGAGAGCCAAGTCGGGTACTCAATCACTCTGATGAAACCAACTCGGAGCATTTTCTCAATCTCTTCTTTCACTTGCAAGGACCACTCTGTCTTGATCTTGCGCAACTTCTATTTGACAGGCTTGGATTCTGGATCCAGGGGAATTCTGTGCTCCACGATCGAGGGATCGAGTCCCGGCATGTCCTGGTATGACCAGGCGAACACGTCAACATACTCCCGAAGGAGGTTTATCAGGGCTTCTTTTTCTGCATCGGCGAAGAAACTACCCACTTGTGTCTCTTTAGGCTCTTGCACTGACCCCATGTTCACTTTGGTCATAACCTCTTCGGCAGCTTGGGCCCGATTGTCCTCTCGGTCAATAACACGCTTGAGAACTTCTTTAATGTATTGTTCGTTTAATGTGTCTGCTTCTTTATCAATTGATTCATTATTAACGTCTTTTAAGTTGTTTGTTAACTTATCAGTTGTTAAAGTGGCAATGAGGGGATACTTCGAATGGTCAGACTTTTCATTAAACGAGAACAAAAACACATTGTTGGCTACATTATCATAGTCTTCCGGCGTAAGGCCGTTGGACTACTCAGAGGACTGGACTTTGACAAGGACTGACTCAGAGGGTTCGAGATCGGGTTTAGGGAGATGTGGGTGCAGGCCCAGCTTGTCTTCCATTTCTGCCTGGCTTGCCCTTGGTCCGGTGAAAGTTACCCAGTTCTTCAGTGGCATTGCTGGATGCTTGATGAGGGTTTGGGGGTCGAGAGGCTTGGCTTCTGCTGTCCCAATCATGGCAATCATGTTGTTTTCGGAGCCCAGGTCAATCAGGTTTGGCACCTCCATAACTTCTTCAAAAAGACTCTGTAGAGCGGGTCCACTGAGAGCGTCTTCTATGAATTCTGGTTCCTTTTGCTTTGGAGTTACTGTCTCGAATGTGGCCTCGGCGGCTGATCCAAACAATCTGTTTCCCGTGAAGAGTATCTTGAGTTGCTCTTCTATATCTGGGATTCCCTTAAATGTGTACTCGTGCTAGACTGTGGTGGCAATTGGTCCAGGTAGAGTTGTGATGTCGAGGAATGCTCCCCTTATCAGATTAGCCTTGAGTCCTCTGAAACGCTTGAGGTCCCGTGCTAGCTTTTCCATTCTTTCTGTAGTCTCTGTGCTGGATATCCCTGCTTCTTTCTCATCTTCTTCAGTTCCACTGTCGGTCCCCTCAGTTCTGCTATCGGTCCCCTCAGTTCTGCTGTCGGTTCCCTTGTCGGTCCCCTAAGTTCTGCTGTCGGTTCCCTTGCCGGTCCCCTTAGTTCTTCTGCCGGTTCCCTTGGTGAAGTAATGAGCGAGGTCGAAACTGTAAGGTCGGAGGTTGGGTGTGCCGTCGGAGGTTCCCCTTTTGCGGGCTGCTGCCTTGGTGCGGGCGAGCCTTTTGTTTTCCCTGATGTCAGCTGGTGTTGGCACATAACCGAGCCCTTGGACCATGGTGTGGTCCTTGACTTCGATGACTTGGTGTTGGCCTTGTAACCTTTTGCCGAGCCCCAGTCCTGGGATGAAGTTCATGAGTTTCATCATCTTCATGGCGGGAGGAATCTTGACTTGAAATAGTGGAAGGTCCACATTACACATTTGGATCTTGGAGGTCTCCAGAGTGAATCCAGTTAATGCCATGTCGTCATTATGCTTGATTTCTAACACTGGAATGTTGTTGGTGCTGGTCCCCTCGGTGGTGACGCTGTCGCCGTAGACTGTGGTTAGCTCGTTGCCTTGCATGAACTTGATACACTGATGAAGGGTGGATGCCACGCCATTCATTTGATGCAGCCAGGGTCGCCCCAGGATGGCTGTGAATGTGATTGGAATGTCCAACACTTGGAATTCGGTAGGGATCATCCTCTTGCCGAACCAGATATTAAGAGTAGCAACCCCAAGAACTGTACGGGAAGTAGCGTCATAGGCCTTGACAGTGTGGACTGAAGGCTTCAGATCTGTGGGCTTGATGTCAAGCAGGTCCATCATCTTGGCGGGCAAGACATTCATTCCGGAACCTCCATCTACCAACACGCGGGGAAGGCGACGCTCGTCCAGCTGGATTGTGTGTAGAGTGGCTCATTGTGATCAACCCCAAATTTTGGCAGGTCCAAATCTGTGAAGGTGATAATGTTGCCGTAGTGGATGTTGCCGATCATCTGAATGACTTCTGCTCTGGGTCAAAGGGTCCACTGGGACCATGGTACGTGCCGACTTTCCTCTAGCTTGAGCTTGTGAGGATATGAGGATGTGAGCAGGGACCAAAGGGAAATGTTCGTCTGGGTCTGCTTGAGCTGAGTGAGGATCGGGTCCTCTTTCACGATACTTGTGTCTTCGGGCAGGCTGGGTTGCGGTTCTGGCTCCGTCGGCTTTTTAGTGGCCTTAGGTGGTAATGCATGGATTTGACCCGATCGGGTTAGGAAACTGACATCAGGCTTGGTTCCTTCTGAACAGTTCGCTCTCAGCTGAGCCATAGTCAGAGGAAGATTCCTCTTAGCATAGGGCCATATGTCTTCCCTTGATTCATTGATTGTAGATGTGTTCCCGGAAGCTTCGGCAGCTTTCCGAATTCTGTCCCAGGATACTGGCTTGGGTGCCTTCGTGGGGAGGTAGCCTATGGTTTGACGCAATGCCGAACGTCGCTGCACAAATGCTGGCCGCTGTAGCCGAACCGCGGCGTTGGCCGACCCTCCGGGAGGTTGGAGAGTTCTTGGTTCAAGCGAACAGTCTCCTTGATCTCTTTACGGTATACCGCGCTCCTTTCCTTCTTGCTGAGCATGCTCAGGGCATTCTGGAGTTGGGTTTGGCGATACTCATGGTTTGCCAATTTTCCTCCACTCTTGGCCCAGATCAACTTTCTTGCAGCAGAGCCTGCGTCGAGAGTTAGCGCCTGTGTTTCTTCCCATGTGAGAATAGCCAGTGCTTCTTTGAACTGCGTGCGGCAGTCCAGATAAACCTCCATTGGGGAGAGCTTTCCCTTTCGCTTTATCTGAGTGGCGGGTATGTCGGAAGGTGAGTACACGGCTTCCCGAACATCTGCCCATATAACTGGTTGTTGTCCCAGTTGATCGTTTCTGTAAACGAATGCCGCAGTCTGTGGAATCTCCCTAAGCAGTTGTTGGAGATGTATTTCTATCTTTCTTTTCTTTTTGAATAGACCTTCCTCTCTCAGTTGGCCTTTTAGTTTGAGTGCGGAAATGATCCGTCCCTATCCTCCCAGGACCCTTGGGATTCCGGCTTTGTTGACTTCATGTCTGGCTTGGAAGAGAATGGTTTCTTCGTCTTCGTCGTCGCTTTCACAGAGAACTTGCTTTTCTCGGGGAGATAAGTGCTGATATTCGCTTTGCCGTGTCATTCCATCTCCTAGGTCATCGGGACCGTTGACCGCCCTCCCTTGGCAGAGGGGGTTGGATGAGAACAGACGGTAGTCCAGGAAGTTGTCGTGAGCAAAACCCTTGAGGTCGAACTGGTCTAGAGTGGCCTCTAGCTTTTCGTCCGAAGGCCGCTTGTGACACTTTAAGGGCTTGGTCCCTGTGGGTCTTTTGAGCTTGGTTTTCATCCCAGAGACGGTTCTCTTGAGTGGCTAGTTCCATGAGGGCTTTCCTTGCGAGAGATAAGCAGTCTCCGTAGGTGCGCGCCGTCTGACTAGTGTCCAGAACTGTGATCACATCCAAATCACCGAATGGTGGAAACACTTGGATTATGTTGACAAAGGAAGTCGGGATGGGACATTCCATGCGGCCCTCCTTGATCTCGGTTACCAAGAAGTTCACCCATATATGTTTGATTGAACCCACGGGGGTGTTGAATTCTGCGATGTTGATAGTCTCGTGATTTCGCTGGATCGCCAAGTCTATCAGAGCTAGCAGTTTGCTGGCGGGATGTCTGAATCCGTGGCCGTGACGACTGGGAGCAGAATCGAACATGAGCATGTTGATGCTGAGGTGGTCATTCCCTTCGTCGGAAGCTGACTCTGTCTTGCGGGGAAGACCTTTACAGATGTTTTCAGGGTGGCTACCGGAAGCATTCCCGAGGTTGATCTGATTTGTAGCAGGGTGAGGAGCTTTGTCTCCTTCGCTGTTGCCTTTGGCCTTGGCCGCGCTTGTTGCTGTAAGCTTGATCGACGCGCACGGGCCTGGATTCTGTGCCAGCTGGTCTCGTAGTCGGAAGTGATGATGAGCTCGAGCTCGATTGGTCGTGGCCTCGTTACCGTGAGCAAGGACAGTCGTCGAGGGTAATCTTTGGCATTGCAGAATACGATAATAAGGACCGGATCCTTGGTATCATCGGGATATCGGAATAGATGATGTTGACAAAGTCGTCGTCGGCCACTTGATCGAGAGGGTTCTTTGTCGTGTCAACCGCTTGTTTCCAATTTTCTGATAATCTGCCTCAGACTGACGTTGAGCTTGACGATTTCCATGTTATTGGAGCCCTTGTCATAGGTGACCTCATTGGAACAGGTGCCGTCCTCGAAACTGAGCATATGTATGTAGGGGTCTTCCTGCGGATCTGCCGCATCCTCAACTCCGGAGAGTCCTGACTCGTCGCCGTCTCGACGGCCAACCTGCACGTAGGGACGCCGTGTCTCGTCGCGCCGTTGGAGCCGCTAGAAAACATCATGCCCTTCGCCGGAGAAAAGGGGCTCGGCGGGCAATTCCTCGTGGAGGACATCCCATACGACCGCCATTACATTCATCACGAGTGTGACGATGCTTGTTGACCTTTATCACGAAGATTTCCTCTCACTGGGCAATGTGCCAGAGAGTAGGATTGAAGGATGCTGATAAATCTCCGATCGGAGACAGGGGGTTTATGTGACCACATCATGACGATGCTCAGGGTTTCTTTCCCCGCCCGCTCCAAATGTTGGAAACGACAATTGAACTTGATGTATCTGACCGCTTCGTGGTCCGCCCGCTCGAGAACGTCGACATTGTTAGCATCTCCTGACTCGAGGGATTCTCGATGAGATTTGCCCCGATAGTCCCTCGGTCGATTTGAAGGAGGTAGCCCCGGTGCCCGGCCGCGGCACGCTGTCATTGTCTCGCTTCGTTTCCTATGAGGAAACCTGTCTCCCCTAATGAATTCAAGATCTCCCCGCCTGGTTAATGAACTTGACGTATCGATGGAGAGCTGGAAGCTATGGCTTTCATGTGATGTAGCCAAGGGCGTCCCAACAGAGCCGTGAATTCGGACGGAATGTCCATCACGTGGAATTTTACCGGCACCATTTCGGGGTTTCGAACCGCAGTTCCAAAGTCACCGTCCCTGTGATGGGACGAGACGTGCCGTCGTAGGCCTTGATAGTCCTGCAGATGGAATCAAGTGGCTTTCGTTGATGCGTAGGTCTCGCATCATGCCGAGAGGGAGGACATTAACGGGCCGACCCGTTGTCTACCAATACCTGTGAGTGATATGGTGTTGAGCTTGAGAGAGATGTACAGAGTTTAATTGTGCCCCGAGGCCTCTCTCGGTAGGTCTTCATCACGTAAAGTGATCATACCGCCATACGCCGGGAATCGTAGATCCGGTCTCTATCCGGTGAAGGAGAGTCATAAAGCCATCCGTTTCCTGTTTTCCTCTTGCGAGGTAAAGCCTTTGGTGGTGCCTCGGGATTGTGTTGAGGCTGTTTGTGGCGGTTGCCGCCCTTGGTTAGCACGTTGATCGAGTGCGAGTGCCAAGCTGACTTTGATTTTCCTTTGTCGGCCCGTGCTCAAGTTGCGGATTGAACCTTGGCTGATCCCGCAGGGGGTTAGGCTTCTGACTGGCAGTGAAATTGTCAAAATCTGAGGTATTCCGGTGCCCTAAGGCCTGAACTCTGGTGTCAGCAGGACTTTTCGGCTTTCCAACCCCTATCTGCTCTAAAGCTGCATGGCCTGGAGGAAGGGAGGACTGGCTGGAGTAGAGCACGTAGTAATCGAACCTCCCGGATGGCTCTCCGAGTGTACCCACACTAGTGTCTCCAAACTCTTCGTATCTTTCTCTCGCTCGTTGAGAGGATTTCTTCTTCTCGTTTTCTCGGGAGGATTGCTCCCGACCATGTCTTGGGACTCGTACCTGTGCAAAGTGAGCGCCGCAAACATCGTAGCTGATAAGGACATTAGATGAGGGTCTGGCTGGAAGAGGCGGAGGAACTGGATCTGCGGCAATCTTCTTGGGCACCCATTCAATGGAATTCACACTGTTGTTGTTCGGAAAAGGGTTTCCGACTGTATTTGGCCTATGGGGACGCTCCAATTTTCCTTCCTCTATCATATTCAATTTCGTATCGTAACCCCACGCAGCTTGTCGGTGGTATGGCCGTGATATCGATGGAAGGCGTAGTACTTGCTCTTGTCGCATTGACTCCGGGATTCTTGGGTTTGTAATTTGCAACGGGTTTAAGGAGACCTTCCTTGATTAACCCTTCCAGCATCTTGCTCAGCGACATGTCCAACTTGTCAAAGTGTACGGCAGGTTGCTTCTGAGTGGAGTTGTTGCTTTGCGGTACTGGGTTTCTGTTGCCCGACTGCTGTCCCTGATGGATGTAGTTGACAAACGTATCCTTCCCTTTGCCGGAGGGGGGGCGGAAGGGATTGAATGCAACCGCCGATCGCAGTATCTCGTATGGCCGTGCAAAGTGAGCCAATTTTTTCCTTGAGATCCTTCTCGAACCGTGAGCCTAAGATTGACCACGGCTCTGAGATCGTGTGGAAGAAATGATGACTCGATGAGAGTTCTCGATGGACGATCTTAAGAAGGACTTGAAGATCCGCATATGTTCATCCTTGGAGAGTGGCTCCATGATCTCGGAGAGTTTCCAACTCCACCTCTTGTAGAATTCTCCGACGCTTTCATCCGCTCTGCTCGCTGGTGATTAAGTCCTCACGACTTGTTTTCCACTCTAAATTGGATCTGTACCGCTCTAGGAAGATGTTATTGATCCGATCCTAGGTGTGGCGAACCGCAGGCTTGACCCTTAGGAACCATCGTAACGCTAAACTTTTGAGCGTATGCTGAAAGTGGTCGGCCATTTGCTGGAGGGTTGCTCCTTTCGCTTTCATGCCGAGAACGTAGGTGTCGACATGCGTTTGAGGACATTCGGTTGCCGCCGAATCGGTCCATCTCCGACATTCTCAACTCGGCAGGGAGAGGCGTGACCATTCCCGGATCTCGCGGATTTGAGCGTTTCTTGCTTTGAGCCGCTCATGGCGGCTTTCGTGTCTTTCATCCGTTCGACCATCCAGCTAAGGTTGGGTCCAGGTGGACTTTGAGGCTCGGCGCACGGTGCTACCATGTGAGCGGTAGTGATTGGAGGGGGAAGGCTTGATATATGTGGATATATGGGGGCCTTTTCTGGACTGTATCGGGTTTGTCCCCTGGTGTTTTGGGATTCGTGTATAGGCAATGGAATGAACCTGTGAGGGTATTCAAGGATATTGGCATCTCGTTGAGATGGTCCAAATGGGTGCGCCGGTGGTATTGAGTGATGGGAGTAGCACCGGCTCGGCCATATATGACAGGTTGCCCCGAGAGGTGGCAACGTGAAGCCTAGGTCGGCTTGTTTCCTTGGTTCAAGGCATCCCGTAAGTTGGCGGGGGAGGAACCCGGTTGAAGGTTTGAGGAACTGGTTTCGGGAATCGTCGTCCTCGACTGTGACGAAAGTACCGTCCTCGACCGGGGATAGCCGCTATACCTCGCTCATTCGTAAGCCGTACCACGGAATTCCTCGCCGATCTTCTTTCTCGCCTCTTGTGAACCTCACAAGCCCTGATGGCTTCTTCCAAAGTCATATCTCGTTACCGGTGGCGGGGTCCGTCCCCGTCACGATTTCTCGGTGAGCTAGACATGTCGGATATTCCGCCGAGGGAACCGAGGGAACCGAAGAACCGTCTCGACCGCCGTAATCGTGATTCTCGGCGAGGCGCCGACCCGGAAATCAACCACTTTCGCTCGCCGCAGGGAATGAAAGGCGCAGTTTAGGCTTCGGAAAAGGGTATTTGGCGCAATGTTTCGGCTTGTGCAATGTGCAGCTTACCGATTAATGTTTACTTAAACGCATTTTCTCGTAGTCCTAATCGGTTGGAAAAGAGCGTGTCTTCTTTTTCGCAACTAACCTAAGGCTCTAATCTGGATCTCGTCACTACGTTTATAAGCCCTCGTTCCATTTGTAGATCATCTTCTCGGGACGGACAATCCTGAGCGAGGGTCCTATAAGGCAAGCGAGTTCCACCGACAAAAGAAAAAGTGAACTTAAGGCTAGCTAATCACGCAAACTTCCAACGTATGTGACGCACGGGCCACAGTCAACGTCCTTAAGTTAAGGCGGGATCGTGCCAAAATTTCGGCATGACCTTCTCCCGAATCGCTGCGCGAGGGGCCTTAGCTTCGGCGTTGGCCAAGCCGCGGCCGGCACGGTGCATACGGCGAGGGTTTCGTGACACGGTGTCACATTGAACCTTCGGGTATATTTTTCGGTAGAGCTCCGCGTCAAAGTCAAGGCCGAAAAGCTCAAGACTTCGGGCCGGGAACGACCTTCGGTCTCAACCTCTCGAGCTTGACTCGTGGCGGAACCCGCGTAAAATATACACTTAGGCTTTATGACACGTACTAAGCCAAAACCAACCGGGGTCTTGGACGGTTGTAAGTGCTCCAATTTGATCTTGTTAGTATTTTCGTTAGAAAATTAACGAAAGTTATGACATTACTAACATTCCTAACATTCCTAACTTTTCTAACAAAGTAAGTGGTAAAATGGGTATTGCCATTTAAAGTTAAACCAAGAAAAGAATCTCAAAAAGCAAAAGAAATTGGAAAAATCTGAATTAAGCAAGTTGAAAAACAAAGAATCGCTTGAATTTTCTCGAAAATATTCCTCCCGTCCAACAACCTACACTGTAGCGTATGAACAAAGGCACGCCGTCAAGACCCTCCGCGCGGACATGTTTGCATCTCACAGTAGGGCTATAAATTGAACCCTCCTCTCTCGCCTTACACAACACAAAAATCACTCACAAAGAATAAAGACACCGGCGAAAAATAGAGAGAAAACAAAGGAGAATTCACTTGAATTGCCACCATTTTCTCTCCAATCTTTCCCAAATCTCACTCACTCACAAACACTTCATACATACTCTCATACATACTCTCATACATACACCAATCCAAGCTCAAATCACCCCTTAGGAGGAGGATTAGAGAGAAAACATAGAGGACTTCATTGTTATCTACTTGTTTTCTCTTTAACCAACTCAAATCATCAACCCTAAACACTTTCAAGCCCTAAACACATTCAAGCCTTTGAATACATTCAAACACAAAACACAAGGAAGATAGGTATAACCTCCCTCTCCTTACCCTAAAATTCATCTATGCATGCATTTTCAAACTCCAAAATGTAGTTTGTTCATCTTCTTTTCTTAGATCCAAGAAGATCACCATGGAAGTTCATCTCCATGGATGATCTTCTACAAGGATCAACATTATTTTCAAAGTATTCTTACTTTCTTACAAATAAAACACATTTTCAAAACCCTAAAAATCATTTTCATACACCAAATCTCATTTTCAAAGGATAAAATTCCCTTCCCAAGCTAATGAAATGCTTAGTCCTAATGTACCCCAAGGATGGTTTGATATAGTTGATTCACCACTAAAATGTCTAGTGATCACTAATTAAAACCAAGGGAAATGGGGACAAGCATGGATGCCAAACTCCCTTTTAAATCACATTTTCCTTCTTGAGAAGTTGCTGTCCAGTAGCAATTTTCTAAGACCCCAGTCCATGGTCTAAATTTTTGGACACAGATAAACTTGAAATTTGGTGTTGACTACAAAACACTTTTTGTAGCCAACATCCATAGTTTTCCATACATATTTTTACTTTATTTTTTGCGTGATTAAAACTCCCTTTTTCAAATTTTCTTTGAAGGTCAGATCACCAGTCTCTGGGAGTTCAGATCTCATATTTGTGATTTCCAGAAGGTTTTGAGTCCTCAAATCTTCTCCAAAATGAAAAATTCTTTCGTAGAAATCTTATTTGAGGTGTCTGGAACAACTTTCATTCTCTGAGTTTCTCCAGATTATGAAATTTTAAGGCCCTTGAATCCATTTCAAAATCAAGTGTCCACTGCCTTTTTCATTCTGGCAGAAGTGCTTTCCAACTTCCAAAAACTTTTGAGTACCAAAACTCAACCCAAAAATCACACCAAAAATCATGGGATCTGTACAAAGTCTAATAAAGAATTCCCAATTTTTACTTTTCTGAGTTTCAACATATTTTGGCCAAAACACACACACACACACACACACACAATAAATGGTTTTTGGCTTGGAAGACTCGTTTACGAGGCATTCCGGTGCACACTAACGTCCTTCCCGGCATGTAACGTGACCTCCGAACCCAAATCTCTAATCTCGGGCATTTTTCAAAGTTTTGGCCCTTAAAACAAAAATGGCGTGGCGAATTCCGTTTGATTTCAAAATTGGGTACATCACGTATGTGACACAAAGAGTGCATGGCTTACACGGGCTAGATGGGTCTGTTTGGTTCTTTTTCTATCTTTTGGTTGGAAATGATCCGTAGAATTTTCGGCGTAACTTCCCTTTATTTGGTGTTCAGAAACCTAAGGATTTGGGCAAGCTGCTTTCAACTTGGGTCGGTTTAGCCTATGTTTTTTTAGGATTAGAATCCACCAACGAGTAGCACGAGGGCCCCCGAAGAGCAGAGAATTCAATCGACGAGTAGCATGAGGGCCCCCGAAGAGTGGAGAAAGACTAGCGTTTGTGCTAGGGGTTGAGAGAGGAGGTGAATTGGTGATTTGAAAATGAAGGAGGCAAGGAGTATTTATAGGAGGAGAAGGAGTGGAGAAGGAGGTTACCTTCGACTCGGTTTGGATAGTTTTTAAATATCAAAATAGTGCTGGAAGGGTTGCTTAGGCTGATTATTTATTCTGTAAAATAGGCCGGCCGGCCAGAGCTTCCTTTTGGAGGGCATTTTGGTCTTTTGACCTTGAATTTGATTGATTTTGACTAGTGGACGACTTGTTGGTTAAACCAAGAAACAGTCGGGCCGCCGCTTCGCCATTGGCTATTTTCCCTGATTAAATTAGTTATATTGAAATTACCCGGATTTTCGCGTGCGGCGGAGAGGCGGTTGTCTTTCGCGGAGGGTTGGTGTCTGAGACCTCGCTCTTTTTGGGAAGGAGAGGAGTCGCCACACGGTTTTTGTATTTTGAGCCCAAACGTTGAGAAACGGCTATTGGTTGAAAATGGTGTCGTTTTTATTGGTAGCAAAAACTTAGGAAAAGGCTTTGAAAACGGGGAGTCATTTTTATTGGTAGCAAAACGAGTAAAAAGCTTTTTTAGTAACTGAGATTGTTAGGTTCGGAGGTCACGTTACGTTTCGGGAAGAGTATTTTGAGATCACCCGAAAAGCCTCGTAAGACGAGTCTTTCTACCTTTCTCGAAATCGTGTGCGTGTGTGTGTGTGTGTGTGTGTTTGTATTTTGAAATGGGGGCTTGAATGACAAGCTTAATATTGGTTTAAATGTCAAACATTTATTATGTGATTCTCGTTTGAAAAGGCGAGCGTTTGAATGACAAACGTCGGTTTTGGAAGTTTTAGGAAAACTGGCGCGAATGCTGATTTTAACTGTCTATCTTAAGTGTCAAATGTTGACTTTTAAGAAAAGAGCATTTGAATGTCAAACGTCGGATTTTGAGTTTTGAAGATGAGCGTTTGGATGCCAAACGTCATTTCGCGTTTTGAAAGAGAGTTCGAATGTCGAACCCGGTTTTGAACCGGCATTACATTATTAACGATTTTTACGGGAAAAATCATTAAATGATTTTGAATGTCAAATGGCAGCCTTTAAGTTTGAATATGAGCGTTTTGGATGCCAAACGTCATTTCGCGCATTTTGAAAGAGAGTTCGAATGTCGAACTCCAGGAGTTTTGAACCGGGTATTACATTGTTAGCATTTTTACGGGAAAAAGACATTAAATGATATGCGATCAACGAATCGGGTTGCGACTCGGACTTTGAAAAGTAAATACTATCACGATCCAAACGGCTCGGAATTGTAAATGACACTATTTAAATGCGGTATCGACGGAATCAAACGATCCGGAATTGTAAAGTACGATCGACGAGCCAAACAGCTCGGAATTGTAAATTTGCATGAAAGTAAATGACGTTCGACGGATCAAACGGTCCGAAATTTGTAAATGACAGGAATTTAAATGACGATCGACGGATCAAACGATCTGGAATTGCTAAATGACATAAAATTAAATGGAACGGGCCGGAATGCCGTTTTAACCCGAGATTACTTCTCTTACGGGAAGAGAAGAGGATCTAGGGGCTAAAACGTATCGAAACCCGTTAGACGATGACGCCTACATTTCAACATCGTCGTCCCAAATGGTTGTAGCGACCGGCGCGTAAACCGAGATGGAATGAGAGTTTAAAGAGAGAGGGAGCTACCTATGGCTAGGGTTGGCTCATTTGGCTCGGTGGGCATATACGGGATACGAAAATGTGTTTGGAATAGTGTTTCGAGGTGGCGGGGTTGTGTTTGATCGAAATACGGAGTTTTCACTCAAAACGAAGTAAAACGGCAAGGCTCGGGAAGGGAAGAGACCAGTTTATGCCGTGGGTTTTTGGTGAAAGGGAGTGATTTTTGTTGTTATAAATGGCTTTGATGCCTCTGTATTTATAGGTGAAAATTCGGGATCAAATCAGGACTGGGATGAGGGTGGTGAAAACCAGGGGTTTTGTGATACTTTGGAAATTGGAGGGACTTGGCTGGCAATTCTCGAACTTCCGCAAATGAGTCCCACGGACCGAGACTGCATACCAGGGGTATTTTTGTCTTTTAACTCTGAATTTGATTGAAGGGTGATGGGGGAGCTGTGGCATGTGAGCCATGTGTCCCTGTGACTCACTGTGCCATGGGAGTTCGTGCCATTATTTCCAAGTTTTGTCCGTTTTAAAATAACGGTCCAGGAAAATGTCCGAAACGCCCCCGAAAAGTGTCAGAAAGTGCGTTTTTCAGGAAAAGCAGTACTTTTACGTGCAACGACGTGTGTTGAGTACGCTTTGACGTCGGGATGCATGGGGCAGTCCCGGGATGTCTCGTTGGCTTGGCAACGGGGAGCTTAACGGGTTCCGGTTAACCTGGAGCGGGCCAGTTAACGGATTTCGGTTAACTTTCTAACGGATTTTGGCGATCCGGATTTGGGTACTTACAGGGTGGTATCTGCAGCAGGGTTAGCAGCAACAAATGGATTGAAAGGAGTATTGAAACTTGAAAGTATTAAAGCTCCCTGTTTGCCCCATTGGAGGTGGGGTCGCAAAGGTAAAACATGATGACAACGGCATTGGGTTGGACGTAACGGTGGTGCTTTCAGTCTGAACAGTGCTGAACATGGACATCCTGCCTTGACCACCATGCGCACTCGTCCCAGCATCTGAGAAAAGAGTCGTGGGCTGCAAAGGTGAGGTCTCCGGCGTGCTGACTATAGGGATGCTACGCCCTGAAGCTGAGAAATAATGTCGTAACCTGTCAATGTGATTGAAAATCATCTGATTGGTATATTGTTGCCCATCAATCTGGTCCTTCAATTGTTGCATCATAGACGTCATGGCGGTTATAACTTCTAGTAAAATTCCCGGTAGCGTCATGGATGAAGATCCGCCTAAGTTGAGCCCTTGGTTTCGAGACGTGACAGCGCCAGAGCCAACATGTGAATGCACACTGGATGTCATAGGAAAGCTTGACGTATTGGTTGTTGCCCCAGTCGTAATGATGGGGTAGACATTGCTGAAGTAGGATTGCTCATCTTGATTGGAATCTAAAAAACCAAAGTTCCCACAGACGGCGTCAAATTATTTTGGAAAAATTTCAACAATTAAATTTATCTTATCAATGATGTTTGGGCACAAATGGAATATAATTCACAAAGCTAGATGAACACAAGGATGTAACGAGGAAAACCTTTGAACAAATGTTCGCAGGGAAAAAACCTCGGGAGGCTTTTGGAAAGCCTACCTAAACCAAAAAAGTCTTATTGATTGTTGTAGTTTCTAAGTACAATGTGCAGTACAAGAGTGAGCAAGAGTGTGTAATGTGAATACATGTGCGTTCTAAGAGAAATATATAGACATGATCGTAACTGAAAAATAACAACTTGACTGACATGCTGATATTCCGCCTAGAATCTCGCTTCTGTTGATGAGGATCAGCCGTTATCTCGTGGGTTGATAAATGGGGTTATTATGTCGTCGAATGACCAAGTCCAAATGGTCATACGAGTGAATTATTTTATTCATAATTCCGTTCCTGAAAAATAGGACATGTACAGTAAACAGTTTCAAGGTGTCAGTCCAGGATGTTAGTCAAGACGTTACCTCAAGGTGGATGTCAAGATGTAGAACATGATGAGTGAAATTTTTAGGGTGAAACAATGCACGAATGTCAATTTTTGAGAAATAACCCTTTTCACAAAGGCTACAAGAAGTTTTTTGTCATAACTTCATTTGCTTTAAGAACAACACATCATTTTTCAAATTTGACGACACACCTATATAGTAGTTTTTCTAAAGAAGATTGGATGATAAGAATATGGCGGTGGCTCGATATTGGCTTTATGAACCTTTCATCTTGAAAGCATAACAATTCATTGTCATTAAGTAAATATGACAATCAAGATTGAATGATCATCTTGGTTATAGTTTGACCCAATGAGACACTCACCATGAATTATTCTCATTTGATTAAAAGGAAACCTCACAAAAAGGGTTAACAAGTAGATTAAGTTGCTTAACATAAAAAAACCTTGTTGGTTCATATAATTGCAAACTCGTGCATACAAAGTATCTTAAGGCTTCTATTTTTTGTTATAAATATAAGTGATTTCCCATTTACTTGAAGTAAAATTTGCTTCATCATTCATTGAAAATCACAACATAAATGCATTTATAATCACAATAGTATGTGTTTGTCTTTGTTAAAGATAAACATTTAAGTGAATAGAGATGAAAAAAGTTTCTTTCTTTTTGGCACTAAGAAGTTGTGAAAAAAACTGTACTCAAAAGAGTTTGTGGTTGCGTATATACGTATCATCTTATAAAAGATACGTAAGTGATAGTTTATGTCTATACCACTAAAGTATACAAGATAATTTCTCCATAGATGTAAAATTGTTCAATAATCTGTCTTTCAGAGTATTGTCCTTACATAAGTGGTAGATATGTTCACTACACCTTTCTTTCAAATAAAAAGGGATTTTACCTTAAAATGAAATATTTTTTGTTATAATATTTTGGCCTTACAAGATTTTGTGAACATTAAGATGGAGAAATTGTTGTATGTGTTCTAAGGTCAAATAAGAGCATTTAGAAAGGTAAATAGTAATCTCATCTATCAACACTTTTTTTATGTTTCTCTATATCTTGTCGAGGATGGGGAATATAACCTTGTTCATGATCGCCAAGGATAGTGGGGGAAACTTATAAAAAAATTAATAAACTATAAAATCCTTTAATTAGGATGGAGTTTATGCTCTCACCTCAAGTTATTAAAGAAAGAGGAAGTTAGTAACTTTCTTCTAGTCAACGAAGACTTATCATTAACAAAGGTGAGTAAGAGTGTAGACTATATACTACACGCAGACCATAAATATCATTATGATTGTGGAGAATAATCATCAACTAAGGACATTGACCTTTTATTTCCATTTGATCTTTAAGGATATGATGAGATTTACTTTTAAGAGAACGACTCACTTTATGTTTGATAAGATTGATTGTTGATACAACCAAGTTAAAGTTTGTAAGATTGTTAAGAGAACTTAATGCTTGTATGTTTGAAACGGTTGACGTTCTACTAATATGTAGGATATATGTTCAACATGTATTTTAGGTCCATGTACTTAAGATATTAAGGGTCCTTGAATGTTTTATCTCTAGAGTCTAAGTATAAAAAAGAAAAGTTTACTAGAATCACAAGCAATTGTTCATACTAACTATGGACTTTAGTAGAAGTATTGAGAATCAATACGATATAACTGAAGAAGCTGATTTAAACATCACTATTAATGTTAAAAGTGTTTTAAATCATTATTGTAAATAACATTAACTATATGAAAGATACGTAAAGATCTAAATATTCACCACAATAAAGGTGTAATGCAGTTTGTAAGTCCTAGTGGTTGACGTATAATTGGATAAAGAATTCCAATATGAAGTTACTAAGACATCATAAAATCTTTCACGTTGAAGAAAATAAAAGTTTATGAAGTTTTATTTGTTATCTTAATACTTGATGAATAGTTGATTTTGAAATGATTTGCATTTCTTGCCTTAAAGAAAGGTGAAATCAAGTCAATTCTAAACTGTTAGATGTCTATAGTTGTTTATAGTTTCTTCTAGCAATAAGATGGTGCTTATATAAGAAGCTATTATACGATTTTCTTTCAACTAAAGATGTTCTTAGAGAAAATTATAGTGCGCACAAGAATGTCTTGACGAAGATTCAAAATTGTCCATTTAGAAAAGCCTATTCACAATATTGAAATAGATTTTCTAGGAATTTTTTATACATGAAAAAGGTTTAACGAATCAAGATGAGAATCAAGATGAGGTTAAGTAAAATCCAACATAGCCTTTTTATTAAGATGAGCCAGACAAGAATCTTATTTTATGTTCCTAAGTAGCAACAAATGAGAAATCAGGTTAGTCAAACGAAAGAGTGCCAAGCACAAATTGACTAGACTAAACCCCGTATGACAAAATGGAATTGTAAATCTTAAATTCCAAAGTGACACACTCATTATGAAGAAATTTAGTCATAGAATGGATTTAAATAGTACATGTTCTAAGTGAACAAAAATTGGGAGATGAGTGAATTGATTCCTGATTCACCATCGTGTGAGTCTTGTTCGACATTTTACAAATGTCTTTGGTGTGTGCCTTATGTGACTATGACTTTGTCATGATGTTAATAATTTATGTTCGCTACTTTATTTGATGTGCCTAAAGCATGCCATGAATACTCGACTTGATGGTGCATTTTTACTATCAATTACAAGCCTAATGACATAAGGACAAGGAAAGACTATTTGGATCACCAACTAACTCAAACTCATTGCTGCAACCATGTGTTTACGTATTATTTACATGAGAGTGATTATAAGACTTAAAGATAAGAAGTGGATCTTTGCGGTTATGTTAAGGAAGACCTTAATACAAAACAACTCTCAAAGGGATAATAGTGACTTAACCAAAAGGTGATCATGAATATGTCTGGGGCATACTCTGTTTAATTGAACAAAATATTATGTTTCCGAAGGGGTTTAGATTTTTATATCTAGCTCCTAACGTACTAGTGTATTAATGCCCACACCGAAGGTGAATTTAGCGATTGCACAGTTCAGGTCACATGAGAACTTGATGGCAAAGGTTGGATGTTGAGAAATAAGCTTGAATGGTCATGCTAATCATTTGCGTGTGGGAGATGTTGGAAATATTGGTTGGTCCACCCATAGATTTTTTCGGCCCAATCAATCAAATCTGACCCGAATGTTATAGGGGTTGAAAGTTACTATTAAAACTTCAAGGAAATTAATAAAAGGACAAAACTGTAGGGGTTGAAAAGAAAAAAAACCCAGGTAAGTCACTAAACCCTCCTATGTTTTCGCAGGCCCAAAGGGAAAGTGGGACAATTTTTTGTGAGGAGTGAATATGTTTCATTGTCCTCGCGTTGCATAATTATTAATTTGTAGGCATATGGTTTCTTACATTATGCCCTCTTTGCGCATCTATTGCTTGTTCCTTTCTTATAGTCCCTTACGTCAAGAATAATTTATCTTCCTTCTAGCAAATTATGCAAAAAAAATATCCTTCTTTGAAGTTAATTCTTTTGATACTTATCCAATATTACTCCCCCTTCTTTTTAAAAAATAAAATAAAAGTTGATTAAAAGAGCAATACTCCAAAGATTCTGCATAGCTGTGTTCAGGGCTCTATGAATGGATATTTCACTAAGTTTAGAGGATTATGGGATGAATTCTCAAATTTTAGTCACATTACAAAATGTACTTGTAATTGTATTTGTGAGCACCCCAACCCGGGACCTAACGCGTGTCCCGAGCTTGAGAAGCTCAAACTAAGAAAACCCATCTTAGATTTTTAAAACTTTTATTTGCCTTTACAAGAAAACTAATTCTCAATTTTTTTCCATAAACAAAATCAAATAATAATATCTCCACTTGGAGGAATTTAAACAAATACTTTAATAACCATACTTGATTAATTACATTGAAAACCCTATTTAACATTGTTTAACAAAAGAGTTTTCTATACAACTTATAAAAGATTAATACTTAAATAGGATTCCCGACAACCCACTCATATACCTATCCTGACAAGTCCCAAAAGCAACAGTCACAATCGTATCCCCGTCCTCACTGGTTCAGGTCACCTGTCTCAGCACAATCTAAAGCAGTAAAAGGGAAGGGGTGAGAATAAATCTCAATAAGCTATTATGAATGCAGCAAGATGCCAAACAAGATGCAACACATAGCATGGTAGCACATAACACATTATGAAAGCGGTAAACACCTTACGTTACCTCATTTTACCTTTCCCGTCTGAACAATAAGTCGTACAACGTGGGAGTAAAACTCCACTCTTTGGTGAATTGCCTCCAGCACATTCACCTCTTATAGGACTCATACTCCAGAGATCCATATAAGAAAAGATACCTATATCAGAGTATCCAACAATAATATCGCTAACTGTAAAGCTTTAGGCTTAATACAGAAGCATTCCCCCTAATCACCAATCGCAACGGTCTGTAAGGCTTCTTCATGCTCAATACAGTCGTTAGCACACCCACTCTGTGGCCACAGAGGGGACGGTCACAGGTATAATGAACCTTCAATCACTTATAGAACAAATCAATAATTGATTGAATTCCATTATACCCCCGAATATCAACACGTTCAAGCACATAATAGATACTTGAAATATAATTCACAAAAAGGGATAATAATATAACAACATGGTAAAATAACTCATGCTAATCCATACCATAGTGCAACAGTTCATTTAATACACTATGCATAATACCATTAACGAATATGAGTTCAAATAAGGTATCCAGATAACCACATAATCCACACCGGGATGCAATATAATCAATATGCCAGATAATCCACAACTGGGATACAACATAACAATACCAAATAATCCACACTCGGGATACAATACAACCATATACCAAATAATCCACAATCGGGATACAATATATTGATGTAACACATATACATTACTAACCAACACACTAGTGTGATTATAGTCTCTACACTGTTCAATTAATCACCAAGGTATGGGAGCAAGTAAGGCCAACTTAAATCGTAAACCATCCTTACAAAGTTACTACTCAACCTTGAATAATATTAATAAAAGTGTAAGTCCTACTTCCCAAGTTTGAATCACTTTGGTGAAGTTACAATTCAAGCTTATCAACCCTTTTCCTGACAATATTCTATATCACAAGGTCTCTATGAAGGTTCAAGCTCAATTTACCAAGTGGGAGTCACCATTTATAAGTGATCAATCAAGCTTACCAAACTAATTCAGGCTCAGCTTTAAAATGAGGTCTGGGGTCTTAGGCGACCGCCCATACCACTTGGGCGACCGCCCAAGTGGGTTTCAAAAGGAATACTAGTTTCTGCCCTCTTGGGCGACCGCACACACCTCTTGGGCGACCGCCCAAGAGGGTTTTCAAGGTAGGGATGTTCTTTGTCCTCATGGGCGGCCGCACAAGCCCCTATGGGCGACCGCCCAAGGCGATTTCCAGCACATCCAGATTTCTATCCTTTCTACTTAGCTTTAATTCCTTTCTTTTTATCTAGCCCAATATTCAAGAACACCAAGAGGATTTCCTAGCTTACAAGGATCATCATAAATCAATTAAACTCATAATAATGTAAACCTAATTTATTCATTACTAAATCTTCCATCCATTTCATACCATAATTCAAGTTTAACCTCCTTAATCTACTTAATCCATTTTCTTACACTATTGATCCTCTTCCTTAAACAACCACATCATTCTATAACATAAACCCATTTCTTAACTACAAGAAGGTTTTCCAAGCATCTAATAACCATTTTAATAATAATAACAACACCAAATAATTCATGAACATTAATTAGAAGAGAAAAATCCTAATAATCCCCAATCAAGTCATTAACATATTACTCCCATTATACCCTCATTCCTTCAACTTAAGCCCCCATATCATAACTAAAATCAATTAAATCTTGAATAATCATTTTACTCAAATAACCATATTAAAAATACAATATACTTTTTCTTTTCATAAAACCTTCATTAACACATAAAATGTGCAATAATTAGAAAGAAGTCATAACAACTTACCTTAGAGATTATGAGGTGAAACTATGATTTCTCTAGCTTGATGCATTCCCTTTGCCTCTACGAACATGAAAGTACACCCGGATCTTAAAATGGAGGAGGATTGGATTTATAATAATTTTTGGAAGGAATTATCCAAGGAGGTTTCCATGGAGGCTTCCATGGAAATTATTGAAGAAGAAGAAAGGAGAATAAGGTAGGAGTAGGGAGGTGATTTATTAAATAGTAAGAGAAGGATGGAAGGGATGGGGAAAGCATGGGAAGTGTATGGGGCCTTGACTCTTTAAGGAGGAAGGAGAGGGATTTAGGGGATTTGGTCCCCCTTCCACACAATCCAAGGCTTTCAACTAAAAATAAATGAAAGCCCCAATCTATTCCCATTATTTATTTTACCCAATTTAACCTCCTCTCTTTCTTTATTTATTTTCTAGTTTTATATTTTCTCCTAGAATATTATTTTATTGCCCTATCATTTTATCCTAATACAAGAAATCAAAAATGAACACATAATACTAACAAGAATATTATAAGCACACAATATGATACTAAAATAGGTGCCTAGATTTAGGGTCGTTACATTCACTCCTCCTTAAAGAAAATTCGTCCCGAATTTTAAAAAGACTTACCTTAATGATCAATAACAAAGGGTACTTCCCCAAACGTTTCCATTTACCACCTTCAAATAGTTTCCTCAAAGTCATGATTCTTATGTACATTCTCACAATCCAACACTCTAGAATTAAATCCCGAAATTGAAATCCTAATAACTCTCAACGTTTTTCCCTACATAATTCAAATTCGCCTAAGCATCCTTAATTGAAGAATTTCGTACGTACGAAGGATCATAAATAAATTTTCTCATACCAATCTTTAAACAATACTCATTCAATGCTAAAATAAACTGCTAGTATACTCAACTCCCTTAAGATTAATAGAATCTCTCCGGTTGAAAGGAACCCAACACACAATCTATTCTTCAAAAATCTGGATAATCTTCTCATCTTGAGACTATCCTCTCATCCTATTAATTTCTGAATCACCATTGAACTTCCCTTAAAGTCTCCACATTCTATGGGTCTAATCTTGACTATTTGCAACAACATCTCGCCTTACGACTCAAAGGATACACTTGACGACACATAAGCCTTTCGGCTAATCGCATTCGAAATCACAATAACTTTACCGAATAATATAAAATGACGCAACTAAAATCTTTTAATAGTTCCAACCCTCGCTTAGGCTTGTAGATCTCTCCCTCTCGAATAATTAAATTCTCCAAACTCATAGGGTCGGTCACAAATCCCAAAAGGAAACTTAAAAAAGATAAGATTCTTACTTAGATAACACAACACAATTGTAGTCACTCTTAAGTAAGGAGTAAGAAAATTTCCACTTTATCTAAGTTAACTTCCTCCAAGCATACGCTATCACTTTCACATTTCTCTTAATATCACAACCAAATCTTCCTTTAATACGCACTTAAAATTCACAAAGTTCTCACATTCACTAGGTAAGGTAAGGATCGGATCTATAGTTAATCTATTCCCCATTTCTACCAATATGATTCATTCTTATTACATCTTACACCATTGATATCCTTCCGAGTTATCTAAATCAATGATTTTATAATTCTCGAGAATTCCATGAAAATTCCTTTGGTAGCACTTTGCCAACCTCAAAGGTTACGGACACAATCCTCATGAGATCCATGGTAACTTCCAAGCTTAAGACTATAGAACCCCAAATTTTGGGAAACTTCTCGAGCCAACTCATACTAGCTAAACTTTGCATACAAGGACTCCTCACAAGGAATCATTAACCCAACTCTACAATGATTTTCATGATCCTTTCGGAACTTTAATTTACAAAGAGACCATCAATTCTAATTACCATAAAGCCATCAAAATAAGGCTTAAAAATTCTGCTTATCCTACTTAGAATCAACACACGCGATACCTTGATGGAAATACAATTACCATCTACTCACAACTAGCACGAAAAATTTCCGGAAAGACTTCTCATGCAAGTCTAACACCAACCAAATACCTTTTACACTTTTTAACCAAAATTTTTCTGGCTTAAACGCATATATAACAAGAATACCATACAAAGGTTTATCTATATCAAATACCAATATAATCAAATTGGGTATAGAAAAGGAGACTCACTTCTTATGATAGTCTACCAAAGGCACAACAACTACTTAACCCTCCAGGTCAAGTATATCTCATAATTACAAATCGGTAATCATACCAAATCAACTTGCAATACATGCTCAGCCATGACCACATCACCACTGTGGTAAACCAAAGAAGATTCGAGATATTCTCTCATAAGAGCAGAATTCTCTAACAATAAAACAATTTCTCAAGTAATGTATGCCACATAGAAGCAACATGCTATGCCACACATAATGATATGAAACAAGATCAATAAAATATGGCCCCTAACTTCTGAGACAGGGAATTTACCTCTAGTGACCTCTGAGGGATCTATCTCTCCTGGAACCGAAACACATACTCGACCATAGGCCTTTACTTTACAACGCCATTTTACTCTAGACAATATTGCTATTACTAAATCTTTCTTCAAATCCTTTCATGATCATTATAACTTACTAAAATGGATACATAATTCCGAATAACTTTGAATATCAACCTTACCACATTCATTCCAAAACCACCTTTTCCTGTTTATCTCTAAAGCCCTTTTAATTGACTAACCATTACAATCATCATGTATATTACTTAATACATCATATACTATATATGACCACAATTCAACCACAACTATACCACTTAGTCAATTTTAAGCATAAAGTTCTCAAATGATACCACCTACTCTCTCCAAGTCCTATAACCCTATTACTCTATCTTCCCACATTAAATCATATCTTATTATCACTAGTTGTTATATTCATTCAACCACTACCTAAGTTATTTTCATTAATTTTACACATCACAAACCACCCAACAATACTCTCTCCACCATGTATTAACTTTTATAATACTCTTTCAATTAACAACCTATTTTTGATCAAACCATCACTCTACTCATTTCCAAACCCCTTTCTTATTATTCTAACAACCAAACAAATTGTCAAACTTATCAAAAATCATTTATACGGTAATAATAGCATTGTTCAACACATATAACAACAACTTTACAACTTAGCCAACTTCATGAAAAGAAACCCTAAATAATACCACATACTTAAATCATTTTTTTCTTAACATCAATACTATACCAAAACTTCACTATACCACATCTCAACTAATTTAACAAATTTCAACCCAAGTAAAATGCACCAACTCACCGGTAACATTTCCCATATTCAACCCAAGACCATTTGAATTCACTGCCTAAATACCATGACTGTGAGGCTACAATTTAAACATCCTTCATTTTCTAGAACCTTTCGCTGGTCATCATTGTTTTCAGCCATTAGAACAACTCCTACACTAAACGCTCGGCGTCAATTATCACACATTCCTCCTTAGTTTAGACATCTACCCTTGACCTCTAAACTAAGCTCTGATACCAACTGTGAGCACCCCAACCCGGGATCTAACGCGTGTCCCGAGCTTGAGAAGCTCAAACTAAGAAAACCCATCTTAGATTTTTAAAACTTTTATTTGCCTTTACAAGAAAACTAATTCTCAATTTTTTTCCATAAACAAAATCAAATAATAATATCTCCACTTGGAGGAATTTAAACAAATACTTTAATAACCATACTTGATTAATTACATTGAAAACCCTATTTAACATTGTTTAACAAAAGAGTTTTCTATACAACTTATAAAAGATTAATACTTACATAGGATTCCCGACAACCCACTCATATACCTATCCTGACAAGTCCCAAAAGCAACAGTCACAATCGTATCCCCGTCCTCACTGGTTCAGGTCACCTGTCTCAGCACAATCTAAAGCAGTAAAAGGGAAGGGGTGAGAATAAATCTCAATAAGCTATTATGAATGCAAAGAAGATGCCAAACAAGATGCAACACATAGCATGGTAGCACATAACACATTATGAAAGCGGTAAACACCTTACGTTACCTCATTTTACCTTTCCCCGTCTCTGAACAATAAGTCGTACAACGTGGGAGTAAAACTCCACTCTTTGGTGAATTGCCTCCAGCACATTCACCTCTTATAGGACTCATACTCCAGAGATCCATATAAGAAAAGATACCTATATCAGAGTATCCAAAAATAATATCGCTAACTGTAAAGCTTTAGGCTTAATACAGAAGCATTCCCCCTAATCACCAATCGCAACAGGTCTGTAAGGCTTCTTCATGCTCAATACAGTCGTTAGCACACCCACTCTGTGGCCACAGAGGGGACAGTCACAGGTATAATGAACCTTCAATCACTTATAGAACAAATCAATAATTGATTGAATTCCATTATACCCCCGAATATCAACACGTTCAAGCACATAATAGATACTTGAAATATAATCCACAAAAAGGGATAATAATATAACAATAAAATATACTCATGCTAATCCATACCATAGTGCAACAGTTCATTTAATACACTATGCATAATACCATTAACGAATATGAGTTCAAATAAGGTATCCAGATAACCACATAATCCACACCGGGATGCAATATAATCAATATGCCAGATAATCCACAACTGGGATACAACATAACAATACCAAATAATCCACACTCGGGATACAATACAACCATATACCAAATAATCCACAATCGGGATACAATATATTGATGTAACACATATACATTACTAACCAACACACTAGTGTGATTATAGTCTCTACACTGTTCAATTAATCACCAAGGTATGGGAGCAAGTAAGGCCAACTTAAATCGTAAACCATCCTTACAAAGTTACTACTCAACCTTGAATAATATTAATAAAAGTGTAAGTCCTACTTCCCAAGTTTGAATCACTTTGGTGAAGTTACAATTCAAGCTTATCAACCCTTTTCCTGACAATATTCTATATCACAAGGTCTCTATGAAGGTTCAAGCTCAATTTACCAAGTGGGAGTCACCATTTATAAGTGATCAATCAAGCTTACCAAACTAATTCGAGCTCGCCTTTAAAATGAGGTCTGGGGTCTTGGGCGACCGCCCATACCACTTGGGCGACCGCCCAAGTGGGTTTCAAAAGGAATACTAGTTTCTGCCCTCTTGGGCGATCGCACACACCTCTTGGGCGACCGCCCAAGAGGGTTTTCAAGGTAGGGATGTTGCTGTCCTCATGGGCGGCCGCACAAGCCCCTATGGGCGACCGCCCAAGGCGATTTCCAGCACATCCAGATTTCTATCCTTTCTACTTAGCTTTAATTCCTTTCTTTTTATCTAGCCCAATATTCAAGAACACCAAGAGGATTTCCTAGCTTACAAGGATCATCATAAATCAATTAAACTCATAATAATGTAAACCTAATTTATTCATTACTAAATCTTCCACCCATTTCATACCATAATTCAAGTTTAACCTCCTTAATCTACTTAATCCATTTTCTTACACTATTGATCCTCTTCCTTAAACAACCACATCATTCTATAACATAAACCCATTTCTTAACTACAAGAAGGTTTTCCAAGCATCTAATAACCATTTTAATAATAATAACAACACCAAATAATTCATGAACATTAATTAGAAGAGAAAAATCCTAATAATCCCCAATCAAGTCATTAACATATTACTCCCATTATACCCTCATTCCTTCAACTTAAGCCCCCATATCATAACTAAAATCAATTAAATCTTGAATAATCATTTTACTCAAATAACCATATTAAAAATACAATATACTTTTTCTTTTCATAAAACCTTCATTAACACATAAAATGTGCAATAATTAGAAAGAAGTCATAATAACTTACCTTAGAGATTATGAGGTGAAACTATGATTTCTCTAGCTTGATGCATTCCCTTTGCCTCTACGAACATGAAAGTACACCCGGATCTTAAAATGGAGGAGGATTGGATTTATAATAATTTTTGGAAGGAATTATCCAAGGAGGTTTCCATGGAGGCTTCCATGGAAATTATTGAAGAAGAAGAAAGGAGAATAAGGTAGGAGTAGGGAGGTGATTTATTAAATAGTAAGAGAAGGATGGAAGGGATGGGGAAAGCATGGGAAGTGTATGGGGCCTTGACTCTTTAAGGAGGAAGGAGAGGGATTTAGGGGATTTGGTCCCCTTCCACACAATCCAAGGCTTTCAACTAAAAATAAATGAAAGCCCCATTCTATTCCCATTATTTATTTTACCCAATTTAACCTCCTCTCTTTCTTTATTTATTTTCTAGTTTTATATTTTCTCCTAGAATATTATTTTATTGCCCTATCATTTTATCCTAATACAAGAAATCAAAAATGAACACATAATACTAACAAGAATATTATAAGCACACAATATGATACTAAAATAGGTGCCTAGATTTAGGGTCGTTACATTCACTCCTCCTTAAAGAAAATTCGTCCCGAATTTTAAAAAGACTTACCTTAATGATCAATAACAAAGGGTACTTCCCCAAACGTTTCCATTTACCACCTTCAAATAGTTTCCTCAAAGTCATGATTCTTATGTACATTCTCACAATCCAACACTCTAGAATTAAATCCCGAAATTGAAATCCTAATAACTCTCAACGTTTTTCCCTACATAATTCAAATTCGCCTAAGCATCCTTAATTGAAGAATTTCGTACGTACGAAGGATCATAAATAAATTTTCTCATACCAATCTTTAAACAATACTCATTCAATGCTAAAATAAACTGCTAGTATACTCAACTCCCTTAAGATTAATAGAATCTCTCCGGTTGAAAGGAACCCAACACACAATCTATTCTTCAAAAATCTGGATAATCTTCTCATCTTGAGACTATCCTCTCATCCTATTAATTTCTGAATCACCATTGAACTTCCCTTAAAGTCTCCACATTCTATGGGTCTAATCTTGACTATTTGCAACAACATCTCGCCTTACGACTCAAAGGATACACTTGACGACACATAAGCCTTTCGGCTAATCGCATTCGAAATCACAATAACTTTACCGAATAATATAAAATGACGCAACTAAAATCTTTTAATAGTTCCAACCCTCGCTTAGGCTTGTAGATCTCTCCCTCTCGAATAATTAAATTCTCCAAACTCATAGGGTCGGTCACAAATCCCAAAAGGAAACTTAAAAAAGATAAGATTCTTACTTAGATAACACAACACAATTGTAGTCACTCTTAAGTAAGGAGTAAGAAAATTTCCACTTTATCTAAGTTAACTTCCTCCAAGCATACGCTATCACTTTCACATTTCTCTTAATATCACAACCAAATCTTCCTTTAATACGCACTTAAAATTCACAAAGTTCTCACATTCACTAGGTAAGGTAAGGATCGGATCTATAGTTAATCTATTCCCCATTTCTACCAATATGATTCATTCTTATTACATCTTACACCATTGATATCCTTCCGAGTTATCTAAATCAATGATTTTATAATTCTCGAGAATTCCATGAAAATTCCTTTGGTAGCACTTTGCCAACCTCAAAGGTTACGGACACAATCCTCATGAGATCCATGGTAACTTCCAAGCTTAAGACTATAGAACCCCAAATTTTGGGAAACTTCTCGAGCCAACTCATACTAGCTAAACTTTGCATACAAGGACTCCTCACAAGGAATCATTAACCCAACTCTACAATGATTTTCATGATCCTTTCGGAACTTTAATTTACAAAGAGACCATCAATTCTAATTACCATAAAGCCATCAAAATAAGGCTTAAAAATTCTGCTTATCCTACTTAGAATCAACACACGCGATACCTTGATGGAAATACAATTACCATCTACTCACAACTAGCACGAAAAATTTCCGGAAAGACTTCTCATGCAAGTCTAACACCAACCAAATACCTTTTACACTTTTTAACCAAAATTTTTTCTGGCTTAAACGCATATATAACAAGAATACCATATAAAGGTTTATCTATATCAAATACCAATATAATCAAATTGGGTATAGAAAAGGAGACTCACTTCTTATGATTGTCTACCAAAGGCACAACAACTACTTAACCCTCCAGGTCAAGTATATCTCATAATTACAAATCGGTAATCATACCAAATCAACTTGCAATACATGCTCAGCCATGACCACATCACCACTGTGGTAAACCAAAGAAGATTTGAGATATTCTCTCATAAGAGCAGAATTCTCTAACAATAAAACAATTTCTCAAGTAATGTATGCCACATAGAAGCAACATGCTATGCCACACATAATGATATGAAACAAGATCAATAAAATATGGCCCCTAACTTCTGAGACAGGGAATTTACCTCTAGTGACCTCTGAGGGATCTATCTCTCCTGGAACCGAAACACATACTCGACCATAGGCCTTTACTTTACAACGCCATTTTACTCTAGACAATATTGCTATTACTAAATCTTTCTTCAAATCCTTTCATGATCATTATAACTTACTAAAATGGATACATAATTCCCAATAACTTTGAATATCAACCTTACCACATTCATTCCAAAATCACCTTTTCCTGTTTATCTCTAAATCCCTTTTAATTGACTAACCATTACAACCATCATGTATATTACTTAATACATCATATACTATATATGACCACAATTCAACCACAACTATACCACTTAGTCAATTTTAAGCATAAAGTTCTCAAATGATACCACCTACTCTCTCCAAATCCTATAACCCTATTACTCTATCTTCCCACATTAAATCATATCTTATTATCACTAGTTGTTATATTCATTCAACCACTACCTAAGTTATTTTCATTAATTTTACACATCACAAACCACCCAACAATACTCTTTCCACCATGTATTAAATTTTATAATACTCTTTCAATTAACAACCTATTTTTGATCAAACCATCACTCTACTCATTTCCAAACCCCTTTCTTATTACTCTAGACAATATTGCTATCACTAATGGTAATACCATTAGTGAAAAAATAATCGTGCATGAAATTAAATTTATTGTCATTGTCAGATTGAACAAAATGATTTTTTTGAGAAAACTTCCTATCAACCATTGCAATAAAAGCCATAAATGTTCGAAAAAATTACAACTTATCTACTAATAAATAAACCCAAATAACACGAGAGTAATCATCAACCAAAGTAAAAAAGTAACGATCAACACAAGAGGAAACGTGCTCGTAAGCACCTCACAAATCACAATGTATTTTCAAAAAATCCTAGTAGACCTGTACTCACTAATAGGAAAGGGGTCTCTAGTGTCTTTGACTCGAAAACGGACCTCACATCACTTGCTCAAAGTACTATAAGAAGAACGAACAAACGGATGAAGCTTTACCACTTTATCCAAAGGATAACAATACGGTAATGCCACAACTCCATCTCACTAGTTGCATTGTTGACTGAAACATGTTGCATAAAGGTTTCTCCTCCAATGTAGTAGAGTCCATCTTGCCTAACACCCTTTCCAACCAGGTCCCTTGACTGGTCCTGTATAGCACACAAAGTGGTATTAAATTGTATAATACATCTCAAATGAGTTGTTAACTGTGCACTGAGAAAAGATTGCAATTTAAAATAGGTATGAAAAGAACATTATGAAGAGTAATTGTGTCCGACAATTAAATTGAACCATGTATCTTTGAGAAAACGGTGATGTTGAAGTCCGACTAGATAATCACGGATAATTCGTATTGTAAAGAAGAGAGAATCATTGACGGAAACGTGATTAGAGGCGCCAATATCAATGATCCACAAAGAAGTCGTCACAGACATACCACTAAGCATGTTAGCTGAGAGTTGAGTGTTACTAAGAAGACCAGCCATGGCCTTCCATTGATCGGCTGAAAAGACATGAGAGGCACCAGAAGAAGAATCGCGCCCCCAAATTCAGTTGCTCCAACACTGACTCCTGCAGAGGTCACAATACTACGATCAACATGAGGTGGAGTAGCATTGGTACGTACCGAACTATGGCACACCCATTTTATGGGCAGCTACCACAATGAGAGTTGTTCTTTCTAGACTGTCCCCACCAGTTCGGATATCCAAGAAGTTCAAAATAAGAACTTACATCATGCCCATTTTTCTTGTAGTCGGTACAAACAAGGTAAGATTTATTAGGCCGATCGAGACCTTGATTAGAACCAGTATGAAAATCAAAACTGACCATATTCGGGCTTTAGTTAGAATAGGTTTAGCAAGATAAACCCTTTCATCTTCGGCAACTAATTTATAAGCACAATCAAAAGATGACAGAGGATCCCAAGACAAGATATTGGTATGAAGAGTAGCATAATAATCTAAATTAAACCCATAAGAAATTCATGGAGGTTTCTGGTTGCTCTACGTGTCGCGTGTTATTATCCTGTCATGCGTTGTCACAGTTAGTGCATTCAATATGGGTTCCATGATTATGGAGTTCTTCCCATAAATCATTTAACTTACCAAAGTATGTAGCCACAAGCATGTTTTCAGTGAGCAATCAACATTTCCATTTGTTGAATACGAGGTCAATCCACCAAAGAATAATGAGAATTCAAGGAATTCCACAATTGTTTAGCATCTCTATATTTGTTATAGTGTTCTTGACCTCGGGATCAATGGTATTCATGATCCATTAAAAAAGCATGGCATGAATGGTATTTCAAACAATGCAAGGAGGAATGGCATGTGGGATGGAGCCATCCATAAAACCAAATATTTTGACGAGCTTTAAGGGCGGTCTGCATATCGTTGGCCCAATCATCATAATATCACCATGGAAATGACTAGGAGTAATGAAATCGTCTGGCCTATCTTAAGGACCAAGATAAAATGGAGATTTGTATTCGATTTTTGTAGGGGGTGGGGTGGTGCCATCGCCAGTGTATGTTTGATCTGAATAAATATTATAACTACCTACAAGAGTTTGTTCCTCACACAACTCTAAATAGGATATAATATATTTATAAAGAAAAAGATTGCAGTCCAAAAATAAACCCTACGTGAAGTCTAACTCAGCTCGACATCAGCGGCATGGCGTGCATTAGAAATCACATTACCATGCCAATAGTCACAAAGTTTCTTTTCTCTGATTGTCCAGTTGCACGATCGTGAAATATAAACCACACAACTCTGCATTTAGTTACGCATCATTTGCTCTCAGATCCGTTGCACTCCCTCGCGTATGATGAAGCACGCCCGTGCATCTTCATGTCTTCACAGTTTTTAGTGACATCCAATGGTATGTATGCCCCTCTCTTTATAATCTTAAGTATCATATAAAATAATAGTGAATTTTGGAACATAAAATCGGGGAATTTACTCTCGATATGTATTCTTTCCTTATTTTTTCTCTCTCAAAGTGATATATGTCTCATTTCAGCTTGTAGAGAATTTGAGAGAGTATGTTTTGATTTCAGTGTGTGTGTGTTGGTGGAATAGACATGACATATTTGAATGGGGGCAATACCATTTTGACACAAAAAATTTACTAATTAAAGAGGGCAGTAAAAAATTCTTAGAGCATTTTTGTTGATTAATGTGCATGCTTAGAATATCAAAAGTCTTGGTTGGTTCATGGATTAGTCTAATACATAAACTAATAGGTGAATGAAGTATTTAGTACATGGTTGATTCATGTATTAGTCTGGTACATGAATTAATTGGTGAATGAAATATTTAGTACATGCTTCTCTTTAAGATTGGATAGGGAATATGTCTCATAATTCTATAACTATAAGTTTGGATAGGGACCATGTCTCATAATTCTTTAATTCTCATATATCACGTATATATAACCATGTCAAGCAAGTTGTAAGTATGAGTTGAAAAATACACAAATATAGTATTATGTTCTATATCTCCCACTCTATTTATCTCCATATTTGCTGAATAGTGGTGCTAGCACAAGTACTGTCAACACCCTCTAAGTGTTACCAGACTAAGGTGTTATCACAAGTGCTGACAGCACTTTCACAGTGTTATCGGACACATTCTGAGATTGAGATTATAGTTGGACATTTCTTTTACATGTTATATTATACTAATGTCTAAATATACTTGCAAAATGTATATATTTTTGTTTGTCTAAAATAAAGGTTGTAACAATATGGAGATAGATACAAACGTGGAAGAAGGAGTCAAAGAAAGTTATGCATAAATGGAGATTTATGCATAACTCGTGTAAAAGAAAGAGTCAATTGGGAAGACTTGTTTAAAGTTGAAGTTGTTGAACTTAGAAGAGTACAAGCAGAAAAGAGCACGTGGGTACAAGAGATTAAGCTAAGACTTGTGCTCAAAGAAAAGTGGTTGCTACATTCAAGGAATTGGACCTTTTTTTTAGCCACAAGCTCAACCTCTCCTCCCACTTAGCCATGTTCACACAAGCTGTTACTTGGTGTAGCCTACAAGTATTTGGAGGCTATAAAAAGGCAAGGATGTAGACAAGAGCAATATGTTGAGACATTACACACAACTTGCACAAGAAAAGATCAAATACTCCTCGGCTCATTTAGATTCTTCCTCCCACAAATCCTTTTCCACCTTTAACGTCATTGTACTTGATTGTATCGTGGTTAGGATATAATTTCATAATTGATATTATTTGTTCCTAGTCCTTCATTGTTATAGAGTTGGAGAACATTCAGTCTTGTAATCATATTTCATTGAATAGAAGATCTCGCCTAAGAGACGCACTCAAGTTATATATTTATATAACTTGAGAGAAAACTATTTCTTGTGTTTATTTCCGCTGCAAAACTTGTGTGTACAAACTGTTTTTAAACTCTAGTTGTGAGCTACAGGAAGTGTTATCAATTGTGTTACCAACCTTTTTGATAATACTTGCAATCAGGCTATTGACAATTTCACTCTCGATTTCATTTCCAAAGATTTGTGGGACTGCGTTGATGGGTCTAAGAACCCTAAGACCTGACAGCGTTGGATGATGGAGGAAAGAATAAATTGAAGAAGGAGAAAGAGAATGATGCATTCCAAGGCTATTTAAAGGTAAAAAATTCAAGTCTTCAAAATTTTAGAGGAGTGTTTGAAAATCAAAAATGAAAGTATTAAGGATTATTATTCTAGAGTGATGAATAGCATTAATCAAATTCGAGGGCTTGGTGAAAGTTGAAGATAGTAGAGTTCTTGAAAAAAAATCTTCTTAGTTTGCCTCAAAAATTTGATGCTTTGGATTTATAATATTTAAGAAACAAAAGTTATTGCTTCATTGTCTGTTCAACAAGTTAAGAGAATTGTGATCTCTCTAGGACAAGTGTGTGTGACAGAATGATTTCGATTATAAGAACGAGAGAGAAGAGAGTTTTACCAAATTGAATTGATAAGGACTAGTGTATGTGAGAGAGAATGGCTAGGAGATGATAAACTAGGCTTAGGAGAAAGACTTTGAGTTCTTAGTTTGGGGAGTTTTGTAGGAATTTCTCATGGTGTCTAATTATTGTCGTAAAACAGGAAATAGGATCTTCTATTTTATTTATAGATTTCTGCCGGGGACTAAACTTGTCACGCGGAACTTCTATTTTATTTATAGAGATATGATAAACTAGGCTTATGGTTGTCAGCTACCATATATCCATTTTTTTCATTGATCTGCCAAACTTCATTTTTTAATTCCTCAATATGAGAGATCTCAAGTACACATACTTCCTGACTGAAGCGGTCACAAAATATTTAAAACCTATAATACTCATTACTTCCGTAATAAATAAAAAAACAGTTGTAAATAGTTGGGATGAATCGGATACCAAATTAATCTAGCACTTGATGTGATGTCTATTCAATCTGAACAATATGATCCAACAACTATGAAAGTTTTGCTTCTTCCTTCAAGATCCTCTCGTAAGGTCCTGGACAGTTACAACTATTACGGTTTTGCTTCTTCCTGACGTTACATACAGTTACAGTGTTATGTTATGTGGAACTGGAGGAGATGTGGTATAAATAGTAGATTATATATCCTAGTTATCTTTTAACACTTTTTTAGGATCTCGCCAATGGCAGGGCCCCATAATATTTAAACTGTAAGTAACCTCATGAAGAAGTAAAACTGTCATAGGTGTAACAGTTCAGGACCTTTACGAGGGGATCTTGCCATAAAGAAAAGCAAATCAAACAAAACAGGAGTAAGACGTGTAGTAAAGGCACGACAGTTTTTTTTTGTTGACATTGACATTAAGCCATTTGTTAATCGGTACCTGTCAAGGAACTTGTAGACTGCAAGGATCATAGCGGAAATCATTGGTGCTAACTCTTTCAGGGAAGCAGAAAGAACAGAAGGTTAAAAGTTACAGAAAAGGAAAAGGTGTTTTGGATATTACAGGAGAATTTATTGAATGCCCTAGAGAAGTTTTTCCAAACAAATATTCTTGGTTGAGACCCTTGCCCTTGCACAGGAAAATTCTTATCACCACTAACATTCGCTAGGTTAAAAGTTTTTTATTGAGATTCTCGCAGATAAAGTGAGGGAAGTTGCTCGACTCCTAAAGAGTGGTTAGGCTTTGAAATCATATCGCTGATTCCACTTGACAGTGATAAATTGCCATTTTAGCTAGTGTTGGTGATTTTAGTGTCATCAGCTATTTTATTGTAATGGTGATTTACTAGAGATCAATGTGATTACGTATTAGACTCGGATACAAGTAAGGGAAAGTGTGGAGTACACACTCGTTTGAGATAATACATTTTTGACCACGATAAAGATGTAAGGGTTAAGGGGTAGCACCTTTGACTTTGCTGATATACTCGGCTGAGCAGAGTGCTTGACTCACCCGAGCATAGCATAGCAGATTATCAAAGTTTCTGGATATATGCCTTGCTCGGCCGAGCCATATACCTTGCTCTGCCGAGCATAATGATTGACTCGCCCGAGCAAGACACGGTCGAGCAGTTGGGCAAAAGTCTCTGGATATCTTTGCTCGGCCGAGCAAGGCTCATGACTCGGTCGAGCAGTTCCTGAACAGGTGTTATTTCAAACTGAAAGGACACAATGGTTGGCTAAAATCATGACTGTTGAAACTTAACTGATACCTTCTCATCTGTTTAAATACAGAGTTTGATCTCTTTTGAAAGGCACGATATAACAATACAAAAAACACAAAATAATTCTCAAGTTTAATATTTGTCTTCTTTGCCTAAAAACAAATTGTGTGATTGTCTTATCCCAATAGAGATTTCGTGTAACCTAGGAAATAAGGGTCAAAATACTTTATTCGGAAAGTGGATTATACATGATTCAATCACATATCCAAGATTATCATCCAACCGAACCCCAATCTCTAACAAACGAATAAAGTATTTTATGATAATTATGGCTGGAGGAAGTACTGTGAAGGAGATGACGACTAAATTTCGGAAGCTGGACAAGTTTGAAGGGCATGATTTTAGACGTTGGTAGAAGAAGATGTACTTCATTTTGACAACGTTAAAAGTTGTGTGTGTTCTATCTACCCCTATTCCAGAATTGTTGGAGGATGATAATTTGGAAGCAGTCAGACGCAGTTCAAAGTGGGAAAATGATGACTACATCTGCAGAGGACACATATTAAACGGTATGTCTGATTCTCTGTTTGATATTTATCAAAATGTGGAATCTGCAAAGGAGTTGTGAGATTCACTTGAATCCAAGTACATGGCATAGGACGCTTCGAGTAGAAGCTCCTAGTAAGTAATTTCAATAATTACAAGACGGTCGATTCAAGGCCCGTCATGGAACAATTAAATGAACTCCTTAGAATCCTTGGACAATTAACACAACATGGGCTGAAGATGGATGAATCAATATCTGTTTCAAGGGTGATAGACAAGTTGCCTTCTTCCTGGAAGGATTTCAAACACACCTTGAAACATGGTAAATACGATATGTCTTTGGTTCAACTTGGTAGTCACTTGCGCATAGAGGAATCTCTTAGGGCGCAAGAGAATGACAAAGGCAAAGGAAAAGAAGTTGCTGGACCCTCTGTGAATATGATTGATGAGGGTGGAAAGAATAAAAACAACAATAAAAACAAAGGAAAGAAACGTAGTTTCAAGGACAATGGTTCTGGTCCCAACAAGAAGCCTAAATTGGCATGTTGGAAGTGTGGCAAAACTGGTCACTTTGAGAAGGATTGTCGTGTTAGAAGCAAAAAGGATGGCGCAAGCACCAGAGGTTCGGAAAAGGAGTCTAAGGACCATTCTCAAGACCAATGTCAGAATTTAGTACATGTTTGGAACAGATTTACTAAAAATTATGTTTCACTAATTTCTGAAGCATTTTATGTGCAGGATGATGCAATTGCGTGGTGGATTGATTCCGGTGCCACAACTCATGTTTATAAAGACCGTTGCTGGTTTAAGACATATGAACCAATGGAAGACGGATATGTCCTCTAAATGGATGATGATCATTCCGCTCCTATTCAAGGAAAAGGAAGTGTGGTGTTGGAATTCAGTTCAGGAAAATTTATTTCTTTGTTTAATGTGTTGTATGTACCAAAACTTCGTAAGAATTTAATTTTTGGTCCTGTATTAAATAAGTGTGTATACAAACAAGTGTATGAATCCAATAAGTATATCTTATCGAAGTCTGGTGTATTTGTAGGATTTGGCTATTATAATAATGAGATGTTTATGTTGAATTTGAATAAAATTTCTGTTGACTCTAGTTCTGTTTATATGACTTCTTCTATTGTTATCAACTCTTCATTATGACATACTCGTTTAGGACATGTGCACTATAAAAGAATGCTTGAAATGTCCAAAGATAGTTTAATTCCTGCTATTGATAAAAATACTAGAAAGTGTGATACTTGCATGTTGACAAAAATCACCAGAAAACCTTTTTAAAGTATTACAAGGAAATTTTTAGGCAATAAAAGGTATATTGTCACTTTTATAGATGATGCTTCTAGGTTTTTCTATATTTACTTTTTGCATGCAAAAGGTGAAGCCCTAGATAAATTTAAAATTTATAAAACAGAAGTTAAACTTCAACTAAATGACCTTACGCACGAATAGAGGTGGTGTATATTATGATACTAAATATTTCCAAATCGTAGGGATAATTCATGAAACTATGGCTCCTTGTGTACCAAAACAAAATGGTGTGGCCGAAAGGAAAAATTGAACTCTTGAAGAAATGGTTAATACCATGTTATCTTACTTGGGCTTTAGTGATGGATTTTGGGAAGAAGCCATGTTAATGACTTGCCATTTATTGAATAGAGTTCCTAATAAAAGGAACTAAATTACCCCATATGAGCTTTGGTATAAGAAACGATCCAACTTGACATTATTGTGAGTTTGGGGGTGTAGGCCCGTGGTTAGACTTCCGGACCCTAAAAGGAAAAAGTTGGGAGAAAAAGGTATTGACTGCATCTTTGTTGGATATGCTGAGCATTCCAAGGCATATAGGTTTTATGTTATAGAACCTAATGATTTCATTTCTATTAACACAATTATAGAATCGAGAGATGCAATCTTTGATGAGAATCGTTTCTCTTCAATATCTAGACCAAAGGATATTATACCAATTTCGGCTGAATCTCAAATGAATGATCATTAAATTGATGTACCAAGTGAGACGCCCGAACCTTGTAGAAGTAAAAGAACAAGAAAAGCTAAATCACATGGTTCTGATTTTCAACTATATTTAGTTATGGGATCAAGAGATCAAATTGAATCTCAATACTCACTGTTATAGTATAGAGGAGGATCCAAGAACCTATGATGAAGCAACAAAATCTCGAGAAGCTGGTTTTTGGAAAGAAGCAATTGATGATGAGATTAGTTCTATTATGGAAAATAATACATGGGTCTTGTCTGATTTACCACCAGGCTGCAAACCTTTAGGGTGCAAATGGATTTTCAAAAAGAAAATGAAAGTTGATGGAACAGTTGACATGTTTAAAGCTCGATTGGTAATTCAAGGCATAGACAAAAGGAAGGGATCGATTACTTCGATACCTATGCACCAGTTGCTCGTATCACTACTATTAGATCACTGATAGCTTTGACAGCTATTCAGAATCTATTGATCCATCAAATGGATGTCAAAATAGCATTTTTAAATGGTGATTTGGAAGAAGAAGTGTATATGAAACAACCTGAAGGATTTTTTATGCCAGGTAATGAGCATAAGGTATGTAAGTTAATTAAGTCATTGTATGGGCTGAAGCAAGCACCTAAAGATTGGCATCAAAAATTTGATGAGGTTGTTTTGTCGAATGGTTTTGTATTAAATCAGTTAGACAAATTTGTATATAGCAGATTTGATGAATCCGGCAAAGGTGTAATCATCTGCCTATATGTAGATGACATATTGATTTTTGGCACAGACCAAAATGTAGTTGATAAAACTAAGAAGTTTTTGTCATCAAAGTTCTCTATGAAGGACATGGGAGAAGCCAACGTAATTCTTGGGATAAAGATTAAACGGATGAACAAGGGAATTGCAATTACACAATCTCATTATATTGAGAAAATTCTCAAAAGGTTTAATTGTGATGATTGTTCTAAAGTTAGTACTCCAATGGATCCAACTGAAAAACTTGTGTCAAACACTGGTAAACCTATATCGCAGCTCGAATACTCAAAATCCATTGGCAGTTTGATGTATACTATGACGGGCACTCGACCTGATATTGCTTATGCAGTTGGAAGATTGAGAAGGTTCACTAGTAATCCTAGTTGACAGCATTGGCATGCTATATTAAGGGTGTTCAAGTACTTAATAGGTACTATGGATTGTGGCTTGTGTTATTATGGACATCCTTCTATATTAGAAGGCTACACAGATGCCAGTTGGATCAACCAAGAAGATTCATCTTATACTAGTGGTTGGGTGTTCTTACTTGGAGGAGGTGCCATTTCTTGGGCTTCCAAAAAGCAAACATGTATAACACATTCTAAAATGGAATCTGAGTTCATAGCATTGGCTGCTGCTGGAAAAGAAGTAGAATGGCTTCGAAATTGGATATATGAGATTTCATTATGGCCAAAACCGATATCACCAATGTCTATCCATTATGATAGTGCAGCCACGTTGGCTAGGGCTTATAATCAGATTTATAATGGCAAGTCTAGACACTTAGGTGTTAGACATAGTATGATTCGTGAATTAATCATGAATGGTGTGATTTCAGTTGAGTTTGTTTGGTCTCAACAAAATTTAGCTGACCACTTAACGAAGGAGTTAGCTAGAGACTTAGTAAATAAGTCAGCAATAGGGATGGGATTAAAGTCCATCTAATCCTCTAATTGTGAGATACCCAATTCCCTTCTAATACAAAGTTAGAAGCCTGAATTCAATGTGGAAAGCTCACAGTTGGAGATTGGAGCACATTTTATTATATTTCTCAAAGTATGTGTTCAGACCTGCAAGTGATGGTTAGGTTGAAGAATATCTTCTTAATGGTTCCTTTGAAAAATTGCAAATGCAGGTGCAAGATTAAAGGAACTACCTATGTGGACATGAAGTTTTGCCGCTTCAAGAAGCTAGAACTTAGCTTCCTATGTGTTCATTATTGGATATGGACACATGGCTTGTTATAGTGTCAGGATTAAACAATAGAGTATTGTACGAAACTTATGTGTATAGTATCTTCAGGTATTCATATCAGTTGACGGGTTCAATCGTTGGGACACCCCGATTCTCGAGTATTTGAAATGCATATTATACTAAGATGGAAATTCAATCGCAAGACATTTTCATTTATTCATTCGTTTGTTTCGTTACATATAAGTTTCGTAAATCAAAGGATTACACTAAAATGGAGGGGATTTGTTGGTGATTTTAGTGCATCAACTATTTTATTGTAATGGTGATTTACTAGAGATCAATGTGATTACGTATTAGACTCGGATACGAGTAAGGGAAAGTGTGGAGTACACACTCGTTTGAGCTAATACATTTTCGACCATGATAAAGAAATAAGGGTTAAGGGGCAGCACCTTTCACTTTGCTGATATGCTCGGCCAAGCAGAGTGCTTGACTCGTCTGAGTATAGCATATCAGATTATCAAAGTTTCTCGACAGTCATGCTCGGCTGAGGCATATGCCTTGCTCGACCGAGCATAATGATTGACTCGCCCGAGCAAGACACATGACACATGACACGGTCGAGCAGTTGGGCAAAAGTCTCTAGATATCTTTGCTCGGCCGAGTAAGGCTCATGGCTCGGCCGAGCAGTTCCTGAACAGGTGTTATTTCAAACTGAAAGGACACAATAGTTGGCTAAAATCATGACTGTTGGAAACTTAACTGGTACCTTCTCATCTATTTAAATACAAAGTTTGATCTCTTTTGAAAGACACGATATAACAATACGAAAAACACAAAACAATTCTCATATCCAAGATTATCATCCAAATCGAACCCCAATCTCTAACAGCTAGCACAATAGGGCGGTGATCACTCTCACTAGCCTTCTTGAAGATGCAGTTGCAATGTTTTGATCACGTCATATACTTATTTATCTGTTTTTTGCTTTCTAATGTTCCCTTGAACATCAAACTCGTACTATTTAATATTGCATCATTTGTTGCTAACAATATTGTATGAAAAATGCATGAAGGCAAAAAAATTAGCAACAAATAAAAATCAGTTAACCATTATCACACTAAAAATTAAATATTTACACACACACGCATGCGCAAAACAGATTTTACTGTGTGTCTAATTTTTTGAATGTCAAACATATCGTTATAAATATTTGCATAGTGATTATAATATAGATCACTATGCAAAATAGATTTTACTGTGATTTATGGATTTTTTGATACCCCAAATTATCTCACCGTATATCATGATGAATATTTGTGTAGTATTACATGATTGATAAGGAGAAATAAGTAACTTCAAAAAAATAGACGTTCATTTATGGATTTTTTTTGTTTGGTGTGAAAATTGAGTAAATAAAATGAAATTGACAACCTTGAAGTCAATAAATGTTTCAACCCACCCTCTCCCTACTCTATAGCCATACATAGATATTACAACAAAATAAAAATACCATCTATTTCTCAAAACTCTTTGTCTTAAATTATTTTTTTTTGGATAATGTTTTGTGTTTAAGTACTTTTGATTGAATCAAGAAGATGTGACTTTTTTCATTGGTACATTCAAATCATAAGTATTCTAGCAGGTCATATCTTCATAGATATATTCCTTTACCAAAAAAGGGGAAATTGTTAGGACCAAACTATGTTGGGACATAGTTAAGTCTGGTTTTGACAAAGAAACATATCTAAAACATGTTTTATACACAACAGTGATGGCGAATGTGCGCTCGCCCGAAAATTTGTATTTCGTGAAAATGAAGGAGTCGCCACGCCATTTTAAGAGGAAACATTGAAAACCTTTTTTGACAGAGAAAATACGAGTTCGGGGGTCAGGTTACGTGTTAGGAAGAATCGAGAGTTCACCCAACACGCCTCGTCCATGGACGAGTCTTTCAATTAAACATCCAAGCAAATCCAAAAGTGTGTGCAAGTGTTGATAATGAACAAATGGAGTAATCATGCATTTTATTCAATATGAGAAAGAGATTTACAACTCATGAGTCCATTATTTAGGGAGGCCACATCCCTGCTACAACAATCTAAAATAGATTACAACTGAACGAGGTTTCTGCAAATGGGTCACGATATGTCGCATGACATATGGTTCCAGTGACCACATGTGTCGCGTGACACAGGATCACCTCGGAACAATATGTCGCATGACATACATAGGCCATCTGCAGAAACCTTCACAATGAACACCAGAATCAACAATAGCTAATCCAGATCCAATTGATTAATCAAATTATGTACGAAATACAGAAATAATAACAAATCGACCCCGGGAGTGTGGATATGGGTAGATCCACACCCCCTTTGGGGTTTGAACACCAATTCAAGCAAATATCCAACAAGAGCAATTCAATTACACAGATCAAATGACTTAAACAGAGAGATTGCGATTGGGATTCAATAATCCAGACAGCTAGGGTCTGATTATTGAATCCTAACAAAAGTAAATGAGAGAATTATGAAGAATTAAGTAAGAGGGAGAGAGAGAGAGTTTAGATTTCGTTACCCTTGATGCTTCCCCGAATCTTGTATCAAGTTAGATATAAGACCCTTCAATAGGTTGTTTCTGGCCTTGAAATCCTGAGAGAGTTGATGCAAGAGGATTCAAGTGATTTGGTTGGAGAAATGGGTTTAGATGGGAGAGAATTGGGTAGGTTGAAGGTAGGAGGGAGAGAGAGGTGTGTTTGGGAGGCTTTGTTAAGATGCAATTTGCACGAGTAACGGTGATCGAAGTTGGGATCCATTTATGAGAGGGGGAGGGTCTTATTTATAGGCTGCAGTTAGTGGCCTCAAGGTGTCGCACGACCTTACGTATCCACTTTCCATGCCTCGACTTGTCGCGTGACACAAGGTGGCCATAACCGTTTTTTGTGCCAAAACCAGTTTCTGGAACATTTCGGGAAAATACCCAAAAAGTCCAACAGGTTTTATTCCCAAGAAGTCCCTTTGCATGAGTAAGGTACCAAAAGGTACTTCCTTCACGGGAAACTTATGAAATGTTTCCGAAAGTCTCGGGATTGGTCGGGAATTTACCAAAACGCCCCTTAATCCAATTTTATTACATTAAAATGCATCTAAAAGGTTGCGAATTGGATTGGCGTACTTACAGAGCCCCTCGGAAACGTCACTTTTGGAAAAAGTGGGGTTGTCGATAAAATAAGACCCAATCCCAATGAGCATCAAGGGATAAGGTAACGAGCTAGAAGGGTGAATCGGGGAGTCTTATGGCTGGACCTTTCTAAGAAAGGATTCCTACATATCCCTTTAAGAAGGGAATCAAGCCAAATCATAGTTCAGAAATTTCTAACTACAAGCAAGAAAGGGGTAGAAATGTGTCTTCATACCTTTGCTGTGCTTACCTGTGACTTCTTGAGGGGTCGGTATTACTGCGGTTGGCTAGTAGCTTCCTTTCATGCCAGGTTGTAGCTGTCGGAGGGTCTCATGCTGCAATTGGTATTTTGTGAGTAGCTGCCGGAGGGTCTCATGCTGTAACGGGTCCTTCGTGGATGCCGGAGGGACTCATACCACTTTCTTTGGTGCAGGGTAGTTGCCGGAGGGTCTCACACTACTGCTGCTGATGAGTTGTAGCTGCCGGAGGGTCTCATGCTGCAACTGGTCTTTTGTGGATGCTGGAGGGTCTCATACCACTTCCTTTGGTGCAGGGTAGTTGCCGGAGGGTCTCACACTACTGCTGCTTCTCTTTGTGGATTCCGGAGGGACTCATACCACTTCTTCTTCTGCTCTGCTGGGGATAGGTGTAGCTGCCAGGGGCCTCACGCTACTTCTTTTCCTGCTCTTTTGTTGTTCTTTTGTCTGTCTTGTTGCTGGACTGTCCTTGCTGATTGTTCGTCTTTTCTTTTATGCCCTTAGCTTTGCTTGGGAAACTGGGGACTCTGCTCCTGTCTGGTGAGATAACTTCTTTCTTTTCCTTTTGGGTTCGTGGACTCTGCATTTCTGGGGAGTCGGCTTTCTTTCTCTTTCTTTTGGTGTGCTCTGCTTTGGGAGGCTGTCACAAACACAGGCTTTTGTATTTTTCTTTTTTCTTCTTTCGGCTCGTCTTGAGGGCCAGTCTTTGAGGTTTTGTGAGACTCAGTTGATCATTGTACCTGCAAGGGGGTCTACAGAATATGCCATAAGGGTCAACATTGCAGATCATCAAATTACATGGGCATTTTTGAAAATTGGGCCATGGGGAACGTCTTGTCGCGCGGCTATTTAAAGCCAGTGAACAGTCCCTCATAAAGGCGAACTGGATTCATTTTGAAACATATTGTTGGAGGGAGGCGGACGGTTTTGTGAGGAGGAAGCATCCCCTTGTTCAATTTCCAGTGCAATCGATCGACTCTAGGGCTTGATTTGGCTTTTGATTCTTCAATATGCCTCCTAGACAACGACCCACGAAGAAGGGTCTCACCCAAGCTCAACTAGACGCTCGGAGAAAGAATGCCCTGAGGAACCAACGGCCCTTCGTCCCTCAAACTGTGAGAGGGGATTTTTATCCGCATCTTAAAGAGCATACTTCGGCGCCGGAGAAGAAAAAGAAGGTAATTTTGTAACCCTTGCTTTTATTGCAATGAAAAATTGGATATTGTGCAAGAATGATCGGATTCTTTTCTCTGTTGAACTCATGAATTTATTGCATGTTTCTGAGCCATGTAGAAATTATGAATGCATGCTTGAATGATCGAACCACATTTGTTTGGAAAGTTGAAATGTGCAATCGATTTATTGAAATGCTTTTATTTGAAAAGAATTTTGGGATATTCATACCTGCGCTGTGTTTACCTGCAGGAACTATGCACTCGGGGTTCTCCAGAGGTCATCCGTCAGTTGTGGGACCTGTTGCCTGGTAGTCAGGAGCTTGACCGTTCACCGAAAGGTTTAGTGTATGCTGCCGGGTTGGGGCAATTCTTTGAGATGGCGAAGGTTGTTAGAGGTACCCAAAGGAGTGTTGGATTGGTGAAGGCATTCAGAGAGTTCTGGTGGGAGACTACCCATTCCTTCCATTTTTCTTGGGGTGAGGCGACGGTCACGCCTTATGATTTCGCTGTTATTACTGGCCTTCCATTCACTGATCAGCCTTTATATATGGAGGAGCCCGCTTTGGATGATGACCCACAACCTCCCACTGAGGCTTATTTTATGGAGTTGATCGGCTTTGTTCCCCAGGACAAGAAGGGGAATGGATATGAGCTCGGGGATCTTCATGGTCAGATGGTAGAGCAGAGTAGCGGTTATCCAGCTGAGGTGGCGGACACTGAGGAGGACAGGTTGAGAGCTCTGAGGTTAGCTAGGGCTTTTATTTGGGTTGGCTTTTCGGATATGCTATTCATCAATGCCACTTCTTCGGCTTTACTTTCCTTGTTAGAGCTTTTGAGAGATTGGACTGCTGTTGGGACCCTGTCTTGGGGAGAGGCCGGATTGGCCGAGTTATATCTGGCTCTTGATGATGTCAGCCGGGGGAAGGCCAAGTCCTTTAACTGCTGTCACTTGGCTTTTGAGGTACTTCTTTGTCTGATCTCTTTTCCGAATACCGCTTCTTTCTGATTCCTCCTTTTCTTATCAGTCTGTCTTTGTTTTGTCCTTTCTTTTCTCAGGTCTGGGCTTATGAGGTTATTGGTAGCTATGCTTGGCGAGTAGGGGAGGCGTACCCGACCACTACATTTCCTGCTATGAGACGTTGGGTGAAGGATGCACGACAGAAAATTCGGACAGCAGATACCAAGGGACGGGTGACTGCTTCTTATGAGGATACCATTATCTGCCTGTGGAGGACTCCAGGGAGCGTGGCTCTATTTCCTTGAGCCGGCCGATATGCTGGGGTTCATCTGGAGCATGCTCTTCATCTGACTGAGTGCCGTAAAATGTTGGTGGTTTATCTGGAGATGCTTTGTACCTGGGCGAGCGGGTTTATAGACAGCACAATCTCGGGAGCGTTGCTAGAGTCCCATATGATCCTCCTGCTGAGATGTGGTTCCCTAGGAAGCTAGATGACTTGGGTGCTTTGTTCCAGGGAGAGCCTGCTTTTAACTATACTGATGATGATGGGGATTATGGGGTTTATATAGCTACGAAGTTGAGTCACCGCAGGTGGTTGCGAGGCGTGGTGCTCAGGCTGCTGACCCTTCTACCGAACATGTTGTGGATGCTCCTTTACCTCCTCCCTTTGTTGACTTTCAGGACGGGGATCACATGAGGCGGGCCACTCTTGATACCAGCCGGGTTTATCCATACTTTCATCCCCCCGAGGGCACTCGATCTATAAGTGACTGACTTTCTCTCGTTGTTTTGAACTGTTTGCATCTTTTGTCCTCTATTCTGGCTTGGTTTCTGATTCTTCTTTTGCTGGGTGGTGTCAGGTATCTTCTGATATTTACTGGGGCTTTGCTCGTCATTATACCGGGGCCATGGATATGATTGATCAGCTGATGAGGAGCAATCAGTATTTGAGGGAGAAGCTCGCGGCTCAGAGTTCTGATAATAGTGATTCCACACTTAGCTTGCCTGGCAGGAAGAGGACTCGTACTGACATGTATGCTGAGGATACGCATTTGCCCAGGACCAAAACTGCTCGTCGTCGTCCTTCTAGCCCTTCCAGTTCTGATAGCGATTCCTCCCGAGATCCTCATGAGCTTGAGATTTCTACCATTCCTGTTATGCATGAGCTCTTCCGGGATGATCCCATTATTTATCACGCTCCTGGTGCTGACCCGGATCATGAGGAGGGAGATGCAGATAGAGAGAGCAGCAAGGACGCTGATGGCGATGTTGATAGCTCTGACGATGAGGAGGGTGGTTCTTACAGTTCTGGAGATGATGTCTCGGAGTAATTCCTTGGATTGACATGTGGCCCTTTTGATTATTGTACCTTGCTCTGGCAAGAAGAACAGACAAAAACACTCTTTTCTTTTTCTTTATTTACATTGCACCTAGTACATTATTAGTTATTAGTTGTTTGCGCGAGTCCATTTTTTTTTGGAAGAATGGGGATGAATAGCTTTTGGATGGTTATTGCATGAGTATGGATGGTTTGTGTGTTTTGGTTTATGTGTATATAGGTGGTGAATGTGTATGATATTTTAAATGAAATTCCCTCTCCCATGATGCTTGCAGGGTGCTTTTGTTGTCTTGCAGTGTGGAACAAGACGGGGCGTGCCCTGGTACTGATCAGATTGCAGTTCACTGATGTCTGGTGTTGGACTTAACATGTCGCACGACTCAAAGCAGCCAGGGTACGTTCTGTCACATGACATGATAAGTCAGGTTGACAGGCTTTCAGAAAGGGACCTCTTTACTGTCTCTAAGCCTCATTCTCTTGTCCAAGATATGGAATTCAGTAGCTTCATCAAGTAGGCCTCTTGTAACAAAATCCATTCTCAACTGCTTGATATCATAGGAACTGCCCCAAGAACTGCACATATCAACTTCTGACCAAGCCCCAGTCTGCCACACAGTCTTTTGTGGCCCCAGGGTGAGATTGCTCTTCAGGTTTTAGTCAGTCAGGCGGCGGACAAGACTCAAGAGCTTTTACATGCAGGGACACACTTTTCGAAGGTGAGAATGAGACCTGATTTTCTGTGTGACATTCTTGCTTATGGGTTTGACTCTTTTGGGAGAGTATAAGCGTTACAAGGTGTGGGGAGTGTATGGAAGCCCCTGCTTGACAGAAATACAGTGTTTAGCTCTATATCCCTAATAACGTGGAGAGGAAGACTTTTTGAGACACTTGAAAACTTGTTTTATTCGTGATGATCACAAAGCTGCTTAAAACTCTTTATTGGTGTTCGGGTTATTCAACCGCCAACGCTGATATGGACAAATATTTTAACCAATCCTGAGGAGAAAACCCACAGATATCGAGATTGAATTCGAAAGGATAGACAGTGTATGGGAATGGTCCTTGAGGAGACCGGATTTTCTGAGATTTGTTTGCGATTTCGACCGAACCAGCTATGGTTGCCTACGTTCCCCTCTTTGGGAGGAGCTCAGGTCACCGTAGTTGGGGTTTATCCCGAATGAAAAGAATGAACGATGAAGTTCGGGGATGTGAGGACCTTCAAGAATTTTTGAGAATCGAAAGAACGTGTCCTCTTGGAGTGTCGATGGCAGACACAGATGCGAAGCCCCAGTGGGACATTCACGGCAGGTGTTTGCGGAGGAGAAATGAAATATGCTCACATACGATGTCGAATTAACGGAGGGAATTTGCACAATCTTTTCTTGATAATCTTTTGAGCCGGGATGGACTTGGCTCTGCTTTAAGCAACAATCTGTTTTAGATCTCGACGATATTGGAATGAAACTGCTATCCGGTAATAGCTATGGCGGGCTTCGGGATTTCGATCGGTCTTCGGGTGATTCAGGATATCATGACCTCTTAAAACGAGAGGTCGGCTAGGCTTTTTGCTGACTGAACCTCTAAAGATGAGAGGTTGGCTCTTGGGTATGTGTTTGGGATTTCTAAGGTGCGGGAATTCATGCTTGCATCTTCAATGCCTCTAAGAATGAGAGGTCAATCTTGGCTTTTGCTAAAGGCAAAGGTAAGGGTAATGGGAATGTCCTCTAAAATTGAGAGGACGGCTTGGAATTGGTTAGAGGTAATGGTGAGGGGACATCCATGTTGTCTCTTTATCCACTCTGAGACTCCTCTTGAGTAACAACCGGATCCTTTGACTTTCGCTTTTGAGAGGATCGCTGGGGACTAGGCTCTCTTTCTTTTCTTTTTTTTTTTATTTTCTTAGTATTTTTTTGTATTTTTGTCTCTCTCTCTTTTTTTTTTTGGGAGGAGAATTTCAGCTAGTCCCCAGGATGGATCATTGCTTTCTGTAGCTCTTGAATTTGGACCAGGTCGATCTTTTATGCATCACGGGAGCCTCAAGGATAGTCCCTCTTCTTCTGACGATGGCTAAACGGGTTTCAAATATGCTGATCTTGAAATGAAGGGGTATCATTTAGTGAGGGTAAGGTGATGGTTTTCCTAAGGGTGAAAGGTTTCAACCGCAGCTCCTACCGGATGGTCCGAACGAGATTGAGTCTTCGTTTGCTTGCTTAAGTTTACTCTGAGAAAGATCCGTGAAAATTTATCGAACAACGAGATGGTGAGGACGAAAGAAAGTATGTGAGCACAGGAGATGCAAGCTGGGGATTTGACAAGCCCCAATTAGAGAATGATATCAGTTGATTTTCCCATTCCGATTAATTCAATTATTAGTCATTTCAAAGCATTAGTCGGTGAGCAGCATGAGTGATTATGTAGAATAAAACCATTTCAAAATTAAATATAATGTGGGTAAGCAAGTAATGTCTCGAGTCTAGCAAGAATAGAAGTAAATATTTTATTTATTGAAATAAAAGACTTATAACAAGGATGTAAAAAACGAAATCTGCTAGCAAGATAAACAATCTAAGATCCTACGATGTCCGCACTGACTTCTTCATATGAGGAATCCTTAGAAATTTGTGGAAAAGGATTATTGGCCACCTTAGGAGAAGCTTTTTCAATTTTGCCTTCGTCAACCATTTTCTGAATAAGCACCTTTAGAACAGAACAATCATTGGTCAAATGCCCAGGGTACTGATGATAGTAACAGTACTTACTACGATCCAAATTCAGATTAGGTTTGGTGGGATGATAGTTATCCAGCGGTTTTATCATTCCTCTTCGCATCAATCCATTGAAAGCTTCTTCAGTTGATATCCCGAGGTCATCAAATTCTCGCTTCTTACGAGGAGGAAATTGACGAAGATCCCGAATATTGCCTCCTTCATGGGAACTCAGCTCGATCTTCCCCTCATCAATGAGTCCTTGAATGATTATTCTTAAATGAAAGCATGCATGGGTGGTATGTCCTGGATACAGGTGATAGTCGCAATATTTGCTTGGATCCAGGTCTTCACTGTGATGAAGAGGGATATAATTGACCAAGTGTTGAACTAAACCTCCGCTTACCAAAACCTTTAGAAATTGATTCATAGGCATCCCTACCTTTCCCCAATATGCCTTCTTCTTTGTTTTCTGGACTTTCTCTGGAGGGGACTCAGGTATTATCATAGGGCTCGCAACTAGAATAAAGGACATCTGATTCACAGTTACGTATGAGGTTGGTCCTGAGCGCTGGTCTTGTGGGGATGATAAGCTGAAACCATATGAACTCATTGGTGATTGTGGAACACTTCCTTGCGGGGGAGCTTGGTCGGGATGGAATAGTAGTGATCCCTCCTGAGTGAAATAATGACATGACCCTTGGGAATCTGGTTGGTACGGACTCTTCGCATCAGGTTGATTAGGAACATTGAAAACCTCGAGGATTGGCTGCTCATCTTCAATCTGGGCCTGGACCACATGAGGTGCTGGGGAAAGAATCTTGTTATGCCTATCTTCATTCACCCCTTTTATTACATTTCCATCCCCATACTCAACACTGCTGGCTTTGATGATTTCTTCGTATGATCCATCTTCGTGACGAATTATCGTAACCCCTCGGACACGCATTGCTTCAACAAATCGAGAGTGAGCCTCCTCCTCTCGGGCTTTGGAGACTTGGGCAAGCAATTGAGCTTTGCATTCACGAACCATGGCAGCTTCAAGAGCAGCCCGCAATTCTGTTACTGACAGGTCATTCATGTTCAATTGGCCCGAAGTGAGAGGAAATCCAGACTGAGCGGATAGCATATCTCTTGCACCAGACATCTTTGAACAGTAGAATGGATGAGAACTTTGGAGGAAATTGCAAATATTTCAGAGAAACGGACTGACTGATCACCCCTTGCAACAGAGCACGCGCCCAAACTTGTCACTACTACAAAAGGGTAGATTATAAGGCATTGAAGGGAAATTTCGAGGAAAGGGAGAGGGAAAAGAACGGAATAGACTCGCACAAACAAAATTTATTTGTCTTCAAGTATAAATTAGTGTTTTAAATCCTAAGTACGGTTGGAAAAGGGAAAGCCTTTATTCATGCTAACTATACCTTGGGGAAGCCTAAAGGGACGCAACGTTCAAATTACAATAAATACCTTGTTTTGAAATATATAATAGGTCATGATAGCTAACCAAATCCTAACATCATTATGGAACGGAGAGGTTGTCCAAATTTCTGGAGAAATTTGGGCAGCATAACGGGTCTTTTCGAAGAATTTCGAAGAAAAATCCGGCATGACCTCTCGTCGGTGCACGTTGACAATGCGGCATGATCTCTCGTTTAGAAAACGCCACGGGAGTGACATGTCCCTACGTGAAATCATGTTGCATTAGCAACATGCCCACAAGATGCGAGGTTTTGGGGGAAGGTATAAAGATCTACGATATGTTTCAAAAACAATTCATTTCGTTGTAATGAAAACATTGTATCAAAAACCAACCGTGGATAAGGTTAAATGTGTGGCGCCACCTATACGCACTAGGGGGTTAGGTTTGATTTCAGGCACTCAAGCGTAGGCGACGTACATCACCGTCCGCGATGCCGTCAATCGCACCAGAGGGTTCTAAGTCTAAGTGATGTAGTGTGCGGATGTCTATATTCTTTTATTTACAAAAACAAGATTTTTTTTTATTATTATTTTTATTTATTTGAAAAGGAAAGAAAACACACACACACCCTCACAGGATATACAAGGAACAATAATCAACTGAGCCACATTCGATCCAAGGGACTGCCCTCAAACCAAGCCTTCTGAGTATCTGTTCAGTGGCCACTCTTTGTCGCGTGACACAGGACAACAAGAGACAAAGGTGTCGCACGACCTTGATGGTCACTGAACCAGCACTCTGCAATCATCAAAATCAGCCCCTGCCTCCCCAAGACAAGAGCAAAGCAAGGACAAACAATGCACAACACAATGACCATAAAGCACATAGGGCTCACAAGCCTCATATTCACCAAAATGCATGAACTCCAAATGATTATCAAAGATGCACACAAAATTGAATGTATTGGATGTCTAATTTAATGAAAGCTTGACCCACTCAACATTTGAAAAACAGGTTTTCAAAGTCAATAGTCCCCAGCAGAGTCGCCACTGAATGTGCGCTCGCCCGAAAATTTGTTTTTCGTGAAAATGAAGGAGTCGCCACGCCGTTTTAAGAGGAAACATTGAAAACCTTTTTTTACAGAGAAAATACGGGTTCGGGGGTCAGGTTACGTGTTGGGAAGAATCGAGAGTTCGCCCAACACGCCTCGTCCATGGACGAGTCTTTCAATTAAACATCCAAGCAAATCCAAAAGTGTGTACAAGTGTTGATAATGAACAAATGGAGTAATCATGCATTTTATTCAATATGAGAAAGAGATTTACAACTCGTGAGCCCATTATTTAGGGAGGCCACATCCCTGCTACAACAATCTAAAACAGATTACAACTGAACGAGGTTTCTGCAAATGGGTCACGATATGTCGCATGACATATGGTTCCAGTGACCACATGTGTCGCGTGACACAGGATCACCTCGGAACAATATGTCGCGTGACATACATAGGCCATCTGCAGAAACCTTCACAATGAACACCAGAATCAACAATAACTAATCCAGATCCAATTGATTAATCAAATTATGTACGAAATACAGAAATAACAACAAATCGACCACGGGAGTGTGGATATGGTTAGATCCACACCCCCTTTGGGGTTTGAACACAAATTCAAGCAAATATCCAACAAGAGCAATTCAATTACACAGATCAAACGACTTAAACAGAGAGATTGCGATTGGGATTCAATAATCCAGACAGCTAGGGTCTGATTATTGAATCCTAACAAAAGTAAATGAGAGAATTATGAAGAATTAAGTAAGAGGGAGAGAGAGAGAGTTTAGATTTCGTTACCCTTGATGCTTCCCCGAATCCTGTATCAAGTTAGATACAAGACCCTTCAATAGGTTGTTTCTGGCCTTGAAATCCTGAGAGAGTTGATGCAAGAGGATTCAAGTGAGTTGGTTGGAGAAATGGGTTTAGATGGGAGAGAATTGGGTATGTTGAAGGTAGGAGAGAGAGAGGTGTGTTTGGGAGGCTTTGTTAAGATGCAATTTGCGCAGAGTAACAGTAGGCTGAAGTTGGGATCCATTTATGAGAGGGGGAGGGTCTTATTTATAGGCTGCAGTTAGTGGCCTCAAGGTGTCGCACGACCTTACGTATCCACTTTCCATGCCTCGACTTGTCGCGTGACACAAGGTGGCCATAACCGTTTTTGGCGCCAAAACCAGTTTCTGGAACATTCCGGGAAAATACCCAAAAAGTCCAACAGGTTTTATTCCCAAGAGGTCCCTTTGCATGAGTAAGGTACCAAAAGGTACTTCCTTCACGGGAAACTTATGAAATGTTTCCGGAAGTCTCGGGATTGGTCGGGAATTTACCAAAATGCCCCTTAATGCAATTTTATTACATTAAAATGCATCGAAAAGGTTGCGAATTGGATTGGCGTACTTATAGATGGGTTTTGGGGTTACAAACGCAGCGGAAAATAATTTATACAACAACAAAACTCTAGCCCTAAGATCAGTCTAGCATGAAGAGATTAGAAATATATATGAAATAGAATTTACATACCTTGAATGCTATTTGTCTAATCTTGAATTCGAATCTGAAAATCGAATCTCAAAAACGGATCTCAAAACCATTAACAAAGGTTTTAATCTTCTCCTTGTTATTTACCTTGTGAAGAATCGATGATTGAAGGCTTCAAGCTTTTGGTGATTAACTTATCACCCTCTATCGGTAATCCACACTCGAACGGACCAAGAACGCTTCATGATTGATTGCAAGATGATCCCAATTATTGAAACGATTTTCAATAATCAATAGCTAAAAGGTGTTTGATCTTTGATTCTAAATCTAGATCTCAATTTTTGTGTTTCATAAACCCCAAAATTACTTGTGTTTTTGGCTGACCAAAGGGTTCTATTTATATCAAATATAAATCCCTAACTATTAGGGAAAGAATCCTTGTCAAAAATCAAAACCTATCCAGCCAAGGAAAAGCAGTACGGACAGATTTTGGCGACTGGCACGACTCGTCCCCAAGGGCACGACTCGTGCCTTATGGCCAAGTCTGTCGCACGACTTATCGATACAGTGACCAGTTGTGTCGCACGACATAACTAGCCAGTTCACCATTTCCTTGGATCAAAGGGCACGAGTCGTGCCTAAGGGCACGAGTCGTGAGCATGACTCGTCCCGTAGGGGATGACTCATCCCTAAATGACACCTAACTGATTTTGTCATCCCTTAACAAGGCACGACTTGGACCAATAGGGCATGACTCGTCCCCTCAAGCACTAGTCGTGCCAGAGTCTTTCCTAGAGCCCAGAATTTACCTTTTTAGCCATTTTTAATCCGTTCTTTTGTGTGTGACCCTTTAGGAATTATATTTTATGTTGGTAGTGAGTTAAAACATCAACCTCACAAGACATAAGTGACTTCTAGCAAATCATTATGTCCACCCAATTAAATATAACATCAAAGCTTGATTCCTTGATAATCAAATGTCACAATCCCTTTGTCCACGATGTCCAATTGAAAATGAGTCATGGTCTATGTCAACTCATTCCGTTCAATGCTTTCTCGATCCCGAATAAGTTAATAATCCAAATGCCTTTGATTTCTATCAAATCACTTGAGTGTGGCCACACATTTCGTCAACATCATTCATTGAGGGGCCTAAGCAAACATCTCTCTTCATAAGAGGGACAAATCCCATCGTGACTTATCATTCTATCCGATTGAAGATAGTGTTAGACTATATTAAACGCAACGTTCATCATGTGGAAAATGATGATAATCTCAGGTACTAAGGATTCCAATGACACGACTATCATGAGATTTAATCATGACAACAGACCATGTCATAAATCTCATAAGTAGGTCAAATCCAGTACTTGTTCTCTAGCAAGTACCCATAAGTGTAATGTGCATCTCCATGCATATAATCATCTCCATGATTATCCATTACCTACTTATACTAGTTGTTCACAACAACTAGGGACGCAGTTCAATATAATAAACATGCAAATCATATAATGAACCAAATAAACATGCTCTATAATAAATGATAAAGATTATACATAACAGTTCAAGTTAAACATAATTATAGCCTAGGGCATTACACCAACAATCTCCCACTTATACTAGGCTCCATCTATGTATCTAATACCCATAGACCTCACATGACCATCATGCTTTGCTTGTGTGAGGGGCTTTGTAAGCAGATCCCCAATGTTATCATCGGTTGATACTTTGCATATCTTAACGTCTCCCTGATCAATGAACTCTCGAATGAGATGGAAACGTCTAAGTATATGTTTGGATCTCTGGTGTGACCTTGGTTCCTTTGCTTGCGCAATGGCGCAACTGTTGTCACAATAAAGTTCCACCGGATTAGTGATACTTGGAACAATTTCCATGTAACTAATGAACTTCTTGATCCAAACTGCCTCCTTAGCGGGGTCGGATGCCGCTATATATTTGGCCTCAGTAGTAGAATCAGCAATAGTACTCTGCTTGAAACACTTCCAACATATTGCACCTCTGTTAAGCACAAACACAAATCCCGACTGCGATCGGAAATCATCCTTGTTGGTTTGGAAGCTAGCATCTGTGTAACCTCTTACAACAAGATCTTCTTCCATCCCTCCAAACCAAGAATGCATCCTTAATCCATCTTAAGTATTTAGGATCATCTTGACTGCCATCCAATGGTTCTCACCAGGATCAGATTGGTATCGACTCGTCATTCTCAAAGCATACGAGACATCGGGTCTAGTACAAATCATAGCGTACATGATAGATACAATAGCCGAAGCGTATGGAACTTCATTCATCCTCTTTCACTCATCAGTTGTCTTGGGACACTGCGTCTTGCTAAGTGTAACACCATAACCCATTGGCAAGTTTTCTCTCTTAGAATTTTCCATTTTGAATCTTCTAAGAACCTTGTCAATGTAGGTAGTTTGACTCAAACCAATTATCCTCTTTGATCTATCTCTATAGATCTTGATACCAAGGATATATGCGGCTTCGCCCATATCTTTTATTGAGAAACACTTCCCTAACCAAGACTTGATAGTCTGAAGTGTAGGAATGTCATTTCCAATGAGTAAGATATCATCGACATATAATAAGAGAAATAGCACAACGCTCCCACTGAATTTCATGTATACACAAGGTTCATCTTCGTTCTTGATAAAACCAAACTCTTTGATTTTCTCATCGAACCAAAGATTCCAACTCCTAGAAGCTTGCTTCAATCCATAAATGGATCTTTGCAACTTGCACACCTTGTTAGAATTTCTTGGATCTACAAAACCTTCGAGTTGTGTCATATTGTAAGTACCCAAATTCGGATCGTCCAAATCCGTCAGAAAGTTAACCGAAATCCGTTAACTGGCCCGCTCCAGGTTAATCGGAACTCGTTAAACTCCCCGTTGCCATGCCAACGAGACGTCCCGGGACTGCCCCGTGCATCCCGACGTCGAAGCGTACTTAACACGTGTCATCTCACGTAAAAGTATGGCTTTCCCTGAAAAACGCACTTTCCGGCACTTTCTGGGGGCATTTCGGACATTTTCCGGACTGTTATTTTAAAAAACGGACAAAACCGAGACCGGGGAACGAACTCCCATGCAAAGGGTGAGTCACAGGACACGTGTCCTGCATGCCACAGCCCTCTCATCACCTTTCAATCACAAATCAAGCTGAAAAGACCAAAATACCCCTGGAATTCAGTCAAAGTCCGGCCGGACTCCCTGTGCAAATTTCCTGAAATTGCCAGTAAGCCCCTCAGAATTCCAAAATACCCCAAAACCCTGGAAATTCAGTCCAAGTCTGTCCGGACTCCTACTGCAATTTTCACCTATAAATAGAAATGGCTGTCAAAGCCAAAGAAAGAACTTTTTTTACCCAAAAATTCACCTCCTCCACGGCCCAAACTGGTTTTCACCCCTTCCGAGCTCCCGTTTTGCCTCGATTCGCGTGAAACCTTCGTATTTCGATCAAATACGCCCCTCCTCTCTTCGAAACAACCTTTCGAACCAATTTTCGTGTCCCGTACACACCTTCCGAGCCAAAGGAGTCGACCCTAGCCATAGGTATAACTCCCTCTCTCTAAATCTCTCGTTCCGTCTCGGTTTACGTGCCAGTCGCTACAACCGTTTCGAACGTCGTTATCGAAATGTTGACGCCTCCATCTAACGGGGTCCAATACGTTTTAGCCCCTCGATCCTCTTCTCTTTCCGTAAGAGAAGTAATCACGGGTTAAAACGGCGTTCCGACCCCTTTCCGTTTACTTTACGTCATTTACCAATTCCGGATCGATCGATCCGTTGATCGTCATTTAATTTCTGTCATTTACAATTCCGAGCCGATTGGCCTCGTTGATAGTCATTTACAATTCCGAGTCATTTGACTCGTCGATCGTCATTTACAATTCCGAGTCGTTTGACTCGTCGATCGTCATTTACAATTCCGGATCGTTTGATTCCGTTGATACCGCACTTTAAATACTGTCATTTATAAAGTCCGACCCGTTTGGATCGTGATAGTATTTACTTTTCAAAAGTCCGAGTCGCAACCCGATTCGTTGATCGCATATCATTTAATACGCATTTTTCCCGTAAAAATCGTTAACAATGTAATGCCCGGTTCAAAATCGGAGTTCGATCTTCGAACTCTCTTTCAAAACGCGCGAAATGACGTTCGGCCTCTGAACGCTCATCTTCAAACTAAAAGCCGCCATTTGACACTTAAAATCATTTAATACGCATTTTTCCCGTAAAAATCGTTAACAATGACACGCCCGGTTCAAAAAACCGGAGTTCGACCTTCGAACTCCTTTTCAAGCTCAAAACCGACGTTTGCCACGCAAACGCTCATTTCCGTCTCAAAACCGACGTTTGCCACGCAAACGCTCATTTCCGTCTCAAAACCGACGTTTGACATTCAAACGCTCATTTCTGTCTCAAAACCGACGTTTGCCACGCAAACGCTCATTTCAACTCAAAACCGATGTTTGCCACGCAAACGCTCATTTCCATCTCAAAACCGACGTTTTCCACGCAAACGCTCATTTCCGTCTCAAAACCGACGTTTGACATTCAAACGCTCATTTCAAACTCAAAACCGACGTTTGCCACGCAAACGTTCATTTCCGTCTCAAAAACGACGTTTGTCATTCAAACGCTCGTCTTTTCAAACAAAGTCACCTAATCAACGTTTGTCATTCAAACCAAGATTAAGCTTGTCATTCAAGCCCCCATTTCAAAACACACACACACACACGCACACATTTTCGAGAAAGGTAGAAAGACTCGTCATGCGAGGCGTTTCGGGCGATCTCGTAATACTCTACCCGAAACGTAACGTGACCTCCGAACCTAACAATCTCTGGTACTCAAAGCTTTTTACTCGTTTTTGCTACCAATAAAAATGACCCCCCATTTTCAAAGTGTTTTCCTAAGTTTTTGCTACCAATAAAAACGACACCATTTTCAATAGCCGTTTCTCAACGTTTGGGCTCAAAATACAAAAACCGCGTGGCGACTCCTCATTTTTTTCCTTCCCATGAAGCGAGGTCTCAGACACCAACCCCCCACGAAAGACAACCGCGTTTCGCGCCCCGCGCGCGAAATCCCTGGTAATTTCAGTTGGCGACTCCGCTGGGGAAAATGATAACTTTTTTCAAAACTGCCGTTGTTTTCAAAAAAGCCTTCCGTGGGTCAAACTTTCGTTTACCCTTCCTCATTTTCGTGTGCGTGTGTTCCTTTAAACCTCGAACGGTTTTTGTTTCAAAGGCATTACATTGTCAACTTTTCAAAATCTTACCATGTTTGTGCATCCCCATTCATGTTTGATTTTCATGCTGTCTTTTGAACTGTGCATCATAAATTTTTTAAGACACATTCTGAAAAAAAATCTATGTTTTACTCAGAAAAAGAATTTTAGTGACCGCACACTACGCGCACTTGCTGCCTCGGAACACCGCACTTCACGTGCACTTGCTGCCTCGGTACACTGCACACTACAACCCCTAACCCGGGATGGCCTTATCAGTTGCACCCCGATTGGTCTGCCAGACACCTTTTGGGGGCGCACGGGGTCGTCCCAAACATCCCATCCTAGCCCGTGTAAGCCATGCACTCTTTGTGTCACACTTTGTCCAAGACCCCGGTTGATTTTTGGCTTAGCTCGTGTCATAAAGCATAAGTGTATGTTTTTTACGCCGGGCCCCGCTCCGAGTCAAGCTCAAGAGTTTGAGACCAAAGGTCGTTCCCGACCCGAAGTCTCGCGCTCTTCAGCCTTGACTTTAACGCGGAGCTCTGCCGAAAAATATACCCGAAGGTTCAATGTGACGCCGTGTCACCAAACCTCGTCGTATGTACTGTGCCAGCCACAACTTGGCCAACACCAAAAGCTAAGGTCTCTCGCACAAGCGAGTCAGGAGAGGTCATGCCAAAATTTTGGCACGATCCCCGCCTTAACTTAAGGACGTTGACTTCGAATGTGGCTCGTGCGTCACATACGTTGAAAGTTTGCGTGATCAGCTAGCCTTAAGTTCACTTTTTCCTTTGTTGGTGGAACTTGCTTGCCTTATCAGACCTCGCTCGGGATAGTCCGTCCTGAGAAAGATGATCTACAATGGAAACGAGGGGCTTATAAGCGTAGTGACGAGATCCACTAATTAGAGCTCTAGGATTAGTTGCGAAAAAGAAGACTCGCTCTTTTCCAACCGATTAGGACTCTGAGAAAACGCGCTTTAAGTAAACATTAATCGGTAACTGCACATTGCACAAGCCCGAAACCTTGAGCCAAATACCCTTTTTCAAAGCCTAAACCCTTCCTTTCGTTCCCTGCAGCGAGCAGAAAGTGGTTCAGATTTTCGGCCGCCGCCTTGCCAGATCACGATAGCAGCCGGCGTACAGCTTCTTCGGTTCCCTCAATTCCCTCGGCAGAATTTCCGACATGTCTAGCTCACCGAGAAATCATGACGGGAAGGACCCCCGCCACCGGCAACGAGATATGACATTGGAAGAAGCCATCCGGCTTGTGAGGTTCACAAGAGGCGTAAAGAAGATCGCCAGAATTTCGTGGTACAAACTTTCGAATGAGCGTGGTATAGCAGCCTATCCCCGCCGACGGACGGTACATTTGTCCCGGTCGAGGATGACGATTCCCCGAAACCAGCTCACCAAGCCTTCAACCAGGTTCCTCCCCGCCAACTTACGGGATGCCTTCCAACCAAGGAAACAAATGACCTATGCTCCACATTGCTACTTCTCATGGCAACCCTGTCATTTTTAGCCAGCCCAGTGCTACTCCTATCACTCAATACCACCAAGATCACCGCTGACCATCTCAGATGCCAATATCCTTCAATACCCTCCCGGTTCGTCCCGTTGCCTATACACGAATCCCAAAACACCGGGACAAACCCCGATACAGTTCGTAAAAGGCTCCCATATATCCACATATATCAAGCCTTCCACCTCCAATCACTACCGCTCACGTGGTAGCATCCGGCGCCGAGCCTCACAGCCCACCTTTGGACCCAACCTTAGCCTGGATGGTCGAAAGCGGATGAAAGACCCGAAAGCCACCATGAGCACCTCAAAGCAGAAACGCTCAAATCCACGGATCCGGAATGGTCACGCCTCTCCCGCCAAGTTCGTAATGCCGAGATGGACCGATTCGACGGAACCGAATGTCCTCAAACGCACGTCGACACCTACGTTCTCGGCATGAGAGCAAAAGGAGCAACCCTCCAAAGAAATGGCCGACCACTTCCAAAGATACGCTCAAAAGTTCAAGATTACGATGGTTTCTAAGGGTCAAGCTCGCGGATCGCCACACCTGGGATCGATCGGTAACATCTTCCGGAACGGTACCGATCCAACTTAGAATGGGAAACAAGTCGTGAGGACTTAATCACCACCGAGCGTAAAGCGGATGAAAGTGTTGGGGAATTCTACAAGAGGTGGAGCCGGAAACTCTCCGAGATCATGGAGCCACTCTCCAAAGAGGAACAGATGCGGATCTTCAAGTCCCGCTTAAGATCGTCCATCGTAACTCTCATCGTCATCATTTCTTCCTGCATCTCCGGCCATGGTCAATGTCGGCTCACGGCTCGAGAAGGATCTCAAGGAAAAGTTGGCTACCGCACAGCCATACGTATACCGCCGCTCGCCAGCTGCATTCAATCCCGCACCGGCCCCGCAAAGGGAAAGATACGTCTGTCAACTACATCCATCGTGACAACAATCGGGCAATGTAAACCCGGCCCCGCAAAGCAACAATTCTACTCGTGGCGCGCCGTACACTTCGACAAGTTGGACATGCCACCGAGCAAGATGTCAGAAGGGTTAATCAAGGAAGGTCTCCTTAAACCCGTTGCAAATTACAAACCCAAAATTCCCGTAGCCAATGCGGACAAGAGAAAATACTGCGCCTTCCATCGCATCACGGCCATACCACCGACAACCGCGGGGTTACGATACGAAATCCGTAACATGATTGAAGAAGGCAAGTTGGAGCGCCCCGTGGGCCCAATACGCCGGAAACCCTTTTCCGAACAATAACAATGAATTCCATTGAGTAGGTGCCCAAGAAGATTGCCACAGAACCGTTTCTCCGCCTCTTCCCGGCCGGGTCCTCATCAAATGTCCACATCGCCTACGATGTTTGTGATCGCTTCCGCCTCGCCCGGAGTACGAGTCTCAAGATATGGTCCGGAGCAATCCTTCGCGAAAACAGAAGAAGAAGTCCTCTCAACAAAGAATCGAGAGAAAGGTACGAAGCCGAGACACTAGTGTAGGTACACTCTGAGAGCCTTTCGGGAGGTTCGACTACTACGTACTATACTCCACCCACCCTCTCTTCCTCCGTGCCATGCAGCCTTTAGAGCAAGCAGGATGGGAAAGCCGAAAAGTCCCGCCGACAACAGAGCTCGACCCGGGACACCGGAATACCTCGATCTTGGTAATCTTACCGCGCCGAAGCCTAACCCCCGCGGAATCAGCCAAGATTCAATTTGTCCAGCTTCCGAGCTCGGACCGGTAAAGGAAGATCAAGGTCAGCTTGGCACTCGCACTCGATCAACGTGCTAACCAAGGGCGGAAACCGCCACAAACAGCCTCAGCACAATCCCGAGGCTCCAGCAATGGCTTTACCTCGCAAGAGGAAGACAGGAAACGGATGGCTTGATGACTCTCCTTCCCCGGATAGAGACCAAATCTACGATTCCCGACTGTACGGCATTATGATCACGTTCTGTGATGAAGACTTACCGAGAGATGCCTCGGGGCACAACGAAGCTCTATACATCACTCTCAAGCTCAACACCATAACACTCCCCGAAGTATTGGTAGACAACGGGTCAGCCATTAATGTTCTCCCTCTCAGCATGATGCGAGCCCTCCGTATCAACGAAAGCCATCTGATCCCGTCTACTCGGACTATCAAGGCCTACGACATCTAGTCTTGTCCCATCCTGGGGACGGTAACTCTGGAACTCTGGTTCGAAACCCAAATGGTGCCAGCAAAATTCCACGTAATGGACATTCCATCCGAATTCACAGCTTTGTTGGGGCTCCCTTGGCTACATCACATGAAAGCCATAGCCTCCACTCTCCATCAGTGTGTTAAGTTCATTAACCGCCAGGGAGATCTTGAAGTCATCCGAGTGGAAAGTTTCCTCATAGGGAACGAAGCCGAGACAATAGCCAAGCGTGTCCGTACTCAGGCACCGGGGTTACCTCCTTCGAATCAACCAAGGGACTACCGGGGCAAATCTCATCAGAATCCCTCAAAGTCCGGAGATGCTAACTATGTAAACGTACTCGAGCAAAGTGCACTCGGGCAGCCCAATACATCAAGTTCAACTGTCGTTTCCAACATTTGGAGGCAGATTGGAAAGAAACGCTGAACATCGCCATGATGAGGGCACATAAACCCCCAGTCTCCAGTCGGAGTTTCGTCAGTATTCATCAAACCAAATCTCTGGCCTCGCCAGGCGAAGAGATCTTTGTGATAAAGGTCAACAAGCACCGCCATTCTCGTTTTGAATGCATGAAAGTCGTATGGGATGTCCTCCACGAGGAACTACCCGCTGCACCCCTCTTCTCCAATGAAGGGCATGATGTTTTCCTAGCTGCTCCAGCAATGCAACTGGACGCAATACGTCCCTACGTTTGGGTTGAACCGTCAGATGACGACGAGTCAGGACTCTCCGGAGTCGAGGACACGGCAGACCCGCGGGCAGACCTCTGCATTTACATGCTCAGTTTTGAGGACGGCACTCCTTCCGATCAGGTCACCTACGACCAAGGCTCCAATACCATGGAAATTGTCAAGCTCAACGTCCAGTACAGGCAGCTATCCGACAATTGGAAGCAACTGGTTCACACGACAAAGAATCCCTCTGACCAAGTGGCTGACGATGACTTCATCAACATCATCTATTCCAGATATCCCGATGATACCAAGGATCCGGTCCTTATCGTCAGATTCTGCAATACCAAAGTCACCCTCGATGACTGCCTGCTCATGGTAAATGAGGCCCTGGCTAAGCGAGCTCGTAGCTCATCACTACTTCCGAGTACCACCCCCGGTGGCAACCGGCCCGTGCCGTCGGCCAAGCTTATACCCTCAAGCACCGCCAAGGCCAAGGGCAACGAAGGAGACTAAGCTCCTCACCCCGCTACAAGTCGATCAACCTCGGGAACGCTTCCGGAAACCACCCCAAAACATCTCGTGAAAGTCTTCCCCGCAAGGCGTAGCCGCCTTCCGACATAGGAAATGACCACCTCAAAGATCAACATGCTCCAGCCGATTCTGTTCCCAACCGTCACGGCCCCGGATTCAGACATTCTGCCAGGCGACTGCTAGCTCTGATAGACTTGGCGATCGAACGAGATCACGAGACTATCAACATTGCAGAATTCAATACCCCCGTGGGGTCAATCAAGCAAATATGGGCAAATTTCTTGGTAATCGAGATCAAGGAAGGCCGCATGGAATGTCCCAGTCCGACTTCCTTCGTCAACGTAATCCAAGTGTTTCCGCCATTCGGCGATTTGAATGTAATCACGCTCGGACACTAGTTAGATGATGCGCACCTACGGAGACTGCTTAGCTCTTGCAAGGAAAGCCCTCATGGAACTAGCTGCTCAAGAAAGTCATCTTTGGGCCGAAGACCAAGCTCGAAAGACCGACATGGACCGAGCCCTTAAAGTGTCACAGGAAGCTTCAGACAGAAAGCTAGAGGCCACTCTAAACCAGTTTGACCTCAAGGGTTTTGCTCACGGCAACTTCCCGGACTACCGTCTGTTCTCATCCAACCCCCTCTGCCAGGCGAGGGTAGTCAACGGTCCCGATGACCTAGGAGATGGAACGACACAGCAGAACGAATCCCAGCGCTTACCTCCCCGAGGAAAGCAAGTTCTCTGTGAAAGCGACGACGAAGACGATGAAACCATTCTCTCCCAAGTCGGGCATGAAGTCAACAAAACTGGACTCCCAAGGGTCCTGGGAGGATGGGAACGGATCATTTCCGCACTCAAATTGAAAGGCCAACTCAGGGAGAAAGGTCTATTTAAAAACAAGAGGAGGATGGAAATTGCCTCGAGCAACTACTCGTGGAAATTCCATGTACTGAGGCATTCATTTACGTAAACGATCAACTGGGACAAAGAACCGGTCACATGGGCAGATGTTCGGGAAGCCGTGTACTCACCTTCCGACATACCCGCCACTCAGATAAAACAAAGGAAAAAACTCTCCCCGATGGAGGTTTACCTAGACTGTCGCACGCAGTTCAAAGAAGCACTGGCTATTCTCACATGGGAAGAAACGCAGGCATTAACTCTCGACGCAGCTCCGCCGCAAGAAAGTTGATTTGGGCCAAGAGTGGAGGAAAATTAGCAAACCATGAGTATCGCTGCACCCAACCTGTAATGCCTTGAGTATGCTCAAGAAGAAGGAAAGGAACGCGATATACCGTGAAGAGATCAAGGAGACCGTTCGCTTGAGCCGAGAACTCTCCAACCTCCCTGAGGGTCGCAACGCACGCTCGGGCCAGTAACCACCGTGTGTGCACCGACATTCGAACAATGTGCCAAACCGTAGGCTACCTCCCCGCAGAGGCACCTAAACTAGTATCCCGGGACGTAATCCGTCAAGCCGCCGAAGCTTCAGTGGAATACATCCACAGCCAATGAGTTGAGGGAAGACATATGGCTCTACGCTACGAGGAATCCTCCTCTAACTATGGCTCAACTCGTAGCGGCCTATTCAAAAGGGACCAAACCCGATGTCGCCGTTCTAACCCGATCGGTCAAATCCATGCATTACCACCTAAGGCCACCAAAAAGCTCGCGGAGCCGTAATCGCAACCCGCCACTCAAGACGCAAGTTCCCCGAAAGAGGACCCGATCCTCACTCGGCCAAGCGGACTGTGCGAACATTTCCCTTTGGTCTCTCGCCACCTCTTCATATCCTCACAAGCTCAAGCTAGAGGAAAGCTCGGCCCGTACCACGGTCCCCGTGGACGCAACCCCGTATGAAGTCATTCGCATGATTGGCAACATCCACAATGGCAACATTATCACCTTCACAGATTTGGACCTTCCAAAATTTGAGGCCGATCACAATGAGCCGCTCTACATCACAGCCCAAACTGACGAGCGTCGCCTTCCCCGCGTGTTGGTAGACGGAGGTTCCTAATGAATGTCTTGCCCGCCAAGATGATGGACCCGCTTGACATCAAGCCCACAGATCTAAAGCCTTCACCCACACCGTCAAGGCCTATGACTCTACTTCCCGTATAGTTCTCGAGTTGCTACTCTTAACATCCGGGTTCGACAAGCGGGTGATCCCCACCGAATTCCAAGTATTGGACATTCCAATCACTTTCACAGCCCATCCTGGGCGTCCCCGGCCGCATCAAATCAATGGCGTGGCATCCACCCTTCATCAGTTGCCTCAAGTTCATGCAAGGCAACGAGCTAACCACAGCCTACGGCGACGCTGCCGCCATCGAGGGGACCAAAGACCAACAACATTCCAGTGTTAGAAATCAAGCATAATGACGACATGGCATTAATTGGATTCACTCTGGAGACCTCCAAGATCCTAATATGCAACGTGGACCTTCCACTATCTCACGACTAGATTCCTCCTGCCATGAAGATGATGAAACACATGAACTTCATCCCAGGACTGGGGCTCGGCAAAAGGCTACAAGGCCAACACCAAGTTATTGAAGTCAAGGACCACACCACGGTCCAGGGGCTTGGCTACGTGCCAACACCGGCTGACATAAGGGAGAACAAAAGGCTCGCCCGCACCAAGGCAGCAGCCCACAAAGGGGAACCTTCGACGGCACACCCAACCTCCGGCCTTACATCTTTGACCTCGCTCATTACTTCACCAAGGGAACCAACAGCAGAACTGAGGGGACCGACAAGGGAACCGACAGCAGAACTGAGGGGACCGACAGCGGAACCGACAGCAGAACTGAGGGGACCGACAGTGGAACTGATGAAGAAGAGAAAGAATTAGGGATAGTCAGCACCGAGACTACAGGGAGAATGGAACAGCTAGCACGGGACCTCAAGCGTTTCAGAGGACTCAAAGCTAATCCGATAAGGGGAGCGTTCCTCGACATCACAGCTCTACCTGACCAACCGCCACCACACCCAAAGACGAGTACACATTCAAGGGAATCCCGGACTTGGAGGAGCAACTCAGAGTACTCTCCATGGGAAACAGACTGTTCGGATCAGCCACCGAGGCCACGTTCGAGACAGTAACTCCAAAGCAGAAGGAACCAGAATTCATAGAAGACGCTCTCACTGGACTTGCTCTACAGAGTCTTTTTGAAGAAGTCATGGAGGTGCCAAACCTGATTGACCTGGGCTCCAAAAACAGCATGATCGCCATGATTGGGACAGCAGAAGCCAAGCCTCTCGATCCCTGAACCCTCATCGAGCATCCAAAGAATGCCACCAAGAATTGGGTAACTTTCACCGACCAAGGGCAAGCCAGCAAAGACCTGAAGACAAGCCGGGCTCCGCACCCACATCTCCCTAAACCCGGTCTCAAACCCTCTCGAGTAGTCCTTGTCGAGTCCAGCCCTTCCGAGTCATCCAATGGCCTTACGCCGGAGGACCATGATAATGTAGCCAACCATGTATTCCCGTTCTTGTTTAATGAAAAGTCTGACCTTTCGGAGTATCCTCTCATTGCCACTTTAACAACTGATAAGTTAACAATCAACTTAAAAGACGTTAATAATTCAATTGATAAAGAAGCGTACACATTAAACGAACAATACATTAAGGAAGTTCTCGAGCGTGTAGTTGACCAAGAGGACAACCGGCCCAAGCCGCCGAAGAGGTTATGACCAAAGTGAACCCGGGGTCGCCGCAAGAGCCTAAAGAGACACAAGGGCGCTTTCTTCGCCGATGCAGTAAAAGAAGCCCCGATAAGCTCTCCTCCGGAGTATGTTGACGTGTTCGCCTAGTCATATCAGACATGCCAGACTCGATCTCTCAATCGTGGAGCACAGAATTCCCCGGATCCGTAATCCAAGCCTCACAAATGTAAGCCGCGCAAGATCAAGCCAGAGTGGTCCTTGCAAGTAAAAGAAGAAATTGCGAAGATGCTCCGAGTTGGTTTCATCGCAGTGATTGAGTACCCGACTTGGCTCTCCAACATCGTGACACTACCAAGGCCAACGGAAAGGTCGATGCCGTGTGGATTTCCGGATCTCAACAAGGCCAGCCCTAAAGATGATTTCCCATCGCCTAACATCGACATGCCGGTCGACACCACGGCAAATTTCGAAGTGAAGTCCTTCGTGGACGGGTTCGCCGGATACAACCGTATTAAAATGTTCGAGGAGGATCAAGCCAAGATCGCCTTCACACTCCGTGGGGGACATATCGTTACACGGCCATGCCGTTCGGTCCGAAGAACGCTCGGGCTAATAACCGCCGGGCCGCAATAGCCCTCTTCCATGACATGATTCACAAAGAAATCGAAGTATATGTCGACGACATGATCATCCACTCCAGGGATCGACATGCAAAGACATGACAGATCCGAGAAAGTTCTTCAAAAGACTCGTAAAGCACTCCATGAGACTAAACCCGACAAAGTGCACCTTCTGCGTCAAGCGCGGCAAGGTACCGGGGTACATGGTTACGTAAAGAGGTATCGAAGCCGATCCCAAGAAAATCAAGGCCATCATCGACATGAAGCCAGCCTCAAACCCCGACAGTAAAGAGCTTCATGGGAAGACTTCGTACATCGCCGCTTCATCAACCAGCTTGACATCTTCTCGCGAGCCCATGTTCAAACTAATGAAAAGAATGCCGACATCAAATGGGACTCCGAGTGCCAAACAGCCTTTGAGAAGATCAAGACCTACTTGGTGAATCCCCCACCCCGTGCCCGCCACATGAAGACAAGCCACTACTCCCGTATCCGACAAGAATGTACACGTCAATCGGAGCAATGCCGGCACAAGAACAGAAAGATTCCAAGGTTGAGCATGCAATCTACTTCGTAGTTTCCTAAGCTTCAAGGAAGTGAACTCACTTACTCAAAGATCGTGAGAAAACTTGTACCGCCTTGGTATGGGTAGTCGAAACCGAACACTACATGCGCCGCATTCTGCTCCCGGTCTCCAAAGTGGACCCCGTCCGATATCTCTTTGACAAGCCATCCCCGTCAATGCGGCTAGCCAAGTGGTCATTCTTCCCGGATGAGTTCGACATCAAGTACATGGTCGAAAATCAACAAAGGGTAGAGTCATGGCAGATCACCCGGCCGACTTCCCGAGCAGGAACCTAAGGGTCCCGATCCGCAATTCCCTGATGACGGAATCTTCTCACTCGACAACGCAAACCGCCGGCAACTCTTCTTCGATGGGGCAGCCAACAAGAAGGGGAATGGTATTGGAATGCTCCTTGTCGATCCCAAGGACGAGCATACTCCCATAGCCATCAAGCCGAATTTTGAAACAACCAACAATGCAGCAGAATATGAAGCCTCGCGCAGGTCTCGGAAGCCGCCTCGAGCGCAACATCTCGTAGCCGGATGTATATGGAGACTCGCATTGATCATCAATCAAGTGTCCAACAAATGGAAGACGGTAGATTTTGGCCTTCGTAAGTACCACGCGTACATGGAGGAGCTCATTGCTCGCTCAAGGACATCTCTTTCCATTATTTGCCAAGAGACAGAAACCGCCGCGTACGCCCCGGCAACCCTCGCCTCTTGTCGAAATTCCCGATGGGAAAGCAAGAAACCCTCGTAATAGGCAGACGGAAACACCCGCCTATTGCCGTGAGATCGAAAAGAAAAAGAAATGATCGACGAACCCCGGTACAATCAAATTTACCAAGCACCTCCAAAGCGGAGAAGCTTCCTTCACAAATGAAGATGGAAAATACAAAGAAGGGATCAAAGCCAAAACATGATGGCATTAAAACGCCCGGCATCCCACTTCGTCATTTTGGGGGTATGTTGTACAAGAAGCGCCACTAAGGGCCACTCCTTCTGTAAACAAAGAAAAAGCCGGGCCGAAGCTAATGAACGAAGTTCACAACGGAACCTCGCGGTCCGCACATGAACGCCCGAGCATTGACACGCATCATTCTCCGTATGGGATACTACTGGATATCAATGGAAACAGATCGCATCCGCCGTCTGAAGCTGTGACAAATGTCAACGGTTCTCCAACCTCAATCACATTCCTCCACATAAACTCTATTGCATGACTACGCCATGGCCTTTCACCACATGGGGAATCGATGTCATCGGCAAGATCACTCCTCCGGGAAGCAATGGTCACGAGTTCATCTTAGTCGCAGTCGACTACTTCACCAAATGGGTAGAAGCCAGATCGTACAAGGTACTGAATTCTAAGAAGGTGGCCGAGTTCATCCGAGAGAACATCATGTGCCGATATGGAGTGCCCAACGAGATCATATCCGACAATGGGACACACTTCGAAGGAGATTGTGACCAACTACCGACCGAATCCCGTAGTCACACGTCACAAGTCTTCTCTTTACGTACCACAAACCAATGGTGCAAGAGAGGCAACAACAAAACTCTCGCCATGATAATCGAAAGATGACCACTGCAGGCCTGGACTCGGCCCGAAAAGCTACATTTAGCCCTCTGGGGATACCGAACATCAGTCAGAATCGCCACAGGGGAGACTCCGTTCGCGCTTACCTACTGAATGGAAGCGATGTTGCCCGTGGAATTGGAAATTCCATCCCTCCGAGTCCTCTTGGAAAACGGGATCAATGAAGTCGAATGGCTACAGAGCCATCACGACGAACTTGCTCTACTCGACGAGCGCAGATTGAAAGCCATGGAACACACTCGAGCCTACCAGAGCAGAATGGCCCGAGCATTCGACAAGAAAGTCAAGATCCTAGACATCAGAGAAGGCGACTTGGTGCTAAAGGAAAAGCCTCCTACGCGGACCAATCCCCTCGGAAAGTGGGAGCCTACCTGGATAGGACTGTTCGTGGTATAAAGAATCTTCTCCAGAGGAGCCATGAAGCTAGCAGACTTGGACGGAAACCCTTTCGTTAACCCCGTGAATGGAAGCAAGCTCCGCAGATACTTCATTTAAGGAAGAGCACGAGTCAACTCTCCTTCCCCATACACCGTCCCTCGCAAATTAAAGTGCTAAAAGAGTAATACCCAACCGGATACATTCCCGCTAATGATCCAGTAAAAAACAGGTCGCACTTCTTTTGTCTTTCTTTTTCTCAAATTCACCTAAAGTGTCGAACTACGGTGACTCCGAGCCCCTTAGTCCAATTTTAAAAGGGGAACGTAGGCAACCATCATTGGTTCGGTCTAAAAACAAAAATACAATAAGCATCAATTGCTTGTGTTTCGAAAAACTCTTTTCATTTAACCTACAAATTCATAACGGTTAAAACATTCTTTGATGAGTTCAAGCACGGTCAACTCTTGGCTCGCTACACGCTAGCAAAACTACAATAAAACATTAATCAATTAATGTGTCTCGCAATGACAATGGGTGGATACTCCTGACAACAAGGTCAACCTAGTTTCCCGTACTAGGTCCTTCATCCTTCTTCCCCTTCCCTTTTCCCCGGCGAGTGTTCTTCACCTTCGCAGAAAATTCCTAGGCCTTCTACCTCGGCTCGTGGACTCTTCCCGACGCTCCGTCAAGCTCGCGTAGCCGTCAACGCAGCCTCTTTCTCTAGCTCGTCTCGAGCCGCCTCGCTTCGACCCATCATAACAAAGGCTTGATTGGCCTCCCGATCAGCATTTGTCTCATAATTAGCCATGGCATCGCCGCACGATTCCTGTGGTTAGCCCTTGCTTCGGCCCTCCTCAAGGTCGAGCTATCTGTGTGATCAAGCACTCCAACAAACCACTCCGTGTCCACAAGATAGCCATCTCGTGTCTCCCCTATACACTCTTCGTACCACTTCGTATATTGCGCCGACAGTAACAATGCCCTCTCTCCTGAAAGAGAACCCCTGGCAGAAAGTGACGTGTATTGCCACCACCGGTGATCGCAATAGCGTCGAAGGATCTTCCATCCGCAGAGATCCCACCTCAAAGGTAGCAAAGATAACTCAAATCGGGCCAAGGGCACTCGCTTCCACTCGCATCGTCGCAGTAACCAATGATGGAATATAGAAAGACGTCCGAGACAAATTTCGCACTTCCGACAACCAATGCACCCTCCCGAGCGGTCCTACAAGTCTCAGAACTTCCAATGGGAACCCACCATCGCAAGTGATGCGTGCAAAGTCGGCCATCCAGAGCTCCAGCTCGACTCGACGCCCTATCACCGCAGGACGTCGAGAGAAAGACCAAGCGTCACAGACATTGGCACCTCGTGCATCATCTCAGCTTCCTCCCTTAACCACATGGTAAGCATAGCGGACTCCCTCCCCACACGTATCGGCCACGGCCGCCATCCGACCTATGCCCTGTGAACGTCTCGCCCAAGACCACTGCGCACGATGTCTCCCCACTCCGCATCGCCTCACCAGTCCAAGACACCGTGATGGCACACACCCGTAGACGCAATGTGAACAGAGTAGCACCGCGCACGCAGCAAACGCGTCCCACGAAAAGATGCTCCTCGCCTCCGCAAATCATTCGGGCAAAGCCCCGAAATGTCAACATAATCAAGCATCCTCAGACAAGATCCCGTATGCTTCTCCAAAATGAGATACCGAACAAAGACACTAGCTTCTCAACAAAGCTGCCATGCCACCAAAGATACGGAAGAACTAGCTGCTCCGTCTCAGTCCTCCTGCAATGGCCCGGAAATCTTCAAACGTAGGAGTGACTTCGTTGTACGAAAAGCCGTACACATTCCTCCGTACGTCCTGTAACCGAGACGCGGCTCTCAAAAGATCCCAATCTGCATGAGCTCCTTCAAAGCCCAAACAGATTTAATCCCGTAATGTACCTTCTCGAAAACCCTTTGTTCTCGCCTCGTGTGGTTCCGTACCCACGGCTGAAAGTTGTCCAAATATCGCTCTTGCATCCGAGACGGTAAATTGGGAAAGGGACCCATAAAGAATGAAGGAAACCTTGAAAGTTTGAGAGAATTCAGCGTAATGATGCAATGCTAGCTTCTTACAAATTGCAAAGCCGAAACCGCAATTTAAAGAATCTGAAATTCACTTCTAGTCCGCCGGATTCTCTCGCAGCTTGACTTGTCAACTCTGCAGCCTACCGCCCTAAATTGGAAACATTTCCAAACAACTCCTCGTTCATCCTTATGAAACCCGCGTGCCGCCCGGTTTCATTCAACAAATATCAATATCCCTTCCGCCCGGCTCGTGCAACAAAGGCAAATAATTAATAATCAGCTGCATATAGGCTTAAATTTTTACCCGTTCAATTTTTAATGCATTTCTCATTTTATTTATTTTTGATTAACCTACTTCCTTATTTGCCGAAAATAATGTAAGGTGATCACGTAATAAATGCGCGAAGTACAGTTCCGCCCCACGGCGCCTTTTTCGAATACAGCTTCAAATCAAATTGTTCCCGACAAATACATGCATTTTGTCTAAACAAAGTAGTAAAATACAAAAAAAAAAGAGGACTACTTCCGAGTCCTCGCTCGTCATCCGAGCACTCGACGCACCGCTCCGCCGCCGCCGGATCCGTCGCAAACAAGAAGTCGCCAAACTCCTCCAAGCAGAATACGCGAAAGGCCTCCTCGGCGTACGCGAACCTCAAGACTCTCTCTCGCGCCCGAGTGCGTAAGAAGGAGCTCCAAATCCACTGCTCCTCCCGCGAACCGGCCGAATCCCCGTGAAAAGTCCTCCCCACCACCCGTGGAGCAAAGGCGAACCTCTCGCCTAGACGGCCCCCGCTCACGGACAACTACGCTCCTCCGGGAACCGCACCGCATGAACTCCACTAGTCTCCTAGCGTAGGCGGCCCACTCCGTCCACCGCCCTCATGGCGTCGTTGTAACGTACGGCCGTACACCCGCGAACCAGAAAGTCATCGAAGACGAATGTAGTACAGATGCAACATTTGGTGTAATACTACTATCAAATGCGTAAAATCAAAAAGATGCTCACCGAAGCATTTGGGGTCAACTCCCGTATCGTGGTCTCGGCTCATCCCCGGAGCGGGATCACAAGCCGCCCGCGCGAACCATCCAGCCCCTCGTACGCCAACCTAGCGCGTAGGACGGAGATTTCGGGGACGCCCCGAACCTCACCCCTCTCTATGCCGCACCTCGCGGGCTCCTCACCTCATCCTCAAGAAATTCTCATAGTCGGCCCCCGCTATGATGTACTCTGCATAGAACACGCCCGTCTATACCTCTCCAACTCATCCATCGCATCGACGAGGATGCCGCATGTACATGGAGGATCCACCTAAGCACCAACGGAATGGACCCCGGCCATGCCGACGGTCACCCGCTCCCCTGCATACATAACATCGCAATGAAGTCCCACCAGAGCCTCTCCGCCGCGTCATCTCGCTAGCAACCTCAACCACGCCATAGTGGAACCGACTCCACCAGTCGCCTGGATCCTCTCGAGAACTCCCGCCTGCCCGAGACACCTCCTCATATGACACTCTAGTGCCAACTCTCGACGAGACCGCCCTCTTCGCTTTCTTCGCCAAACCAAGATGGCAGGGAACAGGGGTCGATACGCTCCTTGATGTCCCAATCCTACTGACCGAACACCTCATAGCACTGCACTGCCAAGCAAATGGAAAGTTATGTCACTACAAAGCGTATACATACGAGTACATAAAAGAGGCAAGGAAGAGAAAAAGACGTAAACTTACATCCAAGACAAAGGTGAAGCGCCTAAAGGAGTGCTCCTCTCCCGTGAGAACCTCGTCTGTGGAATGGTAGAGCTCGGCCGCCCAGCCTCCCCCACGCGAACCCCTCACGGCATCCAGATCCGTCGCCGACCCGAGCAGAGGGAAGTGACAGGATGTGTCGGAAGTCTGGGAACAAAGTCGCCGACAACAAGCATACCAAAGGAACCTTCGAGCTGGGAAGGCCCGCGGTCATCCTCAATGATCCATCCAAATAAGCGGCGACACTCCGCCTCCGTATTCTCTCCATCGGCTCGTACCGAATGCCTAAGCCCCCGGCACGGTGATATCAAAACCCAAAGCAGCCTGCATAACCGCTCCTCCGGGGTATAACCATCAACTCCACACCCGCCGTGTTGCCATAAGTCGGCAACCCAAATGATAGCGGCAAAATCCGTGGGAGTCACCGTCGCTCCCCCATCTCGAAATGGAAAGTGTGGGTCGTATCCCACCAATACTCGCCGTAGCTATATACATGGACTTGGCCCTCGGCGTATCGTATATCGCAACACCGCACCGATGAACCCAGCCAATCCGTAGTCAAGCACCACCCGCCGCGGACTCCTCTCTCCTCTCGAGCCACGTCCGAGATGATCCCCACAATGCTCTCACCGCTCAAAGGCACCCCGACTCTTCTCCGTTGTGAGTATCAACCTCTCTCGTCCCCGCAGCAAACAAGACAGAAGCAACGTCAACAAATGCACGAACGCATGTCAAAAGAATGCAATGCAGATACGGTTCTCATTCATTTCCTACATATATTTCCATCACTTCGAAAACTCCGTCGAATCCGGAACTTTCAAAACATTTCGAAAACTCCATCGAATCCGGAACTTTCAGAACACTTCGAAAACTCCGTCGAATCCGGAACTTTCAAAAACATTTCGAAAACTCCGTCGAATCCGGAACTTTCAAAACATTTCGAAATCTCCGTCGAATCCGGAACTTTCAAAACATTTCGAAAACTCCGTCGAATCCGGAACTTTCAAATCATCTCGAAAACTCCGTCGAATCCGGAATTTTCAAAATCATCTCGAAAACTCCGTCGAATCCGGAACTTTCAAAACATTTCGAAAACTCCGTCGAATCCGGAACTTTCAAAAACATTTTGAAAACTCCGTCGAATCCGGAACTTTCAAAATCATTCGAAAACTCCGTCGAATCCGGAACTTTCAAATTCTTTTCGAACATTTCGAAAATTTACTCCGTCCCGAATTAAAGCTACTTTAATTTTGGAAAATGCATCTAGACAAGGAATTTTGCAACCAAAATTTTTATGTCATCTACCCATGATGTCAATTGAACTACATCCTAGTCAATTTCGACGACAATTCATTGCAAATTCAAAAGCCCCAATTCAAGCACCAAAATCCCTAAGTAAATTCCTAAACAAATTTCTAACATTTAAAGAATGCACATTCTTAAAATTAATGGAATTTGTAGGACGATTACTTGTCTTTCGATCCCTCCCTTGGAGTTGTGTCTATCCCTAGCCGGATAAAACTCCGCCGGATTCAATGGATGAACAATGGTTCGAATGGTCCGAACCAACCGCTGCTTCTTTCGTCATCGGTCCTTCCATGACGACCCATCGGTGCCCATTCACCTTCCATAACGATTTTCCTTCACAAATTCGAGCAAACTCTTGCAATTTGGGTTGGATTTTTCTCTCCTCTCTCTCTCTCTCTCGCCGGAAAATATGGGGAAAATGGTTTGTTTCCCGCTGACTTGGAGCCGATTTGAATCTCGGTCACCCGCTCCAAGTCCGGCCGGACTCCCGCGTAATTTAAAAAGATTCCTTCCATTTTAGTCCTCATTTCTTTCAATTCCATTTTACTCCTTTTGGCCCCCAAAAGTGTAAAATTTATTCGCTTAGGTTTCACTAACGCCCGTCTCCGATGTTAAATTCCCATTTAGTTTTCACTAACGCCCGTCTCCGCACGTTAAATTCCTGGGCTAGTTTTCACTAACGCCCGTCTCCGACACGTTAAATTTATCCCGCCTGACGTTTGACATTCAAACGCTCAATCATGTCTCCGACATTCCAGCTAGATTCCCGTCTGCACGTTAAATTCAATCCCGCTTGACGTTTGACATTCAAACGCTCAATCATGTCTCCTGACATTCCAGCCGCACCTCCGTCTCCGACGTCAAACGCTCAATCCTGGTTTTCACCATCGCTCACTTCTGGCTCCGCACGAGCCCGAACCCCAAGGCACGAACGCCTGCAATCCTCTTCGGCCATCCTCGTAAGCCCGAATATCTTTTTCACTAAAAGAAGTGAACATTCATCACTCCTGCCGCCGCCGTAAGCCCGACTGCCCCACTTCTCGCAGCTGCAATAAGCTCCGCACAACAATCTCTTTCGGCCATCAAGGTAAGCCCGAATGCTCATCCTCTGCCAGGATTTTAAAGAAGAAATGTCGATCCTTCCGAGTTGTTAATAACGCCGCTTAACACAACTGCTTCTCATCGGGCATCGCGTATCCTGCTGTGATAAACTCCGGCAAAGCAAGCAATAAGCCCTGTACCCAAGGCACGAACGCCTTCATATCAGATAAACGTATCCTCATAGCCTCGCCAGGCGCCACACGCCGCGCATCACAACTCCGGCTTGAGGTGCTACACGCCTCGCGCACGTCCCGTGTTCGAGGCGCCACACGCCTCAAAGGTTTCAAGGTCTCAGTTCGTAGACGCTCCGAACAGCCTCGCTAGGTCAAGGTCCCCACGCGCGCTCCTTGCACCTTCGAACGACGATCGGCTTGATTCCCGCCGGATACGTAGGGAATCCTTTTCTAAGGGTCCAGCCACCACCGCCTGTGTCTTTCAGTAAGGCATCCCGATTTGGATCCTTATCTTTTTCAACGACCGCCTCCTTCTGAGGAGACGCCGCCAGGGCTAATCAGAAGAACCCAAATCCGGATCGTCCAAATCCGTCGAAAGTTAACCGAAATCCGTTAATCGCCCGCTTCCAAAGTTAACCGAACTCGTTAAACTCCCCGCTGCCATGCCAACGAGACGCCCCGGGATCGCGCGCGCATCCCGACGTCAAAGCGTACTTAACACGTGTCATCTCACGTAAAAGTATGGCTTTCCCCGAAAAATGCACTTTTCGGCACTTTCCGGGGCATTTGACATTTTCCTGATCGTTATTTTAAAAACGGACAAAATCGGGACCGGGAACGAACTCCCATGCAAAGGGTGAGTCACAGACACGTGTCCCGCATGCCAGCCTCTCTTGTCACCTTTCAATCACAAATCAAGCCGAAAAGACCAAAATACCCCCGAATTCGCCAAAGTCCGGCCGGACTCCCTCAGGTAAATTTCCCCGAAATTGCCGCAAGCCCCTCGGATTCCAAAATACCCTAAAACCCCGGAAATTCCCAAGTCCGTCCGAGACTCCTACCGCACTTTTTACCTATAAATAGAAATGGTCATTAAAGCCAAAGAAAGAACTTTTTTACCCAAAAATTCACCTCCTCCACGGCCCAAACCGGTTTTCACCCCTTCCGAGCTCCCGTTTTGCCTCGATTCACGTGAAACCTTCGTATTTCGATCAAATACGCCTCCTCACTAAACAACTCAACCAATTTTCGTGTCCCGTACACACCTTCCGAGCCAAAGGAGTCGACCCTAGCCATAGGTATAACTCCTCTCTCTAAATCTCTCGCTCCGCCTCGGCTTACGCGCGGCCGCTACAACCATTTCGAACGTCGTTATCGAAATGTAGACGTTTCTCCGTCTAATCTGGGTCCGATACGTTTTAGCCTCGATCCTCTTCTCTTTCCGTAAGAGAAGTAATCACGGGTTAAAATGGCGTTTCGACCCCTGCCGTTTACTTTACGTCATTTACCAATTCGATCGATCGATCCGCTGATCGTCATTTAATTTCGTCATTTACAATTCCGAGCCGATTGCGTTGGGTCATTTACAATTAGTCGTTTTGACTCGTCGATCGTCATTTACAATTCCGAGTCCGATTGACTCGTCGATCGTCATTTACAATTCCAGATCGTTTGATTCCGTTGATACCGCACTTTAAATACTGTCATTTATGAAGTCCGACCCGTTTGGATCGTGATAGTATTTACTTTTCAAAAGTCCGAGTCACAACCCGATTCGTTGATCGCATATCATTTAATACGCATTTTTCCCGTAAAAATCGTTAACAATGTAATGCCCGGTTCAAAACCGGAGTTCGACCTTCGAACTCTCTTTCAAAACGCGCGAAATGACGTTCGGCCTCCGAACGCTCATCTTCAAACTAAAAGCCGCCATTTGACATTTAAAATCATTTAATACGTATTTTTCCCGTAAAAATCGTTAACAATGACACGCCCGGTTCAAAAAACCGGAATTCGACCTTCGAACTCCTTTTCAAGCTCAAGACCGACGTTTGCCACGTAAACGCTTATTTCCGTCTCAAAACCGACGTTTGCCACGCAAACGCTCATTTCTGTCTCAAAACCGACGTTTAACATTCAAACGCTCATTTCCGTCTCAAAACCGACGTTTGCCACGCAACGCCATTTCTCGTCTCCTAAAACCGACGCTTGCCACGCAACGCCATTTCAACTCAAAATCGACAAGCAGTTTGCTTAACGCAAACGTCGCCATTTCCGCCTTCAAAACCGGACAAGCTTGCCACGCAACGCCATTTCTCGGCCTCAAAACCGACAAGTTTGACATTCAAACGCTCATTTCAAACTCAAAACCGACAAGCCGCTTGCCACACGCAAACGTACTCATTTCCGCTCTCAAAACGACGTTTGCCATCATTCAAACGCTCGTCTTTTCAAACAAAGTCACCTAATCAACGTTTGTCATTCAAACCAAGATTAAGCTTGTCATTCAAGCCCCCATTTCAAAAACACACACACACACACACACACACGCATTTACGAGAAAGGTAGAAAGACTCGTCATGCGAGGCATTTCTGCGATCTCAGAATACTCTACCCGAAACCCAATGTGACCTCCGAACCTAACAATCTCTAGGCACTCAAAGCTTTTTACTCGCTTTTGCGCCAATAAAAATGACCCCGTTTTCAATGCTTTTTCCTAAAGTTTTTGCTACCACAAAACGAGCACCATTTTCACAGC